>LR753610.1:120327-196348 GCA_902729485.2 Mus minutoides | reverse complement strand
CTCCTCTATAAGTTTCAGTGTCTCTGGTTTTATGTGGAGGTCCTTCAACCACTTAGACTTGACCTTAGTACAAGGAGATAAGAATGGATCAATTCCCAGTCTTCTACATGATAGCTGCCAGTTGTGCCAGCACCATTTGTTGAAAAGGCTGTCTTTTTTCCACTGGATAGTTTTAGGTCCCTTGTCAAAGATCAGGTGACCATAGGTGTGTGGATTCATTTCTGGGTCTTCGATCCTATTCCATTGATCTACCTGTCTGTTGCTGTACCAGTACCATGCAGTTTTTGTTACGATTGCTCTGTAATACAGCTTGAGGTCAGGCATGGTGATTCCACCAGAGGTTCTTTTATTGTTGAGAAGAGTTTTCGCTAGTGTAGGTTTTTTGTTATTCCAGATGAACTTGCTAATTGTCTTTTCTAGATCCTTGAAGAATTGAGTTGGAATTTTGATGGGGATTGCATTGAATCTGTAGATAGCTTTTGGCACAATAGCCATTTTTACTATATTGATTCTGCCAATCCATGAGCATGGGAGATCCTTCCATCTTCTGAGATCTTCCTCAATTTCTTTCTTCTGAGGCTTGAAGTTCTTGTCATATAAATCTTTCACTTCCTTCGTAAGAGTCACTCCAAGATAATTTATATTGTTAGTGACTATTGTGAAGGGTGATGTTTCCCTGATCTCTTTCTCAGCCAGTTCTTCCTTTGTATAGAGAAAGGCCATCGATCTGTTTGAGTTAATTCTATATCCAGCTACTGCACTAAAGCTGTTTATCAGGTTTAGGAGTTCTCTGGTGGAGTTTTTGGGGTCACTTATATATACTATCAGATCATCTGCAAATAGTGATAATTTGAGTTCTTCCTTTCCAATTTGTATCCCCTTGACCTCCTTTTGTTGTCAAATGTCCCCTTTTCTTACTAGCAGGCTTCAGAGCTGGACAGTTCCTACTTTGATAGAACAAAGGCCATGTTACTTAACTCTTAGCTGTTAGGCTATAGGTGTTAAATCACCAAAACTAGGAGCTATCTACCTTCAGAAAGAACAAGAAAAATTTTAGGACTTCTTAGAAGTTACCATCAACATTTCAGTAAAGTTAAAGTGCTAGAACATCCAGAGCCCTCAGGCTTTAAAGCCACACCAGAATCCTACTGTGTGGCCCTGCCACTACCCTCTCCTGGACAGGAGGTTCCCAGAATTACCCATCAATGTTGACAGATATTAATGACCAATGGCCGTTTCCTCTTATTTTTGTTGTTCATGGTGATATGATGTTTTGTGGTTGTCTTCTGTTTGTTGTGAGATGATTAATTTCTTTGTTTTTCATGGGTGTAGTTTCCCTTTTAGTGTGTGTTTTTCCTTCTAGTATCTCCTATATGGCAGGATTAAAGGAAAGAGATTGTTTAACTTTGGTTTTCCATCTATGGTGATTGAGAGTTTTGCTGGGTATGGCATCTGAGAGTAGCCTGATGGCATTTGTGATCTCTTTGTGTCTGGATGACATCTATGTGGAATCTTATGGCCTTTAGAGTCTCTGTTGCAAAATCTGGTGTAATTCTGATAGGTTTTCCATTATTTGTTAGTTGGTCTTTTCCTTGCAGCTTTTAATAGCCTTTCTTTGTTCTGTGTATTTGGTGTTTTGATCATTATGTAACTGGAGGAATCTCTTTTCTGGTCCAATCTCTTTGGTGTTCTGTATGCTTCGTGTACATTGATTTCTTCAGGTTACAGAAGTTTTCTTCCATGATTTTGTTGATGTTTCCTAGCCCTTTGCATTGTGAGTCTTCTGTCTCTTTTATTCCTATTATTCTTAGGTTTAGTCTTTTCACGGTGTCCTGAGTTTCCTGGATGGTTTGGGTTAGGGGCTTTTTGCACTTTGTATTTTCTTTGACTGTTTTGTCAATGTCTTCTATGTTATCTTCTACACCTGAGATTCTCTCTTCTATCTCTTGGATTCTGTTGGTGATGCTTACATCTGTAACTCCTGATATCTTTCCTAGGTTCACCATCTCCAGGGTTGCTTTTCTTTCTGATTTCTTTGTCTATTTCTATTTTTAGATTCTGGACAGTCTTTTCCTTCATCTCTTTGTGTTTTTGTTTTTTTCATATTTCATAATTTTTTCTTTAATATTTCTACCTGTTTACATTTGTTCTTCTGTATTTCTTTAAGGGAGTTAATCATGTTCTTCTTCAGGTCCTCTATCATCTTTATGAGATGGGATTTTAGGTCTGAATCTTGCTTTTAAGGTTTGCTAGGGATTCCAAGGCTTATTTGTGGTGGGAGAGCTGAATTCTTATGGTGCCAATCGGCATTGGTTTCTGTTGCATATGTTCTTTTGTGGGGGACTGTGGGTGTAGGGGAACAGGGAGGAGGGAAAGAGCTCGCATCTGGCCAGAGTTTCTGTGCTCTGGGCAGGCAGACACAGGAGGACTGCTGGATGCTTTCCACTCGGTCCTGGGTGGGCATATGGCTGTGTGAAGCCACTGACCCCACATGGCGGGGATGGACAAGGGGCAGCCCCCAATACCAGGTCCTCAGTCTCTGGCATCTTACATTGGATAAGGCAGAGGGCCTGAGATCAGAATAGGGGTCCCGAGGATATGGGAAGTGGGCAGAGGGAGAGAGATTCCCATGCAGGCAAGAGAGAGAGTCTTTAGTCTGTTCTGTGTCTGGAGCACAGGAAGGCCTTCTGACAGGAGATTAGGCAAGGCTCATTAGGAGAAAGCCTATTCCATTGTCCAAGCACAGCGGGCTTTGATGAACAGAGACAGTCTATGGTTTTAGAGCTTTATTGTAGAAAGGCAGAGGGAAAGAGAAAAGGTGGAAATAGAGAGAGAGAAACTGACAATGGCCAAGAGGAGAGAAGGGGGAAGGGAAAGAGAGAAGAGAGTTAGAGAGTAAGAAAGGCAAAGGCTTAGAGAGAGAGAAAGAGAGAGGTAAAAGCTTAAGAGAGTAAGAGAAAGAGAGAGAGAGAGAGAGAGAGAGAGAGAATAAGAGGGAGAGTAAGAAAAGTAAAAGCTTAAGAGAGCAAGGAGGGACCAAGCAGCCCTTCATATATTGGGCTTGTTATCTTGCTGTTGCTAGATAACTGGAAGAAGTCTAGCCTGAAGTTCAGAAACTTGGGACATTGTATATATTGAGTAAAAGCCATGAGCCTCTCTTGTGGGGGCTGTGGGGGTGGTAATTTCGACAGGATCCAGGTGTCCAGGAGACATGAGGAAACACCTTCTGCCTCATGTAGGTGAAAATTAGCACCACCGGGTTTCACCAGGGTTCCACACTTCAATTTGACTGGAGACCAGCCTGTCTGTGCATAGCCCATTGCCTGTGCTTGCTTGTTACAATATGGCTATTCAGGTGTTAATTGACCTTGCTGTCTCTGACTGGATCCTGTCCTTCCTGTGAGCTTAATTGTGTCAGAGCATCTAGGATCCAAGTGGTCTCTGGGTGTTGGATGGGGTCTGGAGCACAAGGTCTGCTCAGGGCTGAGTTGTGAATCTGAAGAAAGATTTGTCTCCATTAGGGCAGGATGGATAGGGGCCACCTCCTCCTGGGCCCATGGGGCTTTCTGTTGGCTAGGTATTGGAGCTGGGGGCATGTCTTACCTATGAGCCTGGTTGTGTAGGAGCACCTTGGAATCAAGCTGTCTCTAGGAGAGGGTCTGCAGCATTGGCTCTGCCATGGGCAGAGTTGTAAGTTGGAGGTATGATCCTCTCTCATTTTCTTAACTTTTTAATTAATTTTTAAACATTTTGATAATTAACTGCTTTTTTAGCATTTGCTGCACAAAAGAATGGAGTTTGTTATGATATTTTCATGTATGTATATGATGTACTTTGATCATACTCACCACTCCATAAGTATTCTTTACCTATTAGCCTCTTCCTTAGATCCCCCTCCTCTTCCCACATAGGTATCCTTCTACTTCTTGTCTTTAATCTTTACAATATGGATTATGTGTATACCAGAAAATGTAATGCTTGGCTTTCTGAGTCTAGTTTATCTTAGTTTATCTTCAGGCCTATCATAAACATATACATGCATATATATGCATAAACATATACATGCACACACATGCATGCACACACAAACACACACATATCACATCATGTTGTATACTTTAAATATGCATAGATTTGTATTTTTGAAATGTTATCTTCAAATCACATTCCTTTTGGGTTTCTTTCTTTAAATTTTCTGATCCATTTTAACTTGTGTTAAATCCTATACATTTTTTACTATTTATTCCAGAAATATAATGTCAAGTATTAGTGTGCCACACTAATAAAATAAAAATATATATTTATTATACTTTACTCAAATATTATAAGTTAAAATTCACATAATGGCATTAAATCGGGAACTTTATTAAAATTCTGTAGCAAGGTGGATAAATAAGCCTATTACAGTTCCCTTTACAGATATTAGTGGTATGATAAATCTGAAGTGTTACTCTCATTCTCATTTATTGAACCAACTTGCTATATTCTGTGATTGTATTTACAGTGGAAGAAGAAAAACAGAAATTAGGAACAAATAGTGGATATTACAAGTTGATATTTTATGCATTGAATAGAAAAACTAAAGATAGACTCCAGAGACAGATGGGAGTGGTCTAAATTACATATAATAGTCCAAATTTGGTCCAAATACCTTCTAAACCCTTAGAATACTATAAACTTGGATACAAGTAGGAAACTATTCATTGATCTATTACCAGGATGACATGGTAGATGGGTAATGACAAAATTAATTCTGGAAGATGAAATGATTTAGTAGCACAATAATCAGGGTGATAAGTATAAACAGGAATGAATTCTATGATCATATTCTACTTAATTTCACTTGACTGTAAAGATAGATCTGTCACAAACAGAATGAATGAGCAAAAAGGGCCAAATACACATTTGATAACTCATATCACCCAATTTACCATCTCATTTAATATGGTTAATCATAGATTCTCTTCCACAAAACTAGTCACAGTGGCCTTCTCCAGGGATTCCCACCCTTTAACTGTTTATATTTTGTACACTAATGATGCAAACACCAACTATTTGTAATAATGTTTTAAAAGAAAAAAAAAACCTGAAATCATATATCATTTAGATTTCCTTTCTTTGCTAAATGGGCAGAAACATAAAGAATGAAGTATCATGAATAGGGTTTCCTGAGAGTAGCACAACGGTGATGTAATTGACATGAATTTGAACAGAGGTTTGCAGTAATGTGGAATAGGAGACTGGGGGTAGCCACCAGCAAGTCCCAGATGCCAGGAAAGCAAGAGACCTCCAGGATCCAACAGGGATGAGATTAGTTGAAATGCCCAATAAAGAGAAGGGAGAACCTGTAGAGATCATATCCAGAGGTTAGGTGAGAGTCCCGGTTGGGGAATGGGGCCATATACTAATCTTCAAATTTTTAACCCAGAATGACTTTTGTCTAAAGGAAATATGGGGACAAAGTGTAGAGCAGAACCTGAAGGAAAGGCCATCCAGAGACTGTCCCACCTGGGGATCCATCCCATATACAAGCATTAAAACCAGACCCTATTTTGAATGATAAGAAGTACTGGCTGACTGGAGCCTTTTATAGCTGCTTCCTGAGAGGTTCTACCGGAGTCTCACAAATACAGAGGTGGATGCTCACAACCAACTATTGGACTGAGCATGTGAACCCCAATGGAGTAGTTAGAGAAAGGGCCGTAAGAGCTGAAAATGTGTTCAAGCCCAAAGGAAGAACAACAGCATCAACTAACCAGACCCCCCCCCCCGCCCCCAGATCTCCCAAGGACTAAACCACAAACCAAAGAATATACATGGAAGGTCCCATGACATTGCCTGGCATCAATGGGAGGAGATGTCCTGTGAAGGCTCAATTATTCTCCCATGCTAGAAAGTGAGGTAGAAGTGGGTGGGTGGGTAAGCACCCTCATGGAATCAGAGGGTGGGATAGGGTGGTTGTGGAGGGGAACCTGAATGAACTAACCAGTACCTCCAGAGCTCCCTGGGACTAAACCACCAATCATGGGACTCTTGTCTCTAGCTGCATATGTAGCAGAGGATGGCCTAGTTGGTCATTAATGAGAGGAGAGGCTCTTGGTCTTGTGAAGGTCCTATGTCCCAGTATAGGGGACTGCCCGGGCCAGGAAGCAGGAGTGGTTGGGTTGGGGAGCAAGGGGAGGGAGAGTGGATAGAGGATTTTTGGAGAAGAAACTAAGAAAGGGGATAACATTGGAAATGTAAATAAAAAGAAAATATCTAATAAAAAAGAAAATAAATATATCATAAATTAAAAAATGAAATGTAAATACATAAATTATCCAATAAAAAAATATAAGAAACTAAGATGTCTGTGTTCATCATGTTTTCTACAAGCACAAAGATCACTGGATCAGAATCCATGGAAAATGAGTTCAAGAATCTTTATGATTAACTCTTGACCTTGATTTGGTTGGGAAATTTAGTATATATGGTCCTGAACCTTGTCACATGAGCCTCTCTGATAAGAAAGGGTCTTGAACTTTTGTATGTTCAAAAGCTTTTGAATCACTCCTTTTTGAGATTTTAACTAAATACTTGAGTTTAATTAAGGGGAAGCTATAATCTCTACATTGACAAGGATGTTAAGGGATTCTGATAAAATTTCATGAGGTACTCTGAGAGGTTTTGGTTTAATTGGATTTATTTTATTTATTTATTTATTACATTTGAGTAAATGAACTCTACTCTTATGACATAGAAATATATAGAACTTGGATCTAATTCCATATTACTTAACATAATACTAAAATGTTGGTGCAGTATGGAATGTGTTCTAGTTTTGTTCAGTGAAGTGTCCCCATCCATATACAATGATTCTTCCCAAACTACTTTTTCAGAAATGACCTCATGATTTGTAGATGTAGTCACATATTTTCTTTTTTAAATTACACACACGTGTGTGTGTGTGTGTGTGTGTGTGTGTGTGTGTGTGTGTGTGTGTGTGTGTATAAGCACCCTCATGGAATCAGGGGGTGGGATAGGGTGGTACACTGTAGCTGCCTACAAACACACCTGAAGAAAGCATCATGTCTCATTATTGATGGTTCTGAGCCACCATGTTGTTAATCGGAATTGAACTCAGAACATCTGGAAGATCAGTAGGTGCTCTTAACCACTGAACCATCTCTCCAGTCCCACATATTTTGAAATACAGTAAAACAAGAAGGAATATATAAAACTTCCCACATGTAGAATAAGACATTGATAATACAATTAACAGAGACAATGTGGACAGCTTTGAAACATAATGGAATGTGTTGGAAGGAAAAAGAAAGCGCTATTAAAGAGGGCCCGAGTCAAAAAGTCTCTGTATTCTTTAACTTTCCTTAATTCACATCATCTGATAAGATATTACAATTGTGATTAGCTACATGGGGAACCTGGAGTTGGAAATCCAAGTGTGAATGAAAATATAAGTTAAGTAAGATCATAGCTTACTCCTTTCTCACACCAGTATATGAACTTTCCTTAATCATGTATGAATGTATAATCTCATTGTGTCTGCTGTCAAAGTGTGAACCATAGCATCAAATTTTGTCACCTGGGATCTTTTCAGCTCTGCATAGCATTCTGTGTCCTTCATATAGTTCATGTGCTCCTTTGCACTTATGTTTGGAAAAAAGACCTTCTGTGCAACCTCAGCAGCTGGAAGAAATGTCTGCCTGTGGTACATAGATCTGCTTTCTGTATGGGCTGATGCCATCAACAACTCCTTTCAAGTGGAAATAATTGTTTCTTGAAGAGACACCATCTGCTTTGCCTTTCCCTCCAGAGAGTAAGAATTGTTATGAGAACACCACAATGGCTCCACTCAGCTGTTCCTGGATATTTACCTGTATGTTATGGGATTTTCTATCAGGGTCCATGATTACAGTATGGGTTTTTGTGTTATTCAAGATAGGAAAGAGTTTTCTGCAATCAATAAGTCATATGTGAGGAATATGGGTGTGTAATGATTCATTACATTCATTTTGAATAAACCATATTTATGTAACTTTATCTAAATGCACTAACACTAAGAAAGTTAAGCAGGTGTTAGTCCTTATGGGCTTACCACTACAAAAACATTAGCTGCAATTAGAATATGTAATATGTCAGAGAAAGTTATTTCTGCCTTACAAAGATGTGCAATGTGTAAGACCCTTTATCAACATAAAGAGCTATGTATGTGAATTTTGCATTGCTTTCAATTCTGCACTTACTTGAAATGAAGATATGAGGAATGGAAAAGCCAAACTTCTCTATTGTGTAGAGTAATGAATCTAATAGTATGACTGCTGCTTGTCTCATGACACTTAATTGAGGATTCCGAATTGTTTAATACATTACAGAGAGATTTGAGTTGAAACATTTATTAAAATGCCTATAGTGACAAACTTTCATCTAATATCTTAGAAATATGATATGTATAGCAGAATATCATACATGGCTTCTAATTTGCTATTGGTAGTAATATGACAGTGGAAGATACTAGCATTCCTTCACTATTGGTGTTTGGGAAACTGCCTAATATTTGAGTATAATCTAATTGTTCTTGTTCAGTGATTCTTAAAAAGATTGATCTAAAAGCTACTTATAAATGGAATAACTAGATTAACATTTTCAGTTGATTACATTTTATTCAGCAACCTAAAAATTGTGTACTGATTTTCAAGAATAAGAGTGAACTTTGCAAACATCCTGCTGAGCTGTAAATTTCATGTTATAACATTTACTGTATATTTTATTCTACGCAGATATAACTATGTGAAAAGATATTAAAATAATGGTTATATTCATGGCATACTGAGAAGTCTTCTACCTCTTGAATTATGATTCTTTAGGGTTTGATCAAATTTTGGAAACCAGGCTGTCATACTTTTCATTCATGTCAATATTTCCAAGAACTTGATTTATTCATCTAACAGGTTTAGATCTGCGCTGCAGATAAAGATATTCTTTCATACAATTCCAGACATGTCAGTCAATAGTCTATGAAGTGAATGAAGAGTTTCTTCTGGAATGTCACTATGAGAATCGGTGCACTGTAACTTAGGTATTTGGAGATAGCACATAGCATAAAGTGTCTTAGTTAATGTCATGTGCAAATATCTCTCAGTGACTAAAAGTGATTTAAAATATCCTACATAACCAAACAATGACAAGAGAAAATAGTGCAGCTGGAACTATAATAGAATTACTAACATAATACACAACCCACCATTCTTTCATTTCTTGCTATGACACTGCTAATATAAAAATGACTATATATGCCTTAAGATAGCTTCCACTAAAGAAACAGGAACACTTTCTACTTATTATATACACTGATATAAAATTTGTAAACTTCCAGACTTTTAATAAGTGGCTTTTTGTATTATTTAATATTTAGTATTATTTAAAATGAATAATTTTACCATAACTATTATCAAATAGATTAGTAGTAAAAATAAAATACCATATATAATAAAAAGTGTATTTTGTCATTTAGATTCTAAAGTAAGTTATTAATTGTAGAAAATCTATAAATAAATTAAATGACAATTATTTTTATTTATGTCATATTTTCTACAGTATAGTTATCTTTTTTTTCTATCTTACATTTTCTTCTCTTGTTTTTGTATTCTAATCGACATTAATTTGAACTTCACAATTTTGAACTTTTCTCCTTCAATATCTTTCTAAATATTTCTTCAGGAAATGCTCATATAACCTCAGTGTGGGAGTAAGTGAAGTATATACTGTTGTTAATATTGAACATGCTTTAGCCAGTACTCTCTCACCAAATATGGATGTGGAAAAGGATATGGAGGAAATATAGAGTACAAGTACAAAAGTTAGTGTTGTGTAAAATGTATTATATAGTAATACATTTTAAAGGAATTAAAATGGTTGACTTTGATAAAGAGAAGTTCAATCTAGTTTCTCATATTTGAATTTACTAAAACAGAGTATAGCCAGAAGTGCTTTGAAAACCATGGAGTATGAAGTTGATTAAGTAACTTAAGTTTGTAATAATATAAGGTAAAGGTGAGATGTCTCAGCAGGAGGAGTAGCATTTTACTCAAAAAGAATAAAATATATGATAACATGATTAATAAAAATTCAAGATTTTCCCTGTACAATCTATAAAATATCACAGGAGGAAATTAAGGATCTGAATAAAAGTACACATCCTAAGCTCATAGATAACAAGTCTTAATATTCTTAATTATGCAAAATATCACAAAATTAATTGTTATATTAACCACAATTCTTTAAACATACCAGTTGTTGATAAACTAATACTAAAATTCATATAAAATAGAATAAAAAATAATTCCAAGCTCGGTTGGAAAAGAGAAGATGAAGAAAAAAGAGGAGGGGGAACAGGAACAGGATAAGGAAAGAAAAAAAACAAGAAGAACAAGAAGAGAGGTAGAAGAATAAAGGGAGAAAGAAAGAAAGAAAGAAAGAAAGAAAGAAAGAAAGAAAGAAAGAAAGAAGAAAGAAAGAAAGAAGAAAAAAGAAAGCAAGAAAGCAAGCAAGCAAGCAAGCAAGCAAGCAAGCAAGAAAGAAAGAAAGAAAGAAAGAAAGAAGAAAGAAAGAAGGAATTAGAATACATGCAGGGTATAATATCTAGAAAGCACTCTATTAAGGAAGTGGGTAGACCAAATACAGCACTACAAAATTAATATTGGTTTATAATGTATGTGTGCATATAAATATTAGAGATTCAAGCAAAGTCATAAAAGTAGAAAAGAGAGAAATATCAAGAAAAATAAAGATCCTAGGCAAAGCATCACTATGCATAGGTATGCAGGGAAGCAAAAGTACACATGTGACATAAAAACATAGCAGAAAGTGGATATGGGATATATATGGGCACAACAACTAAAACCTAATCATGTAAGCCTTATTAAAATCTGATTCCTCTGGTGGCGAATCCTTGTAGATCCACCATGATACAAGAAAGCTCTAGCAGCTACGTCTTGCTCCTCTGTTGTCCAATTCCATAAAGGGCTTAACTCTCTCCTGTTTCCTCTCTTCTTCAGTCCAACCCAGAAGTCCTGCCTATTCACCCAGTGATTGGCTACTTTATTCATTAAGGGATTGGTTCATAAGAAGCCACCGGAGTACGTGACTCCTTCCTTATTCCAGACAGCCTCTCCTAGGAGATCAAGCAGCATACAGCCATCAACAACAGAGTATAGCATGTGTTTTTGAAGCCTCAAAGACTACCCTCAGTGACTTATTGCCACACTGGCTCCAAAAGGGTCACACCTCTTCCAAATTCTTTCCAAAATATTTCTACCAACTTGGAACCAAGCATTCAAGTATGTGAGCCTATGAGCACAAGCCATGCCAGCCATGTCAGCCATTCTCTCTGTTTTTTTTTTATTGGATAATTTCTTTATTTACATTTCAAATATTATACCCTTTTGCCATGCCAACAACCCCAAACCCCTTATCCTTCACCCCTCTCCCTGGCTCTATGAGTACATTCCTTCACCTACCCACTTACATCTGCCTCTCCAAATTCCCATTCCCCTACACTAGGACATCCAGCCTTCACAGGACCACAGGCCTCTTCTCAAATTGATGTCCCAAAGGCCATTATCTGCTACATATGTGGATGGAGCCATGGGTACCTCCATAAGTAATCTTTGGTTGGTGGTTTAAACACCAGTAGCTCTGGTATGTTGATAATGTTGTACTTCCTAAGGGGTTGCAAACCCCTTCACCTCCATCAGTCTTTTCTCTAATCTCTCCATTGGGGACCTCATGCTCAGTCCAATGGTTGGCTGCGAGCATCACCTCTGTATTAGTCAGACTCTGGCAGAGCCTCTCAGGAGATAGCTATACCAGACTCCTGTCAGCATGTACTTCTTGGCATCTATAATAGTGCCTGGGTTTGATGACAGTATATGGGATGGATCCCCAGGTTGGGTAGCCTCTGGATGGCCTTTCCTTCAGTCTCTACTCCACACTTTGTCTCCCTATTTACTCCCATGAGAATTTTGTCTCTCCTTCTACGAAGTACTGAAACACCCACACTTTGTTCTTCCCTCTTCTTGAGCTTCATGTGGCCTCTGAATTGTATTTTGGGTATTCTGAACTTTTGGGCTAATATCCACTTATCAGTGTGCTTGGCTTACCTCACTCAGGAGGATTATTTTCTAGCCATCCATTTGCCTAAGAATTTCACGAAGTCACTGTTTTTAATAGCTGAGTAGTACTCCATTGTGTAAATGTATCACATTTTCTGTATCCATTCCTCTGTTGAAGGACATCTGGGTTCTTTCCAGCTTCTGACTATTATAAATAAGGTTGCTATGAACTTAGTGGAGCATGTGTCCTGGTTAAATTTTGGAGCATCTTTTGGATATATGCCTAGGCGTGGCATAGTTGTACTCAACAAAACTAGAAAATCTGGATTAAATGGAGTCTTCTGACCAACAACTAAGCAGGGTGGTTTCCCATGTATGGCGATGAGGATTTTATTATATACTTTATAGCTCTGGGTAAAGCATTATTACTCTAGTGCAATAGTTTCATTTAGTTTCTGGATATGATTAAATAAACATGAAATGTTGTGTTTCCATATGTCTTTTTCAAACATATTTAGTATGATTCATCTCTTCCTATTCCTAACATTCTGTATTACCTCTTCTACATTCCATAATAAATAACTTTAATTTATCTAATTCTCCTTGCCATAGTGCCTGCTTCTTAATATTCCTTTCACATAAACTTCCCTTACAATGAAGTTTTTATTATCTATCTATTATCTATCTATCTATCTATCTATCTATCTATCTATCTATCTATCTATCTATCTATCTATCATTTACTTATATTTTTGGTTTCTATAGTTGTTCCATGTTATATTCACAAATATGAACTTGAAGTACCAACATTGCTAGAGGAAATCTCATGCAACTACAATTTTAGATGAAGAGTTATAGGCAGTTAATGGCTATCATTTGAAGGAGAAGCGTTCTCTACATATTTGCCTGGTAGGTTATGCAATCCAAAATATCAGGCCTAACTGCATATGCATAGGAGAAAATAGACTTAACATGCTGTAATCTTGTGTGTGTGTGTGTGTGTGTGTGTTTGTATGTGCATGAGCACTTGTGGGTTGAACATGTGGCAGTTAACATGTAGAAGAATGAGAACTAATCCATTCTTATCTACTTGTACAAAGTTCAAGTCTACATGGATCAAGGAATTCCACAAAAAAACAGAGACACTGAAACCTATAGAGGAGAAAGTGCAGAAAAGCCTTGAACATATAGGCTGAGGGGAAAATTCCTGAACAGAACACCAGTGGCTTGTGCTTCAAGATCCAAAATTTAAAAAATGGGATTTCATAAAATTGCAAAGCTTCTGTAAGGCAAAGGACACTGTCAATAAGACAAAAAGGCAACCAACAGATTGGGAAAAGATCTTTACCAATCCTAAATCCAATAGAGAGCTAATAGCCAATATATACAAAGAACTGAAGAATTTAGACTCCAGAAAACAAAATGATCATATTAAAAACAGGGTACAGAGTTAAACAATGAATTCTCAACTGAGGAATACTGAATGGCTGAGATACACCTAAAAGAATGTTCAATGTCCTTAGTCATCAGGGAAATTCAAATAAAAACAACCCTGAGATTTTAGCTAACACAAATCAGAATGGCTAAGATTGAAAACTCAGGTGACTACAGATACTAGAAAGTATCTGGAGAAAGAGGAACACTCCTTCATTGCTGGAGGGATTACAAGCTGGTACAACTACTCTGGAAACCAGTTTGACAGTTCTTCAGAAAATTGGACATAGTACTACGTGAGTACCCAGCAATACTACACCTGGGCATATACCCAGAAGATGCTCCAACACGTAATAAGGACACATGCTCCACTATGTTCATAGCAGTATTGTTTATAATAGCCAGAGGCTGGAAAGAACCCAGATGTCCCTGTACAGAAGAATGGTTACAGAAAATGTGTTATATTTATGCAATGGAGTACTACTCAGCTATTAAATACAATGACTTTATGAAATTCTTAGACAAATGGATAGATCTGGAGGATATCGTCCTCAATGAGGTTAACAAGTCACAAAAGAACACACATAATATGCACTCACTGGTAAGTGGTTATTAGCCCAGAAGCTCAGAGTACTCATAATAAAATTTGCAAAATACATGAAACTCAAGAAGAAGGAAAAGCAAAGTGTGAATATTTTGATTCTTCCTAGAAGTTGGAACAAAATAACCATGGAAGAGGTTACAGTGACAAAGTTCACAGCAGAGACTGCCAGAATGACCATTTGGAGACTGCCCCAACTGGAGATCCATCCCAGAAACAACCACCAAAACAAGACACTATTGTAGATGTCAACAAGTGCTTGCTGACAGGAGCCTGATATAGCTGTCTCCTGAGAGGTTCTGTCATTGCCTGACAAATAAGGACGGAAGTGGATGCTCACAGCCACCCATTGGATGGAGTACAGATTCCCCAATGTAGGAGCTAGAGAAAGGACCTAAGGAGCTGAAGGGGTTTGCAATCCCACAGGAGGAACAACAATATGAACTAACCAGTACCTCCAGTGCTCCCTGGGACTAAACCACCAATCAAAGAAAACACATGGTGGGAATCATGGCTCTAGCTGCATATGTAGCAAAGGATGGTCTAGTTGGTTATCAATGGGAAGAGAAGCTCTTGGTCCTGTGAAGGTTCTATAGGGGAATGCCTGGGCCAGGAATTGGGAGTGGGTGAGTTGGTGAGTAGGGGGAAGGGGGAGAGGATAGGGGACTTTCAGAGGAGAAACCAGGAAAGGGGATAACATTTAATATGTAAATAAAGGTAATATCTAATAAAAAAAAGAAGAGGTCATAAATTTGAGAGGGAGTTGGGGAGAAACAGGAAAAGTTAGTGTGTGGAGAGAGAGGGATAAAAAATTATATAAAGCCAGTACACATGTATAAATTTTCAAGATGAATTTCAAATTAAAAAGGAAATAGTCTAGCCAAAGTTTGAAAGCAAATATTTATCAACACTATATACAGAAACTAACTTACATTGCACTGTGTTTAAATCTTAAATTGATTTGTTAGGTTAGGCCTGACATCACAGCTATCTGTCAGTCTGAAGCAGAAGGCCCACAATTTCAAGGTTTCTCAGGGTGATAGAATCAGCTTAATATCATCCTGAGAAACATAGTGAGACTATGTCTCAAAATAAATACCGCAGTAAAACATCGCAAAAAAAAAAAAAAAAAAAGACTCACTAGCATAATGCTTCTCTCAAATGTTTGAGCATCTGGGCTCAGAATTTATCACCATAGAAACCAAACAATGAATGCCAAAAACAGTTCTGACAACAAAATCTTACTTAAAATGGACAAAATATTTGAGTACACATTTACTCAGGGAAAATATAAGAACATCTATTAGTGCATAATTAGTCATTGAGGAAATGTAAATATTAATATACTCTTTCATATCCACTAGAATGGTAATAATATAGGCAATTGTAAGTGTCTGCAAAAGTTTGTAGAAATTCAAAATAAATAATCATGTGTGAAATTTTTGGTAAAATTATGTTACATTTAAATAACTAGAAAATGATTGCTCCAAGTAGCCTTGCCATTTTATATTTGACAATCAGTGAAGAAATTATCCAGAGTTGTAAAAATTAGATTTATATGAATTATTTATTGGGTACAAATAGTGTCTATAAAGCTGAACCTAGATATAAGACAGTTTAAAACAGTCTAAAGCAAATACTAGTGTGTACAAAAATGTTAGCATTTTGGTATACATTTATGCAAAATTAAAAATACCTAATCAGTAGTGGCTAAGTCATTTGTAGAATATATTTAATTCCCTAATGAAAATGATTTTTAAATAATTATTATGTAATTGCAGAGCGTCTGATAAAATAGAAGACTTAATTGAAGCCTGCTAGTGCTTCCTTTGCAATGCTGTCTCTTGACCAACTGCTACTTAGCCAAACCAATATTGTATTTTTGGGGGTGTACAAAAAGAGTTGAAATGGTCTTATATTTGAATACAAGGTGGAAATATTTGTGCATGGTGTCAAACCTAGCCTGAATTGTTTTAGAGAGTAAACACATAAATGTTGTAGGAATATATTTAAAACACAAAAATGGTAAAATATTTGTTAAACTATGGAAGGAATTGGAAAATTCACTAATTTTTAAATTTCAAATCACATTGCTTTTGTTTGTTTGTTTGTTTGGTTGGTTGGTTGGTTCTTTTGTTTTGGAAGATTTGATCTTTAAAGATTATGGAACCATTGGTAATTCCAGTGTGTAGAAATCCCCCCATCTAGCTGCACAAAAGAAGCTAAAATATAAAGATTCCCCTATCTTCCCCTATTTCCTTTCATCAATAGTAAAATGAAATAATGCAATACCAGGATGGCTGAAATCAGATTAGGCACACAAAAATGGAACTTTGAGGATGATAAAAGTAAAAGGAGCGTAAGGGTCCTATGTGAATAGATATATGGAGTGTTGTTTCTTACAAGGAATTAGAGTCTGAGACTGTAAAGATATTTCATTTTTTTCCTTGTTCATTTTTTGGGAATTTCATATTTTTATTATATTCTTCCCTTCTCTAACTCCTTTCAGTTTCCTCTACACCACTCCTCTATACAGCAAAATTCATGTACATCCTCTCTCTTAAAAAACAAATATCAAAATCACAATAACAAATAAAACACAAACACAGTGAGACAGAATAAATCATTTTCTTAAAAAGAAAAAAAACACACCGACTTATAATCTACTCATGTTTTGAATATCATTTCTGTTTCATTAAGTTGTAGTAGCTTTTAAAATTGTATCTGTATAGATGTGTTTTCATGAGGATATATTGTGTTTTCTCCAAATTGAGTAAGGAAAGAACCGTTCACTGTCCAATTTAATGAAACCGAAGCTTCCACTCTCATATCCATACTTGATTGGTTTCATTTTCTGGTAACTAAAACTGGAGGTCAAGTTAAGAAGTGATAAACTTAGATGAAAATGCAAGATGTAGAAGCGGGTGTTTAAAAAAAGAAATCATGAGAATTTTTGATAGATATTAGATGTCTATTTGAATTTGACCACCACAAAAAATTCAAATGTGGTTTGAAAAGTGAAACTACACTTCAGCATGCAGTATTCCCTGGGCACTAGCTGTTTAATTGGCTAATTATGTTATAGACTTTCTTTTAAACTGTTAGTTAAAAAGGAAAGTCCCTGACTAAATCCAACATTACATTTAAGGCATTCAGAATAGTTATTCGTTTAAAAATTTTCCTTCTTTGTAAACATGCATGCATATCTATGAATTTCACTCCTAACATGGATGTTTATTGCATCTTATATATTTTGGTATGTAGTATTTTCTTTATTGATCTCAAAATACTTTCTTACTTATTTTTTCCTTCTTGATAATTCTGTTGCTTCAGAGTACATTCTTTAATTTCTTCACATTAGTGAACCTTCCAGTTTTTCTTCTGTTATTGACTATACCTTACCTTTGATTGTCGCTATGATTTTAATGATTTAAGTATTTTCAATTGATTGAGATTTTTTGTGTGGCTTAGCATATTGTCTGTCCTGGGACATGTTCTATATTTGCACTTGAGAAAACTTTGTACTGCTTTTGCTAAGTGAAGTAAACTAAGCTTTTTTTTTTTCCGATAAAAACAATCATATCTGTTTATGTTTCAGGTCTAATTGTAAAAATACTGTTATTATCTTACATAATATGGTGGTTTTAATCTGCTGTCCCAGGGGGTGGTACTATTTGGCAGTTTGGCCTTGTTTGGAGGAAGTGTGGGCATGGGTTTTAAGACCTTCATTATAGCTGCCTGGAAGCCAATCTTCTCTTGGATGACTTTGTAACATGAGGTAGAACTCAGTATCCGCATCACCATGCCTGTCTCATTGCTGCCATGTTTCATGTCATAATAATAATGAACTGAATCTATGAACCTATAAATAATCCCCATTTAAATGTTGTCCTTTATTAGAATTGCCATGGTCATAGTGTGTCTTCATAGCAATGGAAATTCTAAGACAGAAGTTGGTACCAGGGACTAAAGTACTATTGTGATAGGTCTGAAGACAATTTTGTCTGGAAGAGTGTGGATTTTAGGACTTTTGATTTGGGAAGCAATGAAATGCTTTAAGTGTGGCTTAATGGAGTATCCTAGTAGGAATATTAAAGACTTTGTTGCTGAGAGTGATTTGAACTCTGCAGACCTTGCCCTAATGGTTTCAGGGGAAAAGAATTTCAGTATGTGGCCTACAGACTGTTCTGAGTTATTTTGGTGAAAAATGTGGCTGCTCTTTGCCCTTGTCTGAAGAGTCTACCTGAGGCTATGATAAAGAGATCCATTGCAATGACACAGAAGTCTCAAAAACAGCCCAGCAGAGACTTTCTCTCATTTAGTCTTATGAAGAACATTTTACTGAAAAGGAGCAAACTGAGAAAGGAAAAATATAAAATGTATGGTTCAAGTAATAAAGGGGAGCCAGAAGATGCAATGGAACTCAATCCTATGTTCATGGAGATGAACAGATTAAAGGAGTGGTTACTTTGAGGTAAGATCCCACTCAGCTAAGCTTAGGTCCAAGCATGGTGGTATATACGCTTCAGAATAAATAAACAAAATCAGCAATTTGGAAAGATACAGTATCAGTTTCACAAAATGACTTTTAAATACACCAAAACCAAATATAAATAGAAAAAGATCATAGACATACGTTTACTCCCAATATTCTCAAAGAAAATAAAACATCTAGGAATAATCCTAACAAATAAGTTGAGGGACATCTGTAAGAAAAACTTCAGATATCTGAAAAAAATAAAGACCTAGGAAAGAGAAGGATATACCATGCTCATGTTTCCATAGAAATAATATTCTTAAAATGACCATTTTTAAGAAGTTATTTATAGTTTCAATGAAATCACAACCAAAATTGTTATCTCATTCTTCACTGAATTATAAAAAATATTCTTAAATTTATATAGAACCAAAATGATCCTTGACAATCAAGACAATGTGTGCAAAAAGAATGATTATATAATAATATATTATAATAATAATAAAAGAAAATCAAAGATTCCAACATAAGTAAGTAGATATAACTTCAGTCATCTCATTCTTGACAAGATAGAGAAAATTTAGTTGATGAAGGAGATTTCTTCAATAAATTGTTCTTGGAAAAACTGGTTGTCCACATATAGAATAAAATTAGACCTATAACTAACATCTTATACAAAAAAATCTCCAAATGTATTGAATACTGAAAAATGAAATGCATAACACTTAAACTTCTGGAAGAAATATAGGCAGTGCCCTATATAATGGAGGTATAAGAAAGGACTTTTGGAATAGAGTTTATTTGCTCAAGAATTAAAGATAACAATCAAATGAGTGGTAACTTATAAAACTAAAAATCTTCCATGCAGCTGAAGAAATATTTGAGTGCAGAGAAAGTCCACAGAATCAAAGAAAATCTTTTCCAAATATTTGTCTGACAGAGGAATAATCTCCCAAATATATAAAGATCTCAAAAATCAAAGAGTCAAACAAACAATCAGAAACATTGCACCTGGGAAAATGCACCTGGGAAAATGCACCTGGGAAAATGCACCTGGGACCTGAATAGAGTACTCTCTAAAGAAGAAAAATATGGCTAAGAAATATTTCAAAATTTTTTCATTGCCTCTAGTGACTAGAGAAATGCAAAACAAAATAACTTTGAGATTTTATCTTATCCAAGGCAGAATGGCACAGATCAACAAAATGACCAACAACAAATGCTGGGGAGGATGTGGTGAAAAGGAAAGTCTTGTTCAGTGTTTGACAGATTGAAAACTGGAGAAGCAAACATGGAAATCAGTGTGAAGAACTCCCAAAGAGCTAAAAATAAATCCATCATATGATCTAGCTATAGTACTCTTGGCATATGCACTAATGGCACCACATCTAAATCCACATATACTTTTTAAATCCTATTCATTGTTGCTCTATTTCCAGTACCCAGAAAAAGAAAGAAACTAAATTTCCTTCAATGAACTGACACATAGATAGTAAAACTATGATAAAATACACTATGGAATACTATGCATCGCTAAAAGTAAATGAACATCATGAACTTTGGAAGTAAATGGATGGAAGAAAAAAAGATCACATTGAGTGAGGCAATGAAAACACAAAAAGACAAACATCACTCTTTCCCATCTGAGTATCCTTATTCCACATCTTCAGATGTTAATACATATCCTAGAGAAACTGCAAAAACAGGAAACAAAAAAGGGGCCACTTCCAGTGTTTTGGTAATGGTATATTGAGAGAGAGGAATATCAAAGTAGTGGTGATCTGGTGGGGGATATGTTAAAAAAAATGGTACCTCTGATTAGGGAGGCAGGGAGAGGGGAAAACAGAAGAAGGAGCAAAGAGAGTAAAATAACAGTAAAAATGTCTAAAATAGGCATAAAGAATCATATTATTAACTATCTACCTAAAATATATGTAGTGCATGAAAATCAGCATATAAATATTCATAAATAATTTGAATGAAAAATTTCCATTTGAGCTAATAATTCTTCCTTCAGTAGCTCAAGATAATCTAACAGAAACTCAAAATCAGGCATGAGAAACTGTCTTAGAAGTTGTTGGTTGGGTGCTTAGAGAATTTGTAATTCCCTAAACATTTTAGACTATTACTGTTGAACTTTGTTTTCCACAGAGGTACAATTTAAGTCCCTATTGTGGAAGATAACAATAAGTTCAGACACTGGGCTCAGAGTCCTCTGATCAAGGTATCAGAAGGCACCCCACAAGCTTCCAAAGGAAAAAAGCAACCAATATTACTACCTACCCATAATGCCTATGAATCATACTATGAATGAGCATGGGAAGATAATACAAAGCAGTGATTCTTAACCTGTGTGTCATGACTCTTTGGAGTTCAAAAGATCCCTTTATTACTGTGGTCACATATCAGATATCCTGTATATTAGATATTCACATTATGACTCTAACAGCAAAATTATAGTTATGATGTAGCAAAATAATTTTATTGTTGGGGCTTATTACAACAATAAAAACTGTATTAAAGGGTCAAAGCATTAAGAAACAAGGCACTACATTTTCAGTGGTGGCATGCATATATTGGTTGTAACTAACAGCTCTTTAGTTGAAGTGAAGCCTGATACAACAAGACAGAAATCATGCTTGGTACTAGAAACCTAGCCAGCTACCCAATGCTAGTGAATTTATGGATTTTGGACAAGAATCTACAACTGCTACTTATTAAACCTAACTCTATTCTAAATATGTGTCCTTATACCTACAGATAAATGTAGTTCTTATCTCTAAATCATAATTAAGCAAACTTCAATAGAAGGATGACCTTAAAGAAAAGTAAACCAATCAAAATGCAGAATTGTGTGGCCTGGTCCAGTTGATACCTCTACAATACAACTTTTTCAATTAAGGCTCAGGGATAATTGTGGACAAAGAGGACAGAAAGATTGTAAGAACCAGAGAAACAGAGTTTCTACTAGTAATGTCAGAAGCTACAACATGGCTGCATAACCATGAGATGGATAAGGATTAACACCAGATATACCAAATTGAATAGAGGCAAAATTGAATAAAGAAAGTTCATGAAACTTCAAATATTTACAAAGAACTACAGGTAATTAAGAAATTCTGAGTGGGAGAAAAGAATTTCCCAAGGAAGTCCACATTTCTTGGTTGACCTATTGAAAGTTCAGCTCCGAAAGCATATATATAAGCAACATTATACAGACTTACAGACAGAGCAGTTTGTACTTACATATTCACAAATGTGTGTGTGTGTGTGTGTGTGTGTGTGTGTGTGTGTGTATGTATGTGTGTATTATGTATTAACTGCAATTAATAAAAAAGATATAAGGAGGGATGGATATATGAAAGGGTTAGATGGAGAAACATGAAGGAGAAAGTATATAATTATAGTTTAATATCAATAATTGTTAAATTAAAAATCAACTATAAAATATCCCTGTGGTAAAGAAAATGAACAGTGTGTTCATCAACCTGTTTTCATAGAGTTCTGTCCATATTTCTTCAGGCTTACTGATTCTTTCCTCAATCCATGTCTAGTCTACTGATGGACCCATCTAGAGTAGTCTTCATTTTTACTCCAGTTTTAGGTTTGATATACAGTAATTTCTTTAGATTCATTTTTACTTTTTTAGTCTATTTACATTACACATTTGTTCTTACATTCAATTCACTTTCCAGTGCATCCCTACACCTATTAATCACACTATTATAAATTCTCTGATGCTGATCAAATCTCTGTCATACTTACATTTGGTCTGTTTCTTCAAGCTATTAAATTTTCTTTTAACTTTAATATACCATATCTTTTGTTGTAAATGAAACATAATATACCTAGTTAAAATAAACGTATAAAGGGATACTTTAGTGAGCAGTTACATTTATTTGGGTATGAATTAAACATTGAAGACTATTTTGATGCAGATAGAAGAAGCTGAAATTTGTCTTCTGATTTTCTTTGTCTCTCCCACCATATCTGACTTTCTAGAGAAACATAAAAGTAACCTTAACCTAGATATTTTTCCATTTTTAACCCCTGTTCTTCTACCAAAACTATATTGAGATGTTAGTAAAGAAAGGGAGCAGATACCGGTTTTATTAATCTTGTGATATATTTTAATCTATTCATTTACCTGTCCTTTTTGTATATATCATTCATACATGCTTTCGTTGGATGAGAACATAAGACAACAGAGGCCTGGAATTTTGCACTCTTTATCATCAGGCTTAATGGTAGAAGGAAATGGCATTTATTGTTTCCTTATTTCCTGTGTTGGCGACACCCTGATAAGAATAGTTTCCTTTATGAAGCACAGAATGTTCTAGGTATAATTTTAAAATGTTTGTTTATCTTCTGTCTTCTTGGGAAAAAAGCCTATTTTCCTCAGTCTTAAAAGTGAGGATGTTATTGGCCATTAAGTCATAAACTCACAAAGATTTATAAGAGACTTCTATAATTGAGCTTTCAGAAAAAAAATAACTGCAAGGTAGTTCACATTGACCTTCTATTCATTTATCAATTATAGTTGAAGTGTTCCTGTCAATACCAGACTAATGTTGCAACATTTTTTTCCAAGAGCAAAGGAAAAATGAGTTGTGAAGCTTTGGTTCAGTGAAAGCAGTGTTGAAATTATTTTTTTTTTTTCTATTTTCCCACAATGATGAGATAGGTGATGTTCTATACTCTCTAGTCTCAACTGAACAAATGTATTTCATGGATTTTCTCTTTCTGAATCAGACAATTTTTTAAATCATGAAACAAAAAGGCTAAATATGCCTGCCTATGATTTGGAGGAAATGGTAAAGGTGGACAAAATCATATAATGGGCGATACACACACAGAGAGATACAACATACAGAGAGAGAGAGAGAGAGAGAGAGAGAGAGAGAGAGAGAGAGAGAGAGAGAGAGAGAGAGAGATGCCAAATCCTGCTTGAGCCATTTAAGGAACAATATGACATGGTTTCCTTCCCCTGAGTCAGCAGTGTGTAGGCCTTCAAGCATATTGATGGTTCCTGTGGGCATAAGGCTTGTTTGTATAATAGTGTACATATTTTCACATTTCTCCTTTGAAGAATCGCCTTTCTCCCAAGGTTAATGACTCTATGATAATTAGAGTGAGCACAAGTCAGGGTGACAAGGATATAACTAATGTTTCAGCAAACTGGTAGAAAACTGTGACCTTTTAGGACAGCCCTTAAAGCTATGGGAAAGAATGCTGAAAGCATGAGTTTAAAAATATATAATTTCTCATTTGTGCAAAATATAATGATGCAATATGAATTTTGTAAGGAGCTTCACAGATCTAAAGAAACAAATGCAGCTGAGCTATGGACCAGCTTGTCAGATAGATAATAAGATAAAGAGTTTAGGGAGTAGTGACAGCAAGGCAAAATCCTACACAGCTCAGGATTTTTTTTTCATGCTTACAAAAGCAGGCAGATTCCTGAGTTCAAGGTCAGTTTGGAACAGAGGGAATTTAGGTCCAGGTGTGGTCAGAATGGTAAATAAAGGGCCCTATCAGCTGGTTGGCTGCAGGTGTCTGGACCTGTGTAAGTTCCTGGAGCCTCACAGAGAATTGCCATGCTAGGCTCCTGCCAGCAAGCATAGTAGAGTATCATTAATAGTGTCAGGGACTGATACTTGCCTATGGGATGAGTCTCCACTCGGGCAAGTTATTAGTTGGCCATTCCTTCAGTCTCTGCTCCATTTTCATTTTCCCCTATCTTTCGTGTGGACAAGGCAAGCTTTGTGTTGAGAGTATTATGGATGAGTTGATGTTTCTATTGTTTGACTGGGGTTCCTCTCTGGCTACAATAGGTCGTCGCTTCAGGTCCCATATTCCCAATTCTGTGAGTCACAGCTAAAGTTCTGCCCATTGATTCTTGGGTGCTTCCCTAATCTCAGGTCTCTCTTAAAAATACCTCCCATACTTCCCATATCAGTTGTCAATTTCAATTCATGTTCATAGCCACCTGGCTATCTTTCTTCTGCTTCCCCACACCCAATCCTGAATCCTCCATTCCTCTGCACATCCACCATCCCTCCCAGTATCCTCCCTCCATCTGCTACTTCTGACTACTTTAATCCCCCTTCTAAGTGGGATTGAAGAATCCTTGCTTTTGCCATCCTTCTTGTTTAGCTTCTGGGGTCTGTAGAATGTAGCATAGTTATCCTGCATTTTATGTCTAATATCTACTTATAAGTTAAGTACATGCTCCAGGCATGTCCTTTTGGGATTGGGTTACTTCACTCAGGATGATATTCTCAAGTTCCATCCTTTTGCCTCCAAAATTCAGAATCTCTGTTTTGTTTTGCTTGCTTTATTGTGATTTTTATCAATCAATCTGGAAGACTCCTAATGTGTAAGATGCTTTAGCCAATACAAAATAAAACCATATTATTTCTGTAGGCAATAGTCTATGATCTAACAAACAGAAAGTATGGTCAAATAACTTAAGAGTATTTTGAGAAATGCCAAAAAAAAATTTAAGAAAAATATTTAGAAAGTAATTTAAAATGGATGACATTAGAACCTCTTAGGCCATAAATATAGTTCAGGTCAAGGGGAATAGTCCAGGCCAAGAGGAAAGGAGATAGAAGATGTGTCCATAAACTCTCAGGTGAGAAATTATGCAGGTCTAGGTGGCATACAGGAATTGCTGCTCTCCAGGGTCTGATGATATTCAGTTACTTCGGAAGAGTTATCATTGTATGTGCATTTTAAAAACAAGATATTCTCTTGAGATATAATTTTAATGTTCTGCTTATCAGCTCATCACTTCTATGTATTAAAAATATAAAGTTCTCTTATCACCCCACACTTCATTTACAGAGAAAAATCTTAAGAAAATATTTCCAGCACCCCAGAAGGTAGTTTTTCCTTTTTGTGTGGGTGGTGTATGTGCATATATGTGCTTGTGTTGGCCAGAAGTTGATGTCAGATGCTTCCTTAATTGCTCTTTAACTTACATATTGAGGCAGTCTCTCCATAGCACTGGGTTCACCAGTCCTGTGAATCTAATTAGCCAACTTATCAGTCTCCAAGCCCTGAGATTACAGGATAGCTGCCTACATAGTTCTCACAACTATGGGTGCTGATGGTAGAAACACAGGTCTTGACATTTTCATAGCAAACACTTTACCCATTGAGTCTTCTCTTCCATTCGAATACAGTAATATTAAAATATCATGTAGGTAATTTCTCTAGCTCCTCCATTGGGGGGTCCTGTGTTGCATCCTATAGATGACTATGAGCATCCCCTTCTGTATTTGTCAGGCACTGAAGGGCTCTACAACCCTTTAGGTGAAACAACAATATGAACTAACCAGTACCCCCAGAACTTGTGTCTCTAGATGCATATGTAGGAGAAGATGACCTAGTCGGCCACCACTGGGAAGAGAAGCCCCTTGGTCTTACAAACTTTATATGCCCCAGTACAGGGGAATGCCAGGGCCAAGAAGTAGGAGTGGGCGGGTAGGGGAGCAGGGTGGGGGGGTATAGGGAACTTTTGGGATAGCATTTGAAATGTAAATAAAGAAACTATCTAATAAAAACATTTATATATAAATAAATAAATAAATAAATAAATAAATAAATAAATAAATAAATAAAATATTATGTAGGTCCAGGAGATGGCTTAGCTGTTAAGGGCACTGACTGCCCTTCCACAGAACAAAGATTCAATCCCCATCACCTATATGGCAGTTCACAGCAGATTATAACTCCAGGATGACCTGACAGAGCCATACATACAGGTAGAACACTAGAACACTAGAACACTAGAACACACACACACACACACACACACACACACACAATCTCTCATACACACATACACACATACATATATAACTTTATAAATTTATTAAAATGAAATGTATCTTCAATGATAAACCTTTTCTTCAAATCAATCAAGGAATGAACTTTGGTGTTTTTAAAAATTCTATTTTATTTGAAGATAAGGTTATATTTATTAATATATGCAACCAAAGAAGTGATTATAAAACACCAAAGCATCACATAAATTCAATTATTGAATATAATTTAAAAACTTATAGCTCAAAAAACCTGATGGAAGACCTAATATTTTTACTATTTAAAAATTATTTTTCTCTCTGTCCTTAAGTCAGAAAATACTAGGATTAAAATATTTTATAAATTATAACTCTAGCATAAAATGAAATCCTATTATTTTTCAGTAACATTTGTATGTAAGTTTAGATTACTTGAACAGTAATTTGAGATTAAAACTGTTGTAGTTAATTCATATTACAGAAATTTCTATAATGTGATATTTGTGTTTAATTGCTGAATTCCATTGTGTAGATGTACCACACTTTCTTTATCCATTTTTCAGTTGAGAAACTTCTATGTTTCTGGCTATTATCAATAAAGCTGCTATGAACATAGCACTAAATCTATAGATGGCTTTTGGTAAGGTGACCATTTTCACTATGTTGATCCTACCTATCTATCAGCATGGGGATCTTTCCATCTCCTGATATCTTCAATTTCTTTCCTTTGGGACTTGTAGCCCTTCTATCTTGGCCCATTTATCATTTGTATAATGGAGGGCTACTGATTTCTATGAATTAATTTTGCATCCAGCGACATTGCTAAAAGTGTTTGTCAGGTGTAGGGGTTCTCAGTTGTAAGTTCTTATCATCTGTAGGTAGAATTTGGGGAGGATCACTTATGTATACTATTTTATCATCCACAAAAAGCAATACTTTGACTTCTTTCTTTACAACTTGTATCACCTTGATCTTCTTTAGTTTTCTTACTGCTCTATTATATTATTCAATGTAATATTCACATATTATATTGAATAAATAGGGAGAAAGTAGGCAGCCCTGTCTTGTCCCTGATTTTAGTGGAAATGTTTTAAGTTTCTCTCCTTTTTATTTGTTGTTGGCTATTGGCTTAATATCTATTGCTTTGATCATGTTTAGGTATGTAACTTGTATTCTTGATTTCTCTAGTGACTTAAACATGAAAAAGTGCTGGATTGTTATTAACGACCTTATCATCATCCAATGAGATGGTCATATGATTATTTTTCAATTTGTTTATATGGTGGATTACGTTGATGGGTTTTTGTACACTGCAGCATTCCTGACTCCCAGGGATGACCCTTACTTGATTGTGATGGATGGTGACTTTGATGTGCTCCTGGATTTGGTTTGCAAGTATTTTATTGAGTATTTTTGAACTAGTGTTCATAAGAGAAATTGGTCTGAAGTTTTCTTACTTTGTTGAGTGTTTGTGTGTCAGTTGACTTTATCCTCATAGAATGAGTTTGTCAATGTTCTTTCTGTTACTATTTAGTGTAATAGTTTGAGGAATATTGGTATTAGTTTTTCTTTGAAAATCTGGTAGAATTCTGCACTAAAACCTTTTGAGCCTGGGCTTCTTCTGGTTGGGGGACTTTTAATGACTGCCTCTACAGGGTCTATAGGTTGTATACATAGTTTACTTAATCTTGATTTTACTTTGGTAAGTGATATCTATCTAGAAAATGATGTATTTGGTTATAATTTTCCAGTTTTGTGGAGTACAGGCTTTTGAAGTAAGCCTGAATAGTTATTTGAATTTCCTCCATGTTTATTGTTATATCTCCCTTTTCATTTCTGATTTTGTTTATTTGGATACTGTGTCTCTCTCTTTTGAATACCTTGACTAAGGATTTCTCTATCTAGTTGATATTCTCAGAGAGCCAGCTCTTGGTTTTGTTGATTATTTGTATTGATTTCTTTGTTTCTAACTGATTGGTTTCAGCCATGATTTTGATTATTTGCAGCTTTCTACTCCTCTTTAGTGTGCTTGACTCTTATTTTCGAGAACTTTCAGGTGTATTTTTAAATTTCTGGTATGAGAACTTCCTAATTTCTTTACAAAGACACTTAGAATTATTTTCTTAGCAATGTTTTTGTTGTCTCCCATAAATTAGTGTATGTGGTTCCTTTATCCTCATTGAATTCTAGAAAGTATTTAAGCTCTTTATTTCTACCCTGACCCAGAAATCATTGAGTACAGAGTTGTTCAATTTCCATGACAGTGTAAGCTTTCTAGTGTTTCTGTTGTTGTTGTTTAAGTCCAGCTTTAATTCATGGTGGTCTGATAAGATAAAAGGCATTATTTCAATTTTCTTGTATCTGTTGAGACTTGCTTTGTGACTGTCTATATGTTCAACTTTGGATAAGGATCTATGAGGTACTGAGAAGTAGGTATAATTTTGTGTGTTTGGGTGAAATATTGTACAGATATCTGTTAGGTCCACTTGTCAATTAGTTTCAGTATTTCTCTGTTTAGTTTTTGTGTGCATGTTCTGTCAATTGGTGGTAGTGATGTGTTGAAGTTTTCCACTATTAATGTGTGGTGTTCCATGTGCAATTTAAGCTTAACAATGCAACTATTACAAGTGTGGGCTTCCTTGGAGTTGGAGCATAGTAGTTTAGAATTGATATACCATCTTGGTACATTTTTTTTACTTTAATGAGTATGAAGTCTCCATTCTGTCTCTTTTGATTAATTTTGGTTGAAAGTCTATTTTATTAGATATTAGAATAGCTACTCCAGCTTGCTTCTTCGGATTGTTTGTTTAGAAAACTTGTATCTAGCCTTTTACTCTGGGGTGATGTCTATCTTCATGGATGGGCTTTGTTTCTTTTGTGCAGCAGAATGGTGGATCCTGTTTTCACATGCATTCTATTATCATGCTTCTTTTTATTGAGGAATTAATTCCATCATTGATGTTGATATATATATATATATATATATATATGTATATATATCCAGTGATTTAATTTCCTGTTATTTTGATGTTCATGATGTTAGCATGTGTGTGTGTCTGTGTATTCTTATCCTGTTTTTGCTGATATGGAATTACGTATTTCCCATGTTTTCTTGCATTTAGTTATCCTCCTTTTTTGGAGTTTTCCTTCTGGACGTTTCTGTAGTGCTGCATTTGTGGATAGATATTGTTTGAATTTGGATTTGTCTTGAAATATCATGTTTTCTCCATTTAGAATAATTGAGAATTTTGCTGGGTGTAGTAGTCTAGTTTGGATATATATAAAACCAGCCATTCAAGCTTTGAGTGTCTCTGATGAGCAGTTGGGTGTAATTCTGATTGTTCTGAATTTGTATGTTACTTGGTCTTTTTCCCTTGAAACTTTTACCATTTTTTCTTTGGTCTGTAGATTTTATTTTTTTGATTATTATGTGGTAGGATGATTTTCTTTTCTGGTCCAATCTAATTTTTGTTGGATAAGCTTCTTATATGTTTATAGATATCTTTTTCTTTAGGTTGGGAAAGTTTTCTTGTATGATTTGTGGAGAATATTTTCTGGGCCATGGAGCTGGGACTCTTCACCTTTTTCTATTCCTATCATTCTTAGGTTAGGTATTTTCATGCTATCCCAGATTTCCTGGGTACATAATGTCAGGAGTGTTTTAGATTTAACATTTCTTTGGCTGATATATCAGTTTCTTTCTCTTGTATTTTCTAAGGCTGAGATTCTCTCTTCCATCTCCTGTATTCTGTTGATGATGCTTGCATTTGTTCTTCCTGTCCTCCTCTCTAGGTTTTTATCTCCAGGATTCCCTCAGTTTGTGTTTTCTTTATTTGCTTCTATTTTCACTTTCAGACATTTCACAGTCTTATTATTTCCTTCACCTGCTTAATTGTATTCCATGTCTGTCTTTAAGGGATTTATTTGTTTCTTCTTTAAAGACCTCTACATGTTTTACTGTATTTCCCGTACTTCATTAAGGGACTATTCATTCCCTCTTAAAAGGTGTCTATCATTTTATTAGATTGGATTTAAGATAATTTTCTTGCTCTTTCATTGTGTTAGGATAGTCAGGGTTTGCTTTTGTGGGTTAGCTGTGCTCTGATGTTGTCATATTGCCCTGGCTTTTGTTGATTGTGTTCTTCAGAGTGCCTTTACCCATCTGAATGGTTTTGGTCTTTGCATGTTCCTGTTGTTTTATTATTGGGAAGGGGTTTAACTTGGATGATCCTTGTATGGCAGATTTCTGATGGTTATCCTTGGGCTGTACAGTTCTGGATATGCACACCTGCATAGTTCAGGATCTGAAGGTCTCTATATGTTTCAGAAATTGTAATTTTAATAAAAGTGGCAGTAGAATGTTGGTCCCCCTTGAAATGCAGGCTGCTCAGGGCAAGTTGTAGTATCCAGACAACTCAGTGAGCAGAGAATATATTTTTGTTCTTTCCATTAACTAAAAGAACAGGTAAGTTTCAAATACACAAATAGAGTGGATATCACTGAGAAGCAAAAAGTCAAGGCAAGAAATACTTCTGAGACTCTGTGTTATGAAATGTATATGGTTATGTTTGATTAAACTTAGGTACATGCATACAGATTACCAATTGTTATTATAAAATGATACCAGATAATAGTAATAATGGAGTTATGACAAATAAACCTAGAGCTCCAGATTAATTGCAAATATTTCATGGTTTATTTTAACACATCTGCTTCATGTAGCACAGAAACTGAAATGTGTTCTATCCTGTACTTTGCAAAAAATCTTCAACCACTTATCAAATCTTCATGAACACTATAATTATTAACATACTTTCCTGAAAAAATATTTTTACAACTTTAAATATTACAAGACCTGTCAGAAAGCAGGAAGGTTCCTGTACACTGAAGCAATGGTTCATGACACTTCATACTCACAATGAAGTTCAGGGGCTTCAAAGGACTGGAGGTGAAAGACTATGCATTGAACTTTGTCTCTTTCAATTAGCCTTTGTGACTTGAGATCTTAAAATGGAAAAGAAATTTAATTTCCTGTGTGTTTCCTACAAAGAAAATGCAAAAGAAATCCAATAACAGCCTTTCAAACAAGTTTACCTCAATTTCTTTGAAGAAAAGAGCTACAATTTTCTATTATAAATGTCAAAGGCTGAAAATAAAGTTTCAGTTTACATATTAGTCATGTACTAGTCTAGGATCTAAAAGTATAAAGTATGTTTTACCTCTAGCAAAATGAGACAAATAATGAGAAGAATAAGAAAGATTTTGGTTACCAGACATAAAAATGCCCTCCAATCCTTCATATTTCCTGGTATACAGGCATTTGTGTAATCCCTGTCCTTTCTAATACTTTTGTATCTGTATTACAGGAAACATCACACACATCCTTCTCTAAATTCTTCAGTTGTACAATTTCCTTGAAGTCTTTCATCATGTTATGAGAGGATTCAAGGCAGCTTATGGAGAAGACCATGTGAGAAGTAATTAAAGCATACTATCATCAGCTTTTATACATGCAATGATCAGTTTTGAACCACCAATTCAAACAGTCTAGCCCCAGTTAAGTAGCTTCAAGGAACATCATAAAATATACAAGCCTAAAATGAAACATTCACCTAAATCATTTTGAAATTTTTCATCCTCCGAATCTATGGAACATAATATATACTATTTTTAATTTAGTAAATTTTGAAGTAGTTTATTATGAGAACTGTCATTTATTATGTAGTTGACTTTCAAAACATATAAACATTTCTTTAGGTCTCACAACATTCCTGTTTTTTTCAGTTCCCATCATTAGAACTCTGTTTCAAATCCCCAGGACCTCATATAGCAACACTTGGTCCCTTAACAGTAAAATTTAGATTAGTCTTTCCACACATAGTTATGGAGTTAGAAAAGCAAAAATTATAGCTCTATTCATTTACTTAACTTATAGAAAATTGTAAATAATTGTTCAAATTTTTCATATATGGTTCTTATGACTTCAACCTTGTATTTAAAGGTTTTGTATTGTGTGCAGTAATTTTACTGCTTAGCTTAAATAAAATCATGTGTTTCTACAAATTGGCAAGATTTCATATTTTTATGGCTATTCACACCACGACAGACTTGTTTTCATTCCTCTACTTCTGTTTAAGTTACCACAGACTTGTTTAAATAGTAAATAGTCTTCCTACACTTGATGTTTAGAATTACAATTGCATCCTCATACTTACAGCACAACATTCTTATTAACTAATTCAATAGCTATTTCAAAAGGGTGTGATCACTCAAATGAGTCTTTTTTTTTGCCTTAGAATAATAATTGCAAAACTTATAAAACTGATAATATAATAGTAACTATAAGTTTTCTTGAGAATACTCTTTGTATATTTCCCATAAGTTTATATGATATTTATTTTAATGGAAACAAGATTATCAAAGTATATTTAGAAAACAAAGCCAATTACACTGAGAAATATAAAACCCTGAAAAAAGAAATTTAATAGCATGTAAATGATGATAAGCCTATCCCATCTTTATGGATTGGAAGATAACAACTTTAAACTGAGAATATTATTTGTGATGATGTTGCAATCAAACTTACTGGCAGTTGTGAAATATTGGAGCAGCAGAATGATTAAGCAGGTAAAAGTTCTTCCTGTCAAAACACAAAACTTCAGGTTGAACATCAGAACCATTGTTAAAATGTTTTGTTTCTGATTCCAGTGCTACTTGGTGAGATGGGAGAGTGGAGACAGACTCAAAATGAGACATTCTGTCTTAAAGCAAGTTAGAAAGAGAGACTCTAGTCAAAAAAAGTTTTTTCTTGATACCTAATTGCTCACTGAGTTTCAAGAGTGTTTAAACACACACACATACGAGAGAGAGAGAGAGAGAGAGAGAGAGAGAGAGAGAGAGCTGTCATTCTACACAACAGGAAAATGTACAGTAGCTAAAACTATACACAGAACATAATATTTGATCATGTAAATCAGGCCCTCTTCTGCTGCATATGTATCTAGAGACACAAGCTCTGGGGGTAATGGTTAGTTCATATTGTTGTTCTGCCTATAGGGTTGCAGCCCTTCAGCTCTTTGGATACTTTCTCTAGCTCCTACATTGGGGGCCCTGTGTTCCAACAAATAGCTGACCGTGAGCATCCACTTCTGTGTTTGCCAGGCACTGGCATAGCCTAACAAGAGACAGCTATATCACGTTCCTTTCAGCAAAATCTTGCTGGCATATGCAATAGTGTCTGCATTTGGTGGCTGATTATGTGATGGATCCCCAGGTGGGTCAGTCTCTGGATGGTACATCCTTTTGGCTCAGCTCCAAATTTTGTCTCTGTAACTCCTTCCATGGGTGTCTTCTTCCCAATTATAAGGGGCAAAGTGTCCACACTTTGATCTTTGTTCTTACTGAATTTTATGTGTTTTGCAAATTGTATCTTGGGTATTCTCAATTTCTGGGCTAATCAGTGAGTACATACAATGTGAGTTCTTTTGTGATTGGGTTACCTCACTCAGGATGATACCCTCCAGATCCATTCATTTGCCTAGGAATTTCATAAATTCATTGTTTTTAATAGCTTAGTAGTACTCCATTGTGTAAATGTACCACATTTTCTGTATCCATTTCTCTGTTGAAGGACATATATGTTCATTCCAGCTTCTGGCTATCATACATAAGGCTGCTATGAACATAGTGGAGCATGTATTCTTATTACCAGTTGGAACACCTTCTGGTTATATGTCCAGAAGAGGTATTGCTGGATCCTTCTGTAGTACTATGTCCAATTTTCTGAGAAACCACAAGACTGATTTCCAGAGTGGTTGTACAAGCTTGCAATCTGACTAACAATTGAGGAGTGTTCCTCTTTCTCCACATCTGCACCAGCATCTGCTGCCACATGAATTTTTGATCTTAGCCCTTCTGACTGGTGTGAGGTTGAATCTCAGGGTTGTTTTGATCTGCATTTCCCTAATGATTAAGGATGTTGAACATTTTTTCAGGTGCTTCTCAGCCTCACGTGAGAATTCTTTGTTTAGCTCTGTACCCCATTTTTAATGGGGTTATTGGTTTTTCTGGAGTCTACCTTCTTGAGCTCTTTGTATATATTGGATATTAGTCCCTATAAAATTTAGGATTGGTAAAAATAATTTCCCAATCTGTTGGTGGCCTTTTTGTTTTATTGACAGTGTGTTTTGCCTTACAGAAGCTTTGCAATTTTATGAGGTCCCATTTGTCAATTCTTTATCTTACAGAACAAGCTATTCCTGTTCTGTTTAGGAATTTGTACCCTGTGCCCATATCTTTGAGGCTTTCCCCCATTTTCTCCTCTATAAGTTTCAGTGTCTCTGTTTTTTTTTTTTTTTTTTTTTTCGAGACAGGGTTTTTCTGTGTAGCCCTGGCTCTCCTGGAACTCACTTTGTAGACCAGGCTGGCCTTGAACTCAGAAATCCACCTGCCTCTGCCTCCCAAGTGCTGGGATTCAAGGCGTGTGCCACCACACCCAGCAGTGTCTCTGGTTTTATGTGGATTTATGTGATTCACTTAGTCTTGAACTTAATACAGGGAGATAAGAATGGATCAATTCATATTCTTCTACAAATATCTGCCTGTTGTGCCAGCATAATTTGTTGAAAATGCTGTCTTTTTTCCACTGGATGGTTTTAGCTCCCTTGTCAAAGTTCAAGTGACCATAGGTGTATGGATTCATTTCTGCGTCTTCAATTTTATTCCATTGATCGACAAGTCTGTTGCTGTACCAGTACCATGCATTTTTTTTTAATCACCATTACTCTCTAGTACAGCTTAATGTCAGGCAAGGTGATTCCCCCCAGAGGTACTTTTATTGTTGAGAATAGTTTTTGCTATCCTAGATTTTTTTTTATTATACTATCATATCATCTGAAAACAGTGATATTTTGACTTCTTCCTTTCCAATTTGTATTCAGTTGATCTCCTTTTGTTGTCAAATTGCTCTGGCTAGGACTTTAAGTACTGTATTAAATAGGGAGAAAGTGGGCAGTCTTGTTTAGTCCCTGCTTTAGTGGGATTGCTTCGGGTTTCTCTCCATTTAGTTTGATGTTGGCTACTGTTTTGCTGTATATTGCTTTTATTATGTTTATTATGTTTAGGTATGGGCCTTGAATTCCTGATCTTTCTAAGACTTTTATCATGAAAGGGTGTTGGATTTTGACAAATATTTTCTCAGCATCTAAGTAGATGATCATGTGCTTTTTGTCTGAGTTTGTTCATATAGTGGATTATGTTGATGGATTTCCACATATTGAACCATCCCTGCATTCCTGGGATGAATCCTAGTTTTATTTTTTAATTATTTGATTCATTTTCATTTTAAATGATAACCCACTTCCATTACCTCCCTCATCCCACCCCTCCTCACCCTTCTCCTTTACCTCTATGAGGCTGGTCCTCCACCCATTCACCTCCATGGCCTCAGCCCTCTAGCATCCCTCTACTCAAGGGTATCAGTCCTCCCCCTCTTCCCATTAATGTCAGATAAGGTGATCAAAGTAAATGATTAAAACACAAATATACAAGTGTGTACACACACACACACACACACACACACACACACACACACACACACACGTTCAGGGTTTCAATCTGTGTTCTTCCTCCTTCTTGCTGTGCCCATAGAACTATTTTTTAGTCCTCTTCAGTTTTCCCTTCTTTGTTGTTATTGCTTATGTTTGTTTCTCTCTCTCTCTCTCTCTCTCTCTCTCTCTCTCTCTCTCTCTCTCTTCTTTTTTCTTTTCTTTTTCGGTACAGACACTCTTGAAGCAAAAATGCCTTCAAATTGTCTATATAGTTGAATTCAGTCATGGCCTCTTGAGTAGCAGTATTATAAACCTGCATTACTACATCAAGCTGGCTCATGATTTTAAATAGAACAGTTAGTAGAGTAAAATAGAAAGTAACTTTCACAATGTTTCAAAATTAAATTTAAATGTTCAGTAGGAATATCAACTTAAATTAAAGTTGATACTGCTTTGAAATGTGTGGAAAGAGTTTGTGATAGATTGTAGTAATCAGTTTCAGGGTGTCAAAGTAAGTGAAAATTAAATTTTTAAAAGCACAATGACATACAGTTATTACTACAATTTTAATCATTGAAACATTGTGTTTGTAAATTGAATATCACATTAATGTATTTTAGTATCTTGCTTACTGTTCTGAATTAAATAATATGGTACTTTGAACGTATTTAATCTCTAATTAATATTTAATATCAATTATATCAATCAAGTTTGCTATATAGTAGATCATTTAAGTATAACAAAAACTATAACTCTGATTTATACAATACTAATTGTGTGCCTATATAAATAAGATAAAAATTCCTTACAACAATTTAGTCATTTTTCTTTCCAAATCATTTCTGGTACAGAGAGCCCCAAATATGGCAGAATCTCACAGTTGGTAAGTGTGAGACTAAGGGTTTACTTTGAGGTCATTTTAATTTCAAAATCTGCAGGTATTCTATTATAACACACTGTTCTCTATTACTAGGCATAAGATTGTTAAAGATAATTTGATTATAAATAAGTGGATATATTTTTTAATTTACTCTTTGCAATTGCTTCAAAAATTTATTTTGCATTTATATAGTTTTTTTCAAGTAAGAAATAAAAACATACATGTATGTATATATATATATATATATATATATATTCTATTTCTTTGCTTCTACATCTTTATTTCATCTTTCTTGTGAAGGTTACATTGCCAAATAATTTACTTACTAACACAGAAGTATATATCAATGAGACTGAAGTTTTCTACTATGTATATATTTACTTCTTTACACAACTATCTGCTTTTGAGTTGGTGAAACTTGATCTATATAATATGAACATAGTCTGTCATATTTTGCTTTCAGTAAATATGCAATGAGAAATCACTGGAAATTAAGAACAGATCTGTCAGGTGGAGTAAAGATAAAAGAATGAGCTTACCATGAAGGAAGCGAAGATGAAACACTTTTCCCTGTGGAATTTTCTTCCCAAGATTTGACTTCTAAGGACAAGTGTATATGCTGTATCTTGAATAATTTTTCATCAGTGAGAATGTCTTGCTTGACTGATAGAGCAATTTCAAGGCTATCTTGAGCAACTTAGCAAGAATTTGACTGAAAAAAGGAGTAGAAACAGATCTGTGGGTGTAACTCAGAGTTTAAAGTGATTGTCTAGTATGTACAAGGCCCAGGTACTGCCTCACAAAAATAGTAAAATAGTATGTTTTTGGCTTTTGGATGAAATGTCTCATGTAGCTCCTAAGCATTACTATATAAGTCAGGATTTTCATAAAGTCTTTGTTAATCTTTCTGTCACTACTTCCAGAGAGCTATAATTTCAGTTATTCATCATCATACATAGCATTAATAATTGAACATAAGCTTGTTTTCCTAGAAAATCTAGGTGTTCTTCTGAAGAATCTGGAGGTACAATTTCATGGTTATTATCAAGACAGCAAAAATAATGTGATGAACTAAGAAGTAAGAGAAACTTGACACTTGATAGTATTTAAAGTATATTTTGTCAATAACATTAGCAATTCTCCCCATAAATGACTTCAAGTATATTTGAATTTTAGTATGTTATTAAGAATATTATAAAATAAGCTGAAAATTTCATATCTTTTCCTAATACTTTTATTAATACATACAGACTAAACTCAGTGTATAAACTTAGGATATATTATACATAGAAAACAAAAAATAAGATAATGTTAGAAAAATAGTCACCATCAAAAAGATTCAGAATCTTCTGATCTCCTCTGATTTTAGAACAAAGTCTTGAGTACTCTCAATTGTGAAATGTGATGTTTGTTCCTCTACTGAATGCAACCAAAGGGATTTTTTTTCTTTTCCTTTTAGCTGAAATTGAAATAACTGAAAATCAAAGAACAGATGACTCTCGTTTGCCTAAACATACTGTTTTGTTTTGTTCTGATTTGTGCTAAAGTCTTGGCTCTGTTATGTTTCTAGGATATTTGTTTATTCTGTGCATACTTTATTTCTGTGGTCCTTGTGTCTTTCCTTGAGATTGCCAAGTACTGAAAATCTCTCCAAAAAAAGCACAGTATGAAATAAACAACATTATACTTAGGGCTATTTTATTCAAATATAAATTCTCATTAACAAAGCAATGCAATGTTTAATTTCTCTTATCTTTAAATTTGGTGGAATTCAAAAACTATTCAGTAGTGAAGTAAAAGGCAACATATTAAAGCAGAAGTGAATTTGATTTGGAAAGTTTCCTCAGATTAGTATTTTATAAGAAAAAAGGTTAAAAGTGGCAAAGCTCTTGTGTGTCTCAGTGACATAAACAATGGAAAAAACTTGGAAACACAACATAGAGACACTTGATTTTGCTCATAATCTTGAATAAAGTTATTTGAACAAATAAATGCAGAGAAGAAATTTCTTATAAATAATTCAAAATTACATTATGGGGCAATTAGTTAAAAATTATTTTATTGCTTCAGAGACACATAGTTTAGACCTAGGCATATTATTTTATTTTTTCAAACTTTGTTTTTATTAGATATTTTCTTAGTTTACATTTCAAATGATATCCCCTTTCCTGGTTTCTCCTCTGAAAACCTCCTATCCCCACCCCTCTCCTCCTGCTCACAAACACACCTACCCCTGCTTCCTGGCCCTGATATTCCCATATACTGGTGCATAGAGCCTTCACAGGACCAAAGGTCTCTCTTCCCATTGATGAATGACTAGACCATCCTCTGCTACATATGCAGCTAGAGCCACAAGTTCCACCATGTGTTTTCTTTGGTTTACTCACAGTGAGCTCTGGGGGTACTGCTAAGTTCATAATGTTGTTCCTCCTATGGAGCTGCAGAATTATTCAGCTCCTTGGGTACTTTCTCTAGCTCCTTCATTTGAGACCCTATGAGGCATCCAATGGATAGCTGTGAGCATCCACTTCTGTATTTGTCAGGCACAGGCAGAACCTCTCAGAAGATAGCATATCAGGCACCGGTCAGTAAGCACTTCTTGGAATCCACAGTTGTGTCTAGGTTTGGTGGTTGTATATGGGATGAATACCCAGGTGGGGCAGTCTCTGGATGGTCATTCCTTCAGTCTCTGCTCTGAACTTGGTCTTTTAAAACCCTTCCATGGGTATTTTGTTCTACCCTTGTAAGAAGGAGTGAAGTATCTACACTTTGGTTTTCCTTGTTCTTGAGATTTATGTGTTTTGCAAATTGTATCTTGGGTATTCTGAGCTTCTGAGTTAATATCCACTTATAAGTGAGTGGATATCATGTGTGTTCTTTTGTGATTGGGTTACCTCAATCAAGATGAAATTCTCCAGATCCATCCAGTTGCCTAAGAATTTTATAAATTCATTGTTTTAAATAGCTGAGTAGTACTCCATTGTGTAAATGTACCACATTTTCTGTATCCATTACTCTGTTGAGGGACTTCTGGGTTGCTTCCAGCTTCTGGCTACTATAAATAAGGCTGTAATGAACATAGTGGAGCATGTGTCCTTATTACATGTTGGAACATCTTCTGGGTATATGCCCAGGAGTGGTATTGCTGGATCTTCCAATAATACTACATCGAATTTTCTGAGGAACTGCCAAACTGATTTTCAGAGTGGTTGTACCAGCTGGCAATCTCACCACCAATGGAGGAGTGTTCCTTTTTCTCTGCATCCTCCACAGCATCTGCTATCACCTGAGATTTTTATCTTAGCTATTCTGACTGGTTTGAGCTGGAATCTCTGGGTTGTTTTGATTTGCATTTTCCTAGTGATTAAGGATGTTTTACATTTTTCTAGGGGAAGTTGTACATTTTTCTAGGTGTTTTTCAGCCATTTGCTATTCCTCATTTGAGAATTCTTTGTTTTGCTCTGTACCCCATTTTTAATAGGGTTATTTGTTTCTCTAGAGCCTAACTTCTTGAGTCCTTTGAATATATTGGATATTAGCCCTCTATCAGATGTAGGATTGGTAAAGATAATTTCCAAGTCTGTTGGATGCCTTTTTGTCTTATTGACAGTGTCCTTTGCCTTACAGAAGTTTTGCAATTTTCACTTAGTTAGAGTCACTCCAACGTATTTTGTATTATTTGTGTCTATTGTGAAGGGTGTTGTTTCCTTAATTTCTTTCTCATCCTGTTTATCCTTTCTGTAGAGAAAGGTCACTGATTTGAATGAGTTAATTTTATATCCTGTTACTTTGCTGAAGTTGTTTATCAGGTTTAGTAGTTCTCTGGTGGAATTTTTGGGGTCATTAATGTATACTACCATATCATCTGCAAAAAGTTATATTTTGATTTCTTCCTTTCAAATTTGTTTCTCTTTCATCTCCCTTTCTTGTCTAATTGCTCTGGCTAGGACTCAAGTACTATATTGAATAGGTAGGGAGACAGTGGGCAGCCTTGTCTAGTTCCTGATTTTTGTGGGATTGCTTCAAGTTTCTCTCCATTTAGTTTGATGTTGGCTACTTCTTTGGTTTATACTGCCTTGAATTCTTGATCTCTCCAAGACTTATCATGAAGAGGTGTTGGATTTTGTCAAATGCTTTCTCAGCATATCATGAGATGATCATGTGGTTTTTGTCTTTGAGTTTATATAGTGTATTACTTTCATTAATTTCCATATATTAAACCATCCCTGCATCCCTGGGCTGAAGCCTACTTGATCATGGTGGATGATAGTTTTGTTATGTTCTTGTATTCAGTATGCAAGCATTTTTAGATTCTGGATGATTTTGTCCAATTCTTTCACCTGTTTGGTTGTGTTCTCATGTAAATCTTTAAGGGATTTTTGTGTTTCCTCATTAATGGCTTCTACATGTTTAGCTGTGTTCTCCTGCATTTCTTTAAGAGAGTTATTTTATGTCTTTCTAAAAATCCTATACCAGCATCATGAGATACGATTTTCAATCCATGTCTTGCTTTTCTGGTGTGTTGGAGTATCCAGGATTTGCTCTGGTGGGAGTACTGGGTTCTGGTAATGCCAAGTAGTCTTTGTTTCTGTTGGTAAGATTTTTGTGTTTGCCTTTTGCCACCTGGAAATCTCTGGTGTTAGATGTTCTTGCTGTCGCTGGCTGGAGCTTGTTCCTCCTTTGAGTCTGTAAGCCTGTGTCAGCACTCCTGTGAGACCAGCTCTCTCTTGGTAAGACCAGTGCACAGAGGGCTGTGGAACAGCCCCACCTCCTGGATGAATATGTAGGACCTTAGGACCCTGTCCCAGTTGCACTGCTTCTTCTGTGTCCTGTGTGCTCCTGAGTAGTCCCACCTTAGAGTGTTACTAGAGAGAAAATGGCAATCTCCTGAGTCTGGGGGTCAGAGCACTCCCTAGAGGCAAGCTCTCCTCTGGCAGTGAAGGTGCACAGAGTGCTGTGGAACAACCCTGCCTCCTGGATGCAGATGTAGGTCCTTATGGCCCTGTCACAGCTGCCAACCTAGGTGTTTTAATTGTTATCTATTTTCTTTGTATAATAATGAAGTGGATATAAGTTTACCTAAGAGAGGAAAGTAAAGGAGATGTTAGTAGAATGACAATTGTGTAAAAATGGGAATGGTAAAGAAACTACAGTAATTGTATTAGATACTCCAGAAAGTATCACTTCATGAATTTTTTTTCATAACATAATCTGAACATTAAACTGGAAGAAATAAAGTTCACACAAATTATATGTCTACTACCACAAAGAACTAATTTAGAAAAAAAATGGCACCATTAATAATTGATTTTCTGTCAAACTCTGTATAGATTCTTCCTACTAACTTTATCTTCCAAAAGATTTAGTAACAGTATGTAATGCCAAATATTTGCTAATAGCACCCATCTCTCATGCCAGTTTTAATATTTCTCCAATTGTTCATTTATTTATACAAATTTTGTTGTATCATTTATTATATCCAAGTCTCAGGGAAAACATTTCAAGTCAAAAAGAGAAGATCCACTGTGGCTTTATGTATATGTATGTATATATATATATGATTATTATATCCCACAGAAAACATAACTTAAATACTTTCCATGGACAGCATGTTTAAGGAATTAGAAGTACTGAAGAGAATACATTTTAATTTTCAAACATTTTTCTTTTCTGCAAGAATATCATGCTAATGGAACAACTATAATGATAGAACAAAATTGTAAAAAAGATTTTGACTCCAGGTTTGTCTTAGTCAGGGTTTCTATTCCTGCACAAACATCATGACCAAGAAGCAAATTGGGGAGGAAAGGGTTTATTCGGCTTACATTTCCATACTGCTGTTCATCAAAAGAAGTCAGGACTGGAACTCAAGCAGGAGCTGATGCAGAAGCCATGGAGGGATGTTCTTTACTGGCTTGCTTGCCCTGGCTTGCTCAACCTGNGCTTGCTCAACCTGCTCTCTTATAGAACCCAAGACTGCCAGCCCAGAGATGGTCCCACCCACAAGGGGCCTTTCCCCCTTGATCACTAATTGAGAAAATGCCTCACAGCTAGATCTCATGGAGGCATTTCCTCAACTGAAGCTCCTTTCTCTGTGATAACCCAGCTGTGTCAAGTTGACACCAAAACTAGCCAGTACAAGGTTTAAATCCTCACTGCTGAATACATCCAAAATCAACTTCTTTCCTTCTTTCCTCACCATGTCAAAATATGATAAGAATAAATGTTGATTATTCCTGCTTTTGATACTTTAATCTCTTAAATGAAGTTCAAGCTGTGAACGCCAACACACACATAGGAACCCTTAGATTATCTTAATATTCTAGACACTAAAACCCCCTACTGGATGCTCACAGTCATCCATAAGAAGGATTACGGGGCCCACATTGGAGAAGCTAGAGATAAAACCCCAGGAGCTGAAGGGGTCTGCAACCCTAGAAGAGGAACAACAATATGAACTAATCAGAACCCCCAGAACTTGTGTTTCTAGCTCCATATGTAGCAGAAGATTGCCTAGTCGGCTATCATTGGGACGAGTGGCCCCTTGGTACTGTAATCTTTATATACCCCAATACAGGGGAATGCCAGGGCCAAGAAGAGTTGGTGGGCAGGGGAGCAGGGAGGGGTTAGGGGGGATTTTCAGGATAGCAGTTGAAATGTAAATTAAGAAAATATCTAATAAAAAATGCTGAAAAAAAAACCCCTACATCATTATAGTCTCACAGACTCACAGACATTACTGTGTAAATACACTCTGGACAAATACAATGAACAGGAACATGGTAAAGTGAGTGGCAGAAATCCCAGGAGGCCTCAGCTCTACAGAGTATAAGCAACCATGGAATAATGAAAGCAAGGAAATAGCTCTTCCTTACAGAAGAGCAGATCAATTTGTTATCTAATATCAAATAATATCTAATATATATATATATATATATATATATATATATATATATATATGTATGTATGTGTGTGTGTGTGTGTGTGTGTGTGTGTGTGTGTGTTTGTGTGTGTGTGTATGCAAAAAGGAAATATACATATGCACAAACATAAGGATGCATATGTATATAGATATTGCTAGAAATATCTAAGAAAATTGATGTAAAAAAGAAGCCATGGATTTGGAAGGGAGCAAGGGGTATATGAGAAAGTTGGAGGCAGGAAAGGAAGGGGTAAATATTATTATAATTTCAACCAATAAAAGAAATATTTAAGGGAAAGTCCTTTTCCAGGTATCCATTCATGTTCAAATCATTTCAACTTGCTTACGAGCTCAGTCTGCTTTCTTCAGAAAGTATGATATGAGATTTTTTTTAAAAAGAGACCCCTGATGTGCGTGTGTGTGTGTGTGTGTGTGTGTGTGTGTGTGTGTCCAACAGCCTTGATATTCATAGAATGTTTCAAGTAGATGGTCAAAATTATCTTAAATATGATCATAACAAGAATCCTGTCAAAAATTAATACTGTACAGATGAATAACTTGAAAAGGTGACGCCCTCCATGATGATCCTAAAATATTCTGAAGTAAATGAGCAACAACTTTCTTATTTCTTAATCTTAACATTGAGATTTTATTTCAATATAAAAAGATGTGTGTTATATAACCAAAGAAAAGAAAAAAATAGTAAGGATCAGAAACAAGCTAAAAATATGTCATATAAAGAAGAATATTACTATAACTGTACAAGCAACCCATGTAACTGAGTCTTAATTTAAGGAAAATAATGTCAAAACATATGAATTTACTTATCTGGGTTAGTAGTGCCTCTATTTAGTTAAATACCTCAAATTCATGGTCTTAAAACTCTGGGAAAATGTAAGAGTTTCAGGACTTTGGTCAACAAAATATATTTTAGCACATTATAATAACTAAGTGACTATTTTATGACAAAGTCAGTTGAAAAGTATAGGTTGTCAACAGAAATCTGATATGCTGAAAGGGGATATCATCCATTAAATAAAAAGAATTAAGTAGGAGATAATGTACATGGGAAGAAATAGATTTCAAAACAATGACTAGACAAGTCATGGAGGTCATTATCATATGAAGAAAATCAGATGAGGAATCATAAGGGATGGCAGCATATAGAAAAATAAAGATTAGCAGATTACTAAGGTTTTCAGGGCATAATATTACTATGTCAACCCAAAAATTCACTGGAATAATTCTGCAGCTTTCAGACAGGCTTAAAATAATCATTGTCTAGTAAAAAAAAGTTATGATTAGTGTACAAGGACCTAGAAAAATACATCCTGTTCTATTTATCTCTGTCAACTTCATACACCATTTTCATCTAAGAAAGAAATTACCTAGATCAAATTGTCTGTGGGCATGTCAGTGAGAATTGCCTTGCTAGGTGTTCTAGAAGCAATGTTATTCCCTGGTAAGATGGCCTGTATCAAAAAGGGAGCTGAACTAAATAAAGTGTGAGCAAGCTAACAACCACTGTGCCTCCATGAAATTTTCTTCAAGATTCTGATTGAGTCCCTGCACTAACAATACTGAAGGATGGAACCTAACCTATAAACTGAAATAAAACTATTCCTCTTATAACTTGATTTTGGTGAGAATGTTTTGTCTCAGCAACAAAATGAAACTAGAGACCCCTGTAAGACTGTGGGTTGTTTTTTGTTTGTTTGTTTGTTTGTTGATTTTGTTTTGTTTGTTTGTCAGTAAGGAGACTTGTGGATGAGTGTGAACCTCTTAAAGAGCAAAGTCAGTGTCTAAACAGAACAGTGACAAGAGAAGTCTTCACATAGATGAGGTTATGAGATTTCAAATTTAGGTTCATTGGGATTTTATAATTCGATATACCAAGTACTAACATGTGTTTCCATGTGATCTCCATTACATAAGGATAGTTGTGTTGTGATGTGTTCATGACCCAACCCTTTAGAAGGAGGTGGTAAGATACATGGGATAACCACCAAGGTAGACATTGCACTCTTTAGCATGCAGATCTGATTCTCTTTAATGCAGCTAATAGATAGTTGTTTTATATTTTTAAAATTCTTTTTTCATTCGTTCAACTTTTTAGCCAGGTTTCTGGACCCACGGAGTGCAGGGTACAGCAAGTAGTAACTGAAGTGAACACCTGACCTACAGAGAACTCACATTAACAAACACATAGGCAGATGCTCACAGCCAACCATTGGACTGAGCACTGGGACCCCAATGGAGGAGTTAGAGAAAGGAATGAAGTAGCTGATGGGGTTTGCAACCCCATAGAAAGAGCAAGTGTCAACCAACCAGACCGCACAGAACTCTCAGGCACTAAACCACCAACCAAAGAGTACAAATGGAGCAACCCATGGCTCCACCCCATATTTAGCAGAGGGTGGCCTTGTTGGGCATCAATGGGAGGAGAGGACCTTGGTCCTGAGAAGGCTTGATGCCCCAGTGTAGGAGAATGCAAATTCAGTAAGGCATGAATGGGTGGGTGGATGGGGGAGCACCCTCATAGAAGCAGACTGAGTGGGGATGGGATAGTGGGTTTCTGTAGGGGAAACTGGGAAAGGAGATAACATTTGAAATGTGAATAAATAAAATATCCAATAAAAATAAATAAAAAACCCTTATATACAGTCAAAAGATCGGGGATTACTCCTGAAAAAAACATGCAAACCATAAAATATGAGAAAGGAATAAAAAAGGGAAAAGGAAGGGAATGCATCATTCATCAGTATTATAATATTTGGGACAAGTAGTTTTAAAAGATAACTTGTTATATGTTAATATTTTGAAAGTGATTTTTAGGACAAATAAAATCTGGAGATGATCATGTTGATCATTTGAAGGAAATTTTAAGAGAGCATGGAAGATAAGATCAAAGGAGACTTGGGAAGCAAAGAAGGATCAATACAAAAACAAAACAAAACACACACACACACACACACACACACACACACACACACACACACAAAAATTGCAGCCAGAGATATGCTCTTGGTCTCCAGGAAAAGGTTCCTGTGGTCCAAAGCAGAAATTGAGAAATGTGCCTTGAGGCTTTCCTAAATGGCCCATTGATGATGGGGAGTAGAGACTTTGCATGCTGCTCCCATTCAATGTCTTGAATTGGAGATCCAGGCACTGCAAGTGAGGGGTTGGGGAACCATTTGCTAAATGGTATGTTTAAAAAAAAAACTAGTACCTGTAGTACACATGAAAACAAAAATAGATTTACCTGTAGGTGACATCCATAATGCTTTTATATTTCTGCTTATACACCCCTTTCCAATGATTCTCTAAACAAAGTCCAATGTACATTAAAATATTTAAATCTCACAGATGACTCACTACAGCTCACTGCAGCATTGGTGAGTAAAATCCAATATATTGTGGAAAGATGTTATAATGGGAAAACAACTTGACCCATTTTCTGTGCCAATGTGTGATAGAGTGCCTGGCTCGTAAAACAGGATTCCTATGAGATTACAGATAACCTTGCTTAGAGGAAAACACAGAAAGGAATGTATGTTGAGACAAGCTGTCTTTCAAGATAGTTTATCTCACCTTGGGCAAACAATTTCAGGAAGGAGACAAATACTCTCCTACAGCTGCAACAACTTCCTCACTTCGAAGCCACTCATTTTATCCCTGTAAATGATTTTGGCTAGCTTCAACACTTGGCAGATGACTCTGTTTCTCATTGAAGAATGACTGTCTTGGTGTCAGTGCTAATTACTCACAGTTCCATAGTCGAAGGTCAGATTCTGGTCTTTCTTTCTTTCTTTCTTTCTTTCTTTCTTTCTTTCTTTCTTTCTTTCTTTCTTTCTTTCTTTCTTTCTTTCTTTCTTTCTCTCTTTATGCTTGTCTTAGAAATCTAACAATGTAGTTGGGAGATTACTATCTTCTCTGAAGGTGAAGAATAGCCATTGTGGTCCAATAAAGAGCCTCATTTCAGGTATGAAGAGTCCTGAGATTGGGAAGTAACAGAGTGACTATATTTCTGAGATGATTAATAATGTATCTGTGCAGGTAAGTGTAGTCAGGGAAGAAATCTACAGGGTTACATTGGATAACTCCCTACCATTTTTAGTGTTACTGCTTTAACTCCAGTGAGTTCAATTCAACAATTCTTTACTGTCTATAGCCCTGAGACTTAGATAGTACTTAATATGGTACATGAATTACTAACACATCTGTTTGATAACTCGTTAATGAGTTGAGACATAATAAGAAAATGAGTGGGATCTACCTCTTGGATATTTGTTCCCATAATAATTATAGTAATGATTTGGACCAATTATGGTAGCAAATCTGAGAAAAGCAAAATGCTTAGGATCAGATAGTTTCTCCTGCTATTATTGCAAAAATAATCTTCAATTAATTCAATGTTTTAATTATTTTAATTTGTTAAAAACATCCCTTTTGTTTTGTTGGGCATAGCTTCTTATGACCTTTCATCTTATTATAGTTTGGTATTGATCATTGGAGAAAAACACTCCTGGACTCAGTGTGAAGATTCATTCTGAAAATCTAAAAAATAAGAAATGGGAGGTGTACAATAAAGGGTTAATCATTTAAAAAAACACCCCAGGCAAACAGAGATGTTCCCTGCAGGAAAGCTGACAGGCTGATAACATCTGCAGGCAATTAGTAGCTAGGAAACACCTGAAAAGGAAGTCCATAGTGTAAGAATCTCCATTAGAATTTACAAGCAGGGAAACTCCCTAGAAGGGAGTCAACATATAGGTAGCAAACTTTCTTAGAGTTTATGAGCTAGAAATGCAGGAAATCAATCTACAGATGGAATGTTGAACCCCAAGAGTTTCCTCCTGCCCTATAAAATATCTAAGACCCTGTACTATGGAGCACAGTCTCCATTCCTACAGAGAGACTGCTGCCCTTCATTGGTTTAAAACAAGGACCATCTGCTTCTGTTGAAGTTGGTCTCCCTTTAGTCTTATTTTCATTATCACCTCCATCAGTCCTGATTTAAAATGGCAAGCAGAGGAAGTAAGTAAGATTTAACAAGAAAGAGCATAATGAGTAAAGTCCTGAGTGACTGTATGTTTTGACATATGCATGGCCTGTTGAGGACTCCAAGACCAGCTGGCCCATGAGAAATTGGGGAAGCTGTTTACTCAAATGGGCTTGAGAAATGACTAAGTTTTTTAGGGACTCTGTGTATGAGTGTTTATGAATGGGCAACCCCTCTCCCTGTCCCTGTCCCTGTCCCTGTCCCTCTCCCTCTCCCTCTCCCATGTGTGAGAGTGTGAATGTGTGTGTGTGCATGTGTGTTTTACCTTTACTACTAGATCAATGGCTTTCATAGTTGTTTCAGCATAAGAAACTTATATGAGTGATGGATGCCATGCCCCTAAAATTGTAAAATATTAAAGAAAATATATCTTTGTGTACATTTTTAGTAATACCTTACCGTTTCTTAACAAAAGTATCATAAAGTTGTAACATAAAAAAGCTTTGATGTGCTATATGTTGCTTTTTCCTTACCTTTGCTATCAGAACAATGACATACATAAAAAAGAATGTACAAAGGCTTTGTAAACTCCCCACATTCTCTATTATCTCCTCCTTTAATGTACCTAAGAATGTAAAAGAAGATTAGAAGACAAAATATTCAAGTAACATTATAAAAATATATTTGCATCTACCCTGAAACATAACAAATGATCATCATTCACATATATTGGTACTAATAATGTTCAGTTTGTTTGCAGGGTTTTGTGTTTTACATAATAATAACAATAACAAAAACAAAATAGATTGATGATAATAGAAATGCTGATGAGAGAAATCCAGGCAGTCTTTGTTAGGGTTACTGATGATGTGATGAAATACCATAACCAAAACCAATTTGCAGAGGAATGGGTTTATTTGGCTTACACCTTTATATCACTGTTCATCATTGAAGAATATCAGGGTACAAGCCCAAATAGGGCACAAACTTGGAGACAGAAAATGATGCAGAGGCCACTGAGAAGTGCTGCTTACTAGTTTGCTCCTCATGGCTTGTTCTGCCTTCTTTTTTTTAATAGCACCCTGGGGCAGCACCACTAAAAAATGTGGTAGGCACTCCCACATCAATCACTAATTAAGAAAATACACTACAGGATTGCCTCTGGCCTGTTTTCGAAAGCAATTTCTTAAGTCATCCCGCCTCAGATGACTCTAGATTGTGTCAAGTTGATAATAAAACTAAGCCACATATGAGGCCTTTCTTTTTACCGATGCCATGGTGTTACACTGCCTGTGAGTACTGTTTGTATGCACATTTTACTTGCTATTGAGTTCCTTGCTGAGAGATAGGTCTCCTCTGAACAAACACTCTAAGAGGAAAGTCCATTACCTACCATTCTTCTCTAGTTTGTACATTTCCAAAATAAGAAACACCTAATAAAATCTTGCTCAATTAATAACTGATTGGTACTTTTTATGTGACTAGTTCTCTCTCTCTCTTTGTTTGCTTATTTTACATTTTCCTTCATAACATTGAAAATATATTGGTAGTTACAGAGTCTAAGCTCCAGCTCTTGTCACAAATATTTTTAAAATGCTGAAGAATTACAGGGCACCAAGAAAAAAGGGCAATGTGAAAATATGCAGTACTAAATATAGACACAAGTATCACAGCAGACTGTGGGGTTCAGTGATCTTTTCCTTCATGTTTTCCTTACTTTATGTGTAAGTTCCATTTAATTGGAGACCCTTCAAAAGACTAACAAGCACTGGACAGCTCCTATTTGACAGTGTATTTTTAGATAATGTAAACACAGTTAGAACATCATGGATCTGGCACTTCTGAAACATAAACAGTGTTCCCTTGACTTTCTCAATATGTAAGTTATCCTGATAAGGGTAGGTTTCAGAAATAGTAACTTTTTAAAACCAGCATTTCTTTTTAAATTATTCTTATGTTTTTTTTATTTAATTTGATCTGTAATTCATTTTTTACACTCTATATTCCATTCCCTACCCGTCCCTTCCCACCCTCCAACTGCTCCACATCCCACATAACCTCCCCACCATACCCCATCTCCACCTGGATGCTCCCACCCTCCACCGAATCTGACTCTAAACTCCCTGAGGCCTCCAGTCTCTTAAGGGTTAGGTGCATCATCTCTGAATGAACATAGACCTGGAAGTCCTCTACTGTATGAGTGTTGGGGGTCCTCATATTAGCTGGTGTGTGCTGTTTGTTTGGTGGTCCAGTGTTTGAGAGATCTTTGTGATCCAGATTAATTGAGACTGCTGGTCCTCCTACAGGTTTGCCCGTCTCCTCAGCTCCTTTCAGCGTTCCATAATTCAACAACAGGGGTCAGCTGCTTCTGTCTATTGGTTGGGTACAAATATTTGCTTCTTACTCTTTTAGGTGCTTGTTGGGTCTTTCAGAGGGCAGTCATGATAGATCCCTTTCTGTGAGTGCTCCATAGCCTCAGTGACAGTGTCAGGCCTTGGGACCGCCCCTTGAGCTGGATCCCACTTTGGGCCTGTCACTGGACCTTCTTTTCCTCAGGATCCTCTCCATTTCCATTCCTGTAATTCTTTCAGACAGAAACAATTATGGGTCTACTTTCATTCTTCTACATACAGACAGCCAGTTAAACCAGTACCATTTATTGAAGATGCTTTCTCTTTTTTCCATTGTATATTTTTGGCACCTTTGTCAAAATCAAGTGACTGTAAGTGTGTGGTTTTATTTCTGGGCCTTCATTTCTATTCCATTAATCAACATGTCTGTCTCTGTACAAATACCATGCAGTTTTTTATCACTATTGCTCTGGAGTAAATCTGGAGGTCAGAGATGGTGATTCCCCCAGATGTTCTCTTATTTTTAAATTTTTTCTGCTATTCTGTTTTTTGGGTTTTTTTTTTTTTTTTTTTTTTTTTTTTTTTTTTTTTTTTTTTTTTTTTTTTTTTTTTTTTTTTTTTTTTTTTTTTTTTTTTTTTTTTTTTTTTTTTTTTTTGCCTTTTCAGATGAATTTGAGAATTGCTCTTTCCATGTCTTTGAAGAATTGTGTTGGGATTTTGATAGGGAGTGTATTGAATCTATAGATGGCTTTCAGTAGGATCACCATTTTTCCTATGTTAATTTTGCCACTCAATGAGTATGGAAGATCTCTCCATTTTCTGAGATCTTCTTCAATTTCTTTCTTGAGAGATTTGAAGTTACTGTCATACAGGTCTTTGACTTGTTTGGTTAGAGTTATCCCAAGATATTTTATGCTATTTGTGGGTATTGTGAAGGAAATTGTTTTGTTAATTTACTTCTCAGCCTGTTTATCCTTTATATAAAAGGATAAAGGAAGGCTACTGATTTATTTCAGTTAATTTTATATCTGTCCACTTTGCTGAAGTTGTTTATCAGCTGGAGAAGTTCTCTGGTAGAATTTTTGGGGTCACTTATGTATACTATCATATTATCTGCAAATAGTGATACCTTTATTTCTTTTTAAAAAGTTTTTATTAGATATTTTCTTCATTTACATATCAAATATTATCCCCAAAGTCCCCTATACCTTCCCCATGCCCTGCTCTCCTACATACTCACCGCCACTTCTTGGCTCTGGCATTCCCCTGTACTGGGGTAAATAAAGTTTGCTAGACCAAGGGGCCTCTCTTCCCAATGATGGCCAACTAGGCCATCTTCTATTGCATATGCAGCTAGAGACACTAGCTCTGGGGGTACTGGTTAGTTCATATTGTTGTTCCACCTATAGGGTTGCAGACCCCCTTGGCTCTTGGGAAATTTCTCTAGCTCCTACATTGGGTACCCTGTGTTCCATCCTATAGATGACTAGGAGTATTCACTTCTGTATTTGCAAGGCACTGACAAAGCCTCACAGGAGACTGCTATACCATGGTCCTTTCAGTAAAATCTTGCTGGTGTAGGCAGTAGTATCTGTGTTTGGTGGCTGATTATGGAATGGAGACAAAGGTTCTCTGGATGGTCCATCCTTTCATCTTAGCTCCAAATTTTGTCTCTGCAACTCCTTCCATGGATAGTTTATTCCCTATTCTAGGGAAGAATGAAGTATCCACTCGTTGATCTTCATTCTTGATTTTTTGTGTTTTGGAAGTTGTATCTTGGGAATTCTAGGTTTCTGGGCTAATATCCATTTATCAGTGAGTGCATATCAAGTGACTTCTTTGTGATTGCGTTATCTCACCAAGGATGATAAACTCTAGATATCCATTTGCCCAAGAATTTCATAAATTCATTGTTTTTAATAGCTGTGTAGTACTCCAATGTGTAAATGTACCATATTTTCTGTATCCGTTCCTCTGTTGAGGGACATCTGGGTTCTTTCCAGCTTCTTGCTATTATAAATAAGCCTGCTATGAACATAGTGGAACATGTGACCTTATGGAGAGGTATTGCTGAATCTACTGGTAGTACTATATGTAGTTTTCTGAGGAACTGCCAGACTGATTTCCAGAGTGGTCATACCAGCCTGAGTTCCTACCAGCAATTGAGGAGTGTACTTTTTCTCCACATCCTTGCCAGCATCTGCTGTCACCTGAATTTTTGATCCTACCCATTCTGACTGTTGTTAGGTGGAATCTCAAGGTTGTTTTGATTTTCATTTCCCTGATGATTAAGGATGTTGAAGATATTTTCGATTGATTCTCTGCCTGTAGATGTTCCTCAGTTGAGAATTATTTGTTTAGCTCTGTATCCCAATTTGTAATGGGGTTATTTGAATTTCTGGAGTCCAGCTTCTTGAGTTCTTTGTATATATTGGATATTAATACCCTATCTGATTTAGAACTGGTAAAAATTCTTTTCCAATCTGTTGGTGGCCTTTTTATCTGATTGACAGTATCTTTTGCCCTACAGAACCTTTGCAATTTTATAAAGTCCCATTTGTTAATTCTTGATTTTACAGCACAGGCCATTTCTTTTCTGTTTAGGAATTTTTCCCCTGTGCTCATTTCTTTGAGGGTTTTTCCCACTTTCTCCTCTATAAATTTCAGTGTCTCTGGTTTTATGTGGAGTTCTTTGATCCACTTAGACTTGAGCTTTGTACAAGGGGATAAGAATGGATCAATTCACATTCTTCTAAATGATAACCACCAGTTGTACCAACACCATTTGTTGAAAATGCTGTCTTTTCCACTGAATGGTTTTAGCTCCCTTGTCAAAGATCAGGTGACCATAGGTATATGGGCTCATTTCTGCGTCCTCAATTCTATTGCATTGATCTACCTGTCTGTTGCTGTACCAGTACCATGCAATTTTTATCACAATTTCTCTGCTTGAGGTCAGGCATGGTGATTCCACCAGTGTTGAAGTACACTGCTCATGGCCTACCCTGGAGGGTGAACTGGGGCTGAAAGAGAGCAGATGGGAGAGAATAAAGGACACTCAGACAAAGTACCTCTGTTCAAAGCATCTCTGACTTAGAATCTTTCTTGGTTATATCAGGGAAGGCCCTGCACCCAGCCAGTCCTTGCAAGCACCTGGATGCAGGCAGAAGTCCTGGAGTCTTTGGCACTGTGCATTGCCTCAGGAGGAAGCAGGATCTTGCAGCAGAGGCAGTTAGCACAACAAAGGAAACCAGCCTTAACTGGAAAGCCAAGCCAAGGCTTAGTGGCAACAGGTCTGCTCTCAGCCTGAAGCAGGCTTGGGGAGGGGGGTACAGACCAGAGGCTCTTTTATTGTTGAGAATAGTTTTTGCTATCCTAGTTTTTTTGTTATTTCAGATGAATTTACAAATTCATAAATAAATTGCCCTTTCTAACTCAGTGAAGAATTGAGTTGGAATTTTGATGAGGATTGCATTGAATCTGTAGATTGCTTTATCAAGGAAAGCCATTTTGACAATATTAATCTTGCCAATCCATAAGCCTGTGAGATCTTTCCATCTTCTGAGATCTTCAATTTCTTTCTTCAGAGAATTGAAATTCTTGTCATAGAGATCTTTCACTTCCTTAGTTAAAGTAACACCAAGATATTTTATATTATTTGTGACTATTGTGAAGGGCGTTGTTTCCCTAATTTCTTTCTCATCCTGTTTATCCTTTGTGTAGAGAAAGGCCACTGATTTGTTTGAGTTGATTTTATATCCAGCTACTACACTGAAGCTGTTTATCAGTTTTAGGAGTTCTCTGGTAAAATCTTTAGGGTCACTTATATATACATACTATCATATCATCTGCAAATCGTGATATTTTGACTTCTTCTTTTCCAATTTGTATCCACTAGATCTCCTTTTGTTCTCAAATTGCTCTGGCTAGAACTTCAAGTATTATATTGAATAGGTAGGGAGAAAGTGAGTAGCCTTATCTGGTCCCTGATTTTAGTGGGATTGCTTCTGTTTACTTTAATGTTGGCTACTTGTTTGCTGTATATTACTTTTACTATGTATGTTTAGGTATGGGACTTGATTTCATGACTTTTATCATGAAGGGGAATTGGATTTTGTCAAATGCTTTCTGAGCATTTATCGAGATGATCATGTGATTTTTGTCTTTGAGTTTTTTTATATAGTGGATTATGTTGATGAATTTCCATATATTAAACCATCCCTGCATTCCTGGGATGAAGCCTACTTGGCCATGATGAATGATCCTTTTGATGTATTCTTGGATTCGGTTTGTGAGGATTTTATTGAATACTTTTTCATCGATATTCATGAGGGCAATTGGTCTGAAGTTTTCTTTCATTGTTGGATCTTTGTGTGGTTTAGGTATCAGAGTAATTGTGTCTTCATAGTATGCATTGGGTAGAGTACCTTCTTTGCTATTTTGTGGAATAGTTTGAGGAAAGTTGGAATTAGGTCTTCTTTGAAGGTCTGATAGAACTCTGCAATAAACCCATCTGGTCCTGGACTTCTTTTAGTTGGGAGACTTTTAATGACTGCTTCAGGACTATTAAGATCCTTAATCTGATTCTGATTTAACTTTGGTACCTGGTATCTGTCTAGGAAGTTGTCCATTTCATCCAGGTTTTCCAGTTTTCTTGAGTATAGCCTTTTGTAGTAGGATCTTATGATGTTTTGGATTTCCTCAGAATCTGTTGTTATGTCTCCTTTTTCATTTCTGATTTTGTTAATTAGGATACTGTCCCTAGGCTCTCTAGTTAGTCTGGCTAAGTGTTTATCTATCGTGTTGATTTTCTCAAAGATCCAGCTCCTGGTTGGTTGATTCTTTCAATAGTTCTTTTTGTTTTCACTTGGTTGATTTCTGCCTTAAGATTGATTATTTCCTGCCTTCTACTCCTCTTGTGTGAATTTGCTTCCTTTAGTTCTAGAACTTCTAGGTGTGCTGTCAGGCTGCTAGTGTATGCTCTCTCTAGTTTCGTTTTGGAGGCACTAAAGGCTATGAGTTTTCCTCTTAGGACTGCCTTAATTGTGTCCCATAAGTTTGGGTATGTTGAGGCTTCATTTTCATTATACTCTAAAAAGTCTTTAATTTCTTTTTTTTTTTTATTTCTTACTTGGCCAAGGTATCATTGAGTAAAGTGTTGTTTAATTTCCATGTGAATGTTGGCTTTCTATTATTTTTACTGTTATTGGAGATCAGCCTTAGTCCGTGGTGATCTGATAGGATGAATGGGATATTTTAAATATTTTTGTATCTGTTGAGGCCTGCTTTGTGACCAATTATATGGTCAGTTTTGGAGGAGTGGCCATGAGGTGCTGAGAATAAGGTACATCCTTTTGTTTAGTATAAAATATTCTGTAGATAGCTGTTAAATGCATTTGTTTCATAACTTCTGTTAGTGTCCATGTGTCTCTGCTTAGTTTCTGTTTCCAGGGTCTGTCCATTGGTGAGAGTGGGATTTTGAAGTCTCCTACTATTATTGTGTGAGGTGCAATGTGTGCTTTGAGCTTTACTAGTTTCTTTAATGAATGTGCCTGTCCCTCCATTTGGAGCATAGATATTTAGAATTCAGAGTTCATCTAGGTAGATTTTACCTGTCATGAGTATGAAGTGCCCCTTATTGTCTTTTTTGATAACTTTGGTTTGGAAGTCAATTTTATTGATATTAGAATGGCCACTCCAGCTTGTTTCTTTGGACCATTTGCTTGAAAAATTGTTTTCCAGCCTTTTATTCTGAGGTAGTGTCTGTCTTCATCCCCGAGGTGGGTTTGTTGTAAGCAGCAAAATGCTGTGTCCTTTTGTGTAGCCACTTTGTTACTCTATGTCTTGCTTCCTGTTATTTTTGTTGTTAAAGTGGGAATCTGTTCTTGTGGCTGTCTTCTTTTAGTTTTTTAAAGGATTATTTTCTTGTTTTTTCTAGGGTGTAGTTTCCATCTGTGTGTTGGTGTTATTATCTTTGGAAGGGCTGGATTCATGCAAAGATAATGTGTGAATTTGGTTTTGTCATGAAATACTTTGGTTTCCCCAACTATGGTAATTAAGAGTTTTGCTGGGTATAGTAGCCTGTGCTGGTATTTGTGTTCTCTTAGTGTCTGTAAAACATCTGTCCAGGATCTTCTGGCTTTCATAGTCTCTTCTGAGAATCTGGAGTAATACTAATAGGCCTGCCTTCATATGTTACTTGACCTTTTCCCCTTACTGTTGTTAATATTCCGTTTTTATTTCGTGCATTTGTTGTTTAGATTATTATGTGGCAGGAGAATTTTTTTTTTTCTGGTCCAGTCTATTTGGAGCTCTGTAGCCTTCTCCTATGTTCATGCGCATCTCTTTCTTTAGGTATGGGATGTTTTCCTCTATAATTTTGTTGAAGATATTTGCTGGCCCTTTAAGTTGAAAATCTTCATTCTCATCTATTCCTATTATCTGTATGTTTGATCTTCTCATTGTGTCCTGGATTTCCTGGATGTTTTGAGTTAGGATCTTTTTGCATTTTGCATTTTCTTTGATTGTTGTGTCCATGTTCCCTGTGGAATCTTCTGCACCCTCTTCCATCTCTTGTATTCTGTTGATGATTCACATATCTATGGTTCCTGGTTTCTTCCTTAGGGTTTCTATCTCCAGAGTTGTGCCCCTTTGGGTTTTCTTCATTGTTTTTACTTCCATTTTTAGATCTTGGATGCTTTTGTTCAATTCCATTACCTGTTTGGTTGTGTTTTCCTTTAATTCTTTAAGGGATTTTTGTGTTTCTTCTACCTCTTTAGCAGTGTTTGCCTGCAGTTCTTTAATGACTTCTGCCTGTTTAGCAATGTTCTCGTGTAATTCCTTGAGGGATTTTGTGTTTCCTCTTTATGGGCTTCTCCTTGTTTAGCAGTATTCTCCTATAATTCCTTGAGGGATTTTTGTACTTCCTCTTAAAGGGCTTCTACCTGTTTAGCAGTGTTCTCCTATATTTCTTTAAGTGAATTATTAATGCTCTTCTTAAAATCTTCTACCAACATCATGAGATATGATTTTAAATCTGAGTCTTGCTTTTCGGGTGTGTTGGTATATTCAGGACTCGTGGTGGGCATACTGGGTTCTGATGATTTCCAGTGTTCTTGGTTTCTGTTAGTAAGATTCTTGTGTTTACCTTTCGCCATCTGGAAATCTCTGATGTTAATGTTCAAGCTGTCTCTGATTGGAGCTTGATCCTCCTGTGATTCTGTTAGCCTCTGTCACCACTCCTGGGAGTCCACCTCTCACCTGAGTACCAGTGGTCAGAGAATTCTCTGCAGGCAGGTGTCCAGCAGTCTGGAGCTCTGATCCACCTCCTGAGTTCTGGGGTCAGAACCCTCCCTGTAGCTCGACTCTGCTCTGGCAAGGAATGTGCCCAGGGTCTGGGTTTCAGCTCTGACTCCTGGCTGAGTATGAAGGCCTGACAGGACTCTGACCAAGAATCTCTGTTGCTTCTATCATCCATGTGCTCTCAGGTGATCAGGAGGTCCCAGCTGTGCTAGGGGTCCTGCAGTAAAGAGAGTCCTCTGGTGCCCTAGATGCCCTAAGCTGGGTTCAAACAGAAGATGGCAGGGCTGGTCCCGACCAGAATGATCCCAGCCTCTCCTTGGGGGGGGGTCACTTTTCCCTGTTCCTGCTGGCACAAGACCCCCTGTGATTCTTGAAGCTGATGTTGCATTCCATTCACCTGTGATCCCGAGGTGATCCTGAGGTCCTGTGCTGTGGAGAGCACTCTGGAGCCCTTAGCAGCCTCCGCTGTGCTCAAAAGGAAGATGGAGTAGGTAACCCAGTCTGTAACAGATCCCAGCCTCTGGTTGGGCAGGGCTCCTCTGTCCCTGCTCCCTCTGGCACAATACCCTCCTCAAGTCCTGAAGTTGATGCTGTGTTCCATTCACCCATGATCCTGAGGTGATCCCGAGGTCCTGCAGAGTAGAGAGCACTCTAGAGCCCTTATCACCCTTCCCTGTGCTCAGAAGGAAGATGGCGGGGCAATACCTTCATTTCTTTACCAATTTGTATTCCCTTGACCTCTTTTTGTTGTCTTATTGTTCTAGCTAACACTTTGAGTACTATATTAAATAGATATGGGGAGAATGGGCATCATTGTCTTGTCCCCGATTTTAGTGGGACTGCTTCAAGTTTCTCTCCATTTAATTTGATGTTGGCTACTGGTATGTAGTAAATTGCTTTTATTATGTTTAGGTATTGGCTTTGAATTCCTGATCTCTGTATTACTTTTAACATGAAGGGGTGTTGTATTTTGTCAAATGCTTTTTTCAGCATCTAAAGAGATGATCGTCTATTTTTTTTTTCCTTTGAGTTTGTTTATATAGTGGATTACATTAATGGATTTTCATATATCAAACCAAGCTTGCATGTGTGTGATGAAGCCTACTTGGTTGTGGTGAATGATGGATGGTTTTGGTGTTTTCTTGGATTCGGTTTGCAAGAATTTTATTGAACATTTTTGCATTGATATTCATAAGCAAGATTGGTATGAAGTTGTCTTTTTTGGTTGGGTCCTTGCGTGGTTTAGGTATCAGAGTAATTGTGGTTTCTTAGAATGAGTTTTGTTGTATTCCTTCTGTTTCTATTTTATAGACTAGTTTGAGGAAAATTGGTATCAGGTCTTCTTTGAAGATCTGGTAGAATTCTGCACTAAATCTCTGGGCTTTGTTGTTGTTGTTGCAGGTTTTAATGACTTCTTCTATTACCTTGTGTAATATAGGCCTGTTTAGATAGTTTACTTGTTCTTGATTTAACTTTGATATGTGGCATCTCTCTAGAAAGCCATCCATTTTATCTAGATTTTCCAGTTTTGTTGAGTATAGGCTTTTATAGTAGGATCTGATGATTTTTTTGAATTTCCTCCATTTCTGTTGTTATATCTCCTTTTTCATTTTTGATTTTATGAATTTGAAAACTGCCCTTCGGCCCTTTAGTTATTTTGGCTAGGGGTTTATCTATCCTGTTAATTCTTTTAAAGAACTAGCTTTTTGTTTTGCTGATTCTTTGTATTATTATCTTTGTTTCTATTTGGTTAATTTTGGCCCTGACTTTGACTATTTCCTGCCTTCTACTCCTCTTAGGTGAGTTTCCTTCTTTCTGTTCTAGGGCTCTCAGGTATGTTGTTAATTTGTTAGTTTAAGATCTCCCCAATTTCTTTACCAAGGCACTTAGTGCTATGAACTTTCCTCTTAGCACTGCTTTCATGGTGTCCTATAGGTTTGGGTATGATATATCAACATTTTCATTAAATTCCAGGAAGCCTTTCATTTCTTTCTTTATTTATTCCCTGACAAAGTTATCATTCATTAAAGAGCTATTCAGTTGGCATGTGTATGCAGGCTTTCATTTACTTTTTGCTGTTATTGAAGACCAGCCTTAGACCAGAGTAGTCTGATAGGAGGCATGGGATTATTTCAATCTTCTTGTATCTGTTAAGGGTTATTTATGACCAATTATATGTTCAATTTTGGTGAAGGTACAATGTGGTGCTGAGTGTTGGGGTCCACTGCCCGCAGTGGACTGGGTTCCTGGAGGATTGGCCCGAAGCTGAAATGAAACTAAGGGAGTGGGGGAAGAAAGAAGGTCTCCGAGGCTACATGGTTGCTTCTGCTTAGAACGACTCTTTAATGGTGGACAAGCATTTGGGGATAAAGGAAGGGAAACCCCGCCCCCAGTCTTCTGGGCAGGCGTNTGTAAATTAGCAAGGCTGAGGCTTAGAAAGAAGGGGAAGTCTCTATTCAGTTGTAAATTAGCAACCACAGAGCTCAGGCTCTGGCCTTCAGGTGTGGAAGAGGTGGTTTGGGAAGTCAGCATAAAGGGCTGCTTCTATATAGACAAGATTTAAGTTCCAAGTTATCCTTAATGGCTGAAAAATCCTTTAAAACAATCTTGATAGGAGAATTTTATATAAGAATAATTGCTAGACCAGTTTGAGATTGTAAGACTAACTGGTCACATTGAAGGACACCGAAAAATCATGATAACTCCTTCTTATAAGCAAGATTTTAAAGTTAAGTTTCACATTCTCTCATGTACTCTGTCCCATAAAGTTAAACACGTATAAAGTAAGGCAGCTGAGCCTTTCTCAACTGGGACCAGTTAAAAGTTAAAAGTATATGCCCCATTCAGTCTTCTAGAAGTAGTTGTCAGGGCAGTAAAGAACTTACGTGTCAGCAGCTGTTGGATGAATCCTTGTCATTTTCTGCAATATGCTGTGGAGAAAAACCTAATCTCTATATATAGATTTCTATAGAGTCTTTAGACCCTGTTCATAAATACTCTAATGGGTCTAGCCATTGTACCATGGCTTAAGTAATAAATTTAATGCCAATCCACCACAGACTGATCTTTAATAATAGTCTGCAAAAGTTTAAAACGACTTTTTGTGTCCTGGGGGGTAGCTCTCTGCCCCTGTTTTTTAAATTTTTTAATTTTTAATAGCCAAAATTGTTTATCTTGGAGAACTATTAAAATTCTCTGTCACATGGACAACATTAAATTGTTTCAAATGGCTCACTATTAAAGTCAGCTCCAGCATTCGTATAAATCTGAATGCCAAACACCTAAAAAAAATTTTTTTATCATAGGCAATAACACCTTTAGTTGTTTCTCTTAAGGAGTAATCATAACTGTTTACGAATATTCCAAAGTTTACCGTATACGCATAGAATAAATAGAATAATTAATCGTTATTTTCATAGGTTTACATCGTGAACTAATTCATTTACAGGAGTTCTTAGTAATAGTAATAGACCTTTGTTCATTTTCGACTCCTGTGATTCTTGTTTAGAAACTTTAAACTGGGTATAAAAACATTTTTATAACTTTGTAAATCTTAAGCCATCACCATTTGGATGATGTAAAAAATGAATTCATATGGCCAATCATTTCTGTAAAAGTTCTACAATCCGCCTGGGAGTCTGAATTTAGCACTGCATTGCTTTGGAGGTTATATCCAGGCGATCTAGAGCAATTTTTTTTTAAATATTCAAAGATAGTCCTTTTAACAGGACGGCATTTATTTATCTGAAGGTCAAACAATTTTAGCAATTGTCAGTTCTGAGATATACCTATATTGACTTAGTATACAAACTTGATAAAAATTTTAACCTTATAAAACACCATCTGTAGCACGCAATTATCTGTGCTGAAGTAGGAACCTCAAAAGAATTATTCAAAGTAACCAAATTTATTGCCGTTTGGAATGAGAAGCTAACACTTTGTCAGGTTTTTAAGACACAACTTTGATTTCATTCTCTAAAATCTAAGAATTTACCTTATAATTCTTAATAGTACCACAGTAGCTCTTCAAATTTGAGATAAAGAATGATTTCACATTCAATGGTCGTGATTAAAAGGAATAGCTAGTATTAATATCCATAAATTATAATTAATATCAATCAAAAAAGCCTTTTAAAATTTCTGTAACACCTTTCATATTTATCAATTAGCTTGTGTCTTTTTTAGATAATACCCAACAAAGGTTTGAGTCATCTTAAGACCCTTGATTAGGCTTTTTGCCAAGTTTCTTAAAGCTGTTGGAAATAAGAATTTTTTAAGTGAATCTCCCTTTTCCTCTTCAAACTTTCTGCACCATGACATAACCAACATAATTAAACCCTAGCTGTTGTCTAGAAAACTTTCTTACGGAACAGGGACTTAAACCCTGGATCTTCAATTTTAAAAGTCTGATGCTCTACTGGCTGAGCTATCCGGGCTGCAATCTGGAGCCTCTTTAAACCTAATGCAAGGCTATCAGCTGTATCTAAAATCAAAAACCTTTTTGGTTCATTAGAACTCCTTCAGATTTGCCAGGGAAAAACAAACCTTTTAATCAATAATAACCCTTTAAAAAAAATTAAGCAATCCAGCCTGGAAAAGTTCCTTTAAATCCTACAGTTTGCTTAAGAATTCTTAAGTTTAATAGCTTTTGAGTCCCTCTGAACGNTCCATGCCCGACGTTGGTCGCCAGAAATGTTGGGGTCCACTGCCCGCAGTGGACTGGGTTCCTGGAGGATTGGCCCGAAGCTGAAATGAAACTAAGGGAGTGGGGGAAGAAAGAAGGTCTCCGAGGCTACATGGTTGCTTCTGCTTAGAACGACTCTTTAATGGTGGACAAGCATTTGGGGATAAAGGAAGGGAAACCCTGCCCCCAGTCTTCTGGGCAGGCGTTCTGGAGTTTGGCGGGAACCCTGAAGTCTCGTGACATCTCAGGTTGCGCAGGTGGGCTGGTCGTAGGTGGGCCTCTGGTAAGCTGGGCGGGGCCAGGTGACCTAGGAGACGTGCAGAACCTGCTGCAGGGGTACCGGGCTCTCTTAGCCTAGTTAACACAATGGATGCCATTGGGTGAGGCATGGCTCTGGCCATTTGCACCAACTGTGTTGGTAGAGAAGGACACCACACTGAGAAGAAGGTGTATTCTTTTCTTTTAAGGTAAAATGTTCTGTAGATACCTGTGAAATCCATTTGTTTCATAACCTCTCTAGTTTCACTGTGTCTCTGTTTTGTTTCTATCTCAATGACATGTCCATTGGTGAGAGTGTGGTGTTGTAATATTCCACTATTATTGTGTGGGGTTTAATGTGTGTCTTGAGTTTTAGTAAAGTTTCTTTTATGAATTTGGGTGCTCTTGCATTTGGGGCACAGATGTTCAGAACTGAGAGTTTCTGTTGGTGATTTTTCCCCTTATAAATATGAGGTGTCCTTCATCACACTTAATAACTTTTGGATGAAAGTTTATTTTATTGGATATGAGGATGGTGACTCCTACTTATTTCTTCAGGCAATTTTCTTGGAAGACTTTTTTTCCATCCTTTTACTCTGATATAGTTTCTGTCTTTGTTATTGAAGTGTGTTTCTTGTATGCAGCAAAATGCTGGATCGTTTTTGTGCATCCAGTCTGTTAACTTATGTCTTTTTATAGGTGAGTTGAGTCCATTAATATTGAGAGATATTAAAGAGACATGACTGTTGGTTCCTGACATGTATCTTTTTATAGGTGCTCTGACTCTCTACTTGTGACTTTGTTGTGAGATGCTTAATATGTTGTCCTTCCTTTGGTGAAGGTATCTTCCTTGTGTTGGATTTTTCCTTCCAGGATCCCCTGTAAGACTGGGTTGGTAGGTAGATACTGTTTGAATTTGGTTTTGTCCTGGAATATTTTGTTTTCTCCATCTATGTTGATTGAGAGTTTTGCTGGGTATAGTACCCTGGGATGGCATTTGTATTCTCTTAGAGTCTGTATGACCTCTGACCAAGCTCTTCTGGCTTTCATAGTCTTTATTGAGAAGTTTGGTGTATTTATGATAGGTCTACCTTTGTATGTTACTTGGCCTTTTGCCCTTGCAGCTTTTAATATTCTTTCTTTGCTCTGTGCAATTAGTGTTTTGATAATTATGTGACAAGAAGATTTTCTTTTTTTTTTTTTGGTTCAATTTATTTGGTGTTCTGTAGGCATCTTGTACCTTTACATCAATCTCTTTCTTTAAGTTGGGGAAGTTTTCTTCTATGTTTTTGTTGAAGATGTTTTCAGGTCCTTTCGGCTAGGATTCTTCATTCTCCTCTATTATGATTATTCTTAGTTTTGGTCTTTTCATTGTTTCCTGAATTTCCTTCATGCTTTGGGTTAGGAGTTTTTTGTTTGTTTGTTTGTTTGTTTTTGTTTGTTTTGTTTTCTTTGTTTTGTTTTTTGTTTGTTTTGTTTTGAATTTTCTTTGACAGTTCTGTCAATCTCTTTTACAGTATCTTCTGCTCCTGAGAGTCTTTCTTCTATCTCTTGTATTCTGTTGGTGATACTTACATATGTAATTCTTGATCTCTTTCCCAGATTTTCCATGTCCAAGTTTGCCTTCATTTGTGTTGTCTTTATTGTTTTTACTTTCACTTTTATGCCTTGAATTGCTTTATTCAATGCCTTCACCTGTTTGTCTATGTTTTCCTACATTTCTTTCAGTGAGTTATTAATATCCCCCTTAAAGAACTCTATTATCTTCATGTGATAGGATTTTAGGGTAGATTCATAATTTTCAGCACTTGCTGTGGTGGGAGAACTGGGTTCTGATAATGGCAACATATTTTGGCTTCTGTTGCTTATGGTCTTGCATTTGCTTTTCACCATCTGGATATCCCTGGAGTTTTTTGATCTGGGTGACTGTATAGAGTCTGTCTCCTTTGTGCCTGGGTTGCTTCAGGTCTCCTCTTAGGCTTACAGTCATGGCTATATTATACCACATGTGGGGCCTCCCAATTGGAGACTCTTTAGAGGGGCAGAGAAGCTCCAAATTTGTTGTCCTGGCTGCAGTAGATCTCCTGGGAGGTCTTCAGACTATTGAGTCTTCCATGGAGCAGTCAAGCTGTTGTCCAACTACAATGAGTGCAGCTGATCTTCAACTGCTCTGAATGCAGAGGGTCCTCAATTTCTCAAATGCACTGAGAATTGTGCAGAGTGTCTAATTGCTCTAAGTGCAGCGGGTCCTCTAGGATGGATTGGGATATGGAGTCTTCACAGGAGCAGGCCAACTATGGGTCTGGCCCAGAAACAAGTACCAGGCAGTAGGGGTGGGAGGGATGGAAGGAAGGGCAGTGGTATTCAAGAAGGTGGGATTTTGGTGGGTGATGGGCCCTGAGTCCACTAGGCTTCCAGCAGCAGCTCTAGGACTCAGGGAAGGGGGTTGGGGGAGCATACTTCTTACCAACTGCTCTGAGTGCAGTGGATCCTCTAAGGTGGATTGGGATATGGAGTCTTTATCGGAGCAGACCAACTTTGGTGTGCCCCAGTAGCAAGGACCAGGGAATACCAACATTTCTTAACCAATATCTATATACATTTTTACATGTGGAACAGGGAAAAATTTACAACATTTGTTCCTTGTTACAATATTAGTAATTGAATTTGGAGACAATAATCTGGTACATTTTATTTTTCACCTTTACCTTTTTTGCAAACTAGAAGTCATTTGCAGCACTGGAGGGATTCAAACTCCTTCCTTAAAGCATAGACAACATTGTTTTGTTTTGGTTTGCTTTGTTTTTGTCACCATTTTATGATCTGAACTAGATATCTAGTGTTATGTTGAAAGACTGACCTGGGACCCCTAGAAATTAACATTAGTAATGATGAACTAATTTTATTAAAATATTTATTATCAAATTTATGTATGTGGGTAGATGTGTGTATGCCTATTTACCATGCCACTTATGTAGAAGTTAGTGGCAATCAGCAATATTTGGTTCTTACCTTCTACTGTGTGGATCTGTGTCCTCTCCCACTGAGCCATCTCTCCAATTCAGTTGTTTGAAATAATTTTATTCAGAACAAAGCACAATGGATAATTATCTTTTATATAAATAGATTTCAAACCTTCTCATCTTATTTCTGTGTAGTATATATAATTTCTATCTTAAGTACCATGAAATGTCAGTCATAATACTGTCATTTATTTATTTACACAAGAAGAAAAGGCATCAACATAACTACAAAGAACAATTATGTATATGCCTCTGTGTACATAGTCAAAAACACTTATATCTTAAAGCATCATAGCCTGGGGGCTCTACTGGTAGCATAGAATTTGGAAGTAAATTACACAATGCTTAGAAATTTCCTTAATATAACTTTTATTTAGTTTGTTCTTTACTACTTTATACATGTAAAAAGTGTATTCAGATAATTACAAATTATACCCTCTCTAATCTCTTTCTTGTACTATTGCCTCCTCCTCCCTACAAGTCCCTTTCCCATATTCATCATTTCTTTGCTGTTGTTTGGTTTTGTTTAGAGATACACGAGGTTTAGTCAATACCATCTGTATGACTATAGGTTTAAGAGGTTTAGTACTATCATTTGGAGGTGGATAGTGTCTTCGGTATATATACAATAGGAAATAATGCCTGTCCCTTTCCTGAATCCATTACTAGTTAAAAACAGGAAATGGTAGGAATTGGTCAGCTTCTCCCAATACATGGTTAAGTATTGCTAGCTCCAGTTTTTCTTTCTTTCTTTTTTTTGTTTTTAAGTGTAGTACAGCCATCCATAACTGCTGTGAGATGGCAATTGCAATGGCCATGTCATGCCTAGAAGACAGCTTTCACAGTCATTCTACCTGTCTTCTGTTTTTCTGTCATGTTCTTTCTGCATCTAAAATATTCCCTAAGACATTTATATGATGGTATAAATGTCCTGTTTAGGGCTGAGAAACCAAATAACATTTACTCTCAGCATTATGAGCAACTGTCAGTCTTGGTACTCAACAGTATCTCAATGAACAACTTTTATGACTCATACTAAGAACAAACCTTGTCACTTCCAGTTTCCATCTGCACACAGAGATGATCTTGTGCTGGAGAGCTACATACACAAATACCTCCAGGAGAGAGCTGGTCTCCCAAGAGTGCAGACACATTTGGGAGTGCAGATAAGACCAACACCTCTATTCAAATTCAGGGCCTGAGATGGACCCTCTCAGAGCTATCAGGACACAGGACAAGGGTTAGCTGGAGAGAGGCTGATCCTGGTTTCTGTCTACACCCCAGACCTGACCCTGTACCAGAGCTCTCCATAATTACATTCCTTCCAGAGAGAACTAGTCTCCCAGGAGTAAAGGCCCAGAGACTTGCAGGAGGGAAAATACAGTCAAAGACAGCAATACCAGCTATCACCAGAGTTAACCAGATATCGAAAGGCAAGGGAAAGAACATAAGCAACAAAAACCAAGTCTACATGGCATATCAGAACCCAGTTCTCCCATCACAGTGTGCCCTAGTTACCCCAAAAAATCAGAAAAGCAAGACTCTAGTTTAAAATCATATCACATGATGATAGAAGACTTTAAGACAGACATAAATAACTCCATTAAAGAAATACAAGAGAACATATGTAAACAGGAAGAAGTCCTTAAAGAGGAAACACAAAATCCCTTAAAGAATTACAGGAAAAACAACCAAACAGGTGAAGGAACTGAACAATACCATCCAGGATCTAACTATGAAAATAGAAACAATAAAGAAGTCACAAAGGGAGACAATCCTGGAGATAGAAAACCTAGGAACAAGATAAGGAGTCATAGATGCAAGCATCACCAACAGAATATAAGAGATAGAAAAGAGAATCTCAGGTGCAGAAGATAGTATAGAAAACATTGACACAACAGTCAAAGAAAATGCAAAATGCAAAAAGCTCCTAAACTAGAACATCCAGGAAATCCCAAGACACAAGGAGAAGGCCAAAACTAAAGATAATATGTATAGAATAAAGATACTCAACTTAAAAGTTCAGTAAATATCTTCAACAAAATTATAGAAGAAAACTTCCCTAACCTAAACAAAGAGTTGCCCATGAACATGCAAGAAGCCTACAGAACTCCAAATAGATTGGACCAGAAAATAAATTCCTATTGTCACATAATAGTGAAAGCATCAAATACATAAAACAAAGAAAGCATATTAAAAGCAGTAAGGGAAAAAGGTCAAGTAACATACAAAGGCACACCTATCAGAATTGCATCAGACTTCTCACCAGAGACTATAAAAGTTAGAATAACCTGGGCAGATCTCATACAGACCCTAAGAGAACATAAATGCCAGCCCAGACTACTATACCCAGCAAAACTGTCAATTCCAACAGATGGAGAAAACAAAGTATTCCATGACAAAATCTAATTTTACAATATCTTTCCACAAACCCAGCTATACAAAGGAAAATAAATGGAAAACACCAACACAGAAAGGGAAGCTAAACAGTAGAAAAGCAAGAAAGAAATCTTTCAATAATCCAAAAGAAGATAACTACAAAATCATAACAATCACATCAAAAACAGGAACCAACAGTCACTATTCCTTACTATCTCTTAAATTCAATGGACCCAATTGCCCAATAAAAAACATGGACTACCAGACTGGATACATAAACAGGACCCAGCATTTTCCTACATATTGCAAATGTACCTCAGTGTCAAAGATAAAAACTAACTCAGACTAAAGGGCTGGAAAACAATTTCTAAGCTCCCAAGAAACAAGTGGAAGTAGCCATTCTAATATAAGATGAAACTGACTTTCAACCAAAAGTCATCAAAAAAGATAAGGAAGGACACTTTATACTCATCAACGGAATAAAAAAAATACCAAGAAGAATTCTCAAGCCTGAACATCTATGCTCCAAGTACAAAGCCATACACATTCATAAAGGAAATTTTACTAAAGAACAAAGCACATATTTTACCTCATACAATAATAGTGGATGACTTCAACACCCACTCTCATGAATAGACAAATAAGGGAAGAGAAAACTAAAAAGAGACACAGTGAAACTAACAGCAGTTATGAACGAAATGGATTTAGAATATGTGTATAGAACATTTCATCCTAAATCAAAAGAATATACCTTCTTCTCAGCAAATCATAGTACCTTCTCCAAAAGTGAACATGCAATCGGTAACAAAACAGACCTCAACAGATATAAGAAGACTGAAATAATTCCATGCCTCCTCTCAGATCACTAGGGATTTAGGCTTGTCTGCAATAGCAACAGAAACAACAGAAAGCCAACATACACATGGAAGCTGAACAACGCTCTACTCAATGATAAATAAAGTAATAAAGAAAGACATTAAAAACTTTTTAGAAGTTATTAAAAATGAAGGTACAACATACCCAAACTTATGGGACACAATGAAAGCAGTCCTAAGAGGAAAACCCATAGCTTTGAGTGACTCCAAAAAATAAACTGGAGAGAGCATACACTAGCAGCTTAACAGTACTCTTAAAAGCTCTAGAACAAAAAGAAGCAATTACACCCAAGAGGAATAAACAGCAGGAAATAATCAAATTCAGGGTTGAAATCAACCAAGTAGAATCAAAAAGAACTATATAAAGAATCAACAGAGACAGGAGCTTGTTCTTTGAGAAAATCAACACCATAGATACAACTTTAGGCAGACTAACCAGGGGACACAGAAACATTATCCAAATTAACCAAATCAGAAAAGGGAGACATAACAACAGAAACTGGAGAAATTAAAAACAAAACAAAACAAAACACCAGCAGCAACAACAACAACAAATCAAATCCTATTGCAAAAGGCTATACTCAATACAACTAGAAAATCTGGATGAAATGATCAATTATCTAGATAGATACCAAATACCAAAGTTAAATCAGGATCAGATAAACCATCTAACCAGTCCCATAACCCCTAAATAAATAGAAGCAGCCATCAAAAGTCTCCCAACCAATGTAAGCCCAGGACTAGATGTGTTTAATGCAGAATTCCATCAGACCTTCTAAGAAGACCTAATATGAATACTCTTCCAAGGATTCGACAAAATAGAAAGAGAAAGAAAACTATGCATTTCATTCTATGAAGCCACAATTTTGCTGATACCTAAACAAAACAAAGACTCAGCAAAGAAAGAAAACTTCAGACTAATTTCCTTTATAAATATCAATGTAAAAATCCTCAATAAAATTCTTGCCAACTGAATCCAAGAACACATCAAAATGATCATTCACCAGGATCAAGTAGGCTTCATCCCAGGGAAGCAAGGATGGTCCAATATATAGAAATCCACTAATGTAATCCATTACATAAACAAACTTAAAGAAAAAAAAGTGATCATTTCATTAGATGCTGAAATAACATTTGACAAAATTCAACATCCCTTCATGGTGAAAGTTTGGAAAGATCAAGAATTCAAGGTTGTACCTAAACATAGTAAAAGCAATATACAGCACATTAGTAGCCAACACCAAACTAAATGGAGAGAAACTTGAAACAAACCCACTAAAATAAGGGACTAGACAATGCTTCCCCCTCTCTACCTACCTATTCTATATAGTACCTGAAGTTCTAGCTAGAGCAATTAGAAAACAAAAGGAGGTCAAAGTGATACAAATTTGACAGGAAGAAATCAAAATATCACTATTTGCAGATAATAGGATAGTATACTTAAGTGACCTCCCAAAACTCCACCAGAGAAATCTTATAGCTGATAAACAACTTCAGTAATGTGGCCAGATATAAACTTAACTCAAACAAATCAGTAACCTTCTTATATTCAAAGAATAAGCAGGCTGAGAAAGAAATTAGGGAAATGACACCCTTCACAACAGTCACAAACAATATAAAGTATCTTGGTGTGACTTTAACAAAACAAGTGAAAGATCTGTATGATAAGAACGTCAAGTCTCTGAAGAAATAAATCAAAGATCTCTGAAGATGAAAAGATATCCCATGCTCATGGATAGGCAGGATTAATATAGTGAAAATGTCCATCTTGGTAAAAAAAAAAAAAAAATATATATATATATATATATATATATATATATATATATATATATATACATATATAGTCTGAAATTAGTCTGAAGTTCTCTTTCTTTGCTGAGTCTTTGTTTTGTTTAGGTATCAGCAAAATTGTGGCTTCATAGAATATATGAATATATATATATTCAATACAATCCCCATCAAAATTCCAACTTAATTATTAATGGAATTAGAAAGAGCAGTTGTCAAATTCATCTGGAAAAACCAAACCAAACCAAACCAAACCAAACCAAACCAAACCGAACCGAACCAAACCAAACCAAACCAAACAAAACAAAACAAAACAAGAAAAAACATGCAGGATAGGAAAAACTTCTTGGAAAATCAACATCCTGGACCTCAAGCTGGACTACAGAGCAATAGTGCATGGTAATGGAACAGTGATAGGCAGGTAGATCAATAGAATAGAATTGAAGACCCAGAAATGAACCCATACACCTACGGTCACTTGATCTTTGACAAAGGAGCGAAAACCATCCAGTGGAAAAAAAAGACAGCATTTTCAACAAATGATGCTGATTCAATGAGTTCTAATCCAAGGTAGACCAGTGCTGACTTAAAGGAACTGAAGCCAATAATTGGATGGGGTTCCTGTGTCTGTGATCCAGCTGTCCCCAGGAACCCTGGTTCTATTGGAACAAATATTGTGTTCTACTCACTAGTGATCCTAAGATCTTGAGCGTGTTAGGGTATCTGTGGGTGGAGAGTCCTCTGGAGATAGTGGGACTGTCCGCTGAATTTGAGCCCAAGTTCTATTACCATCCTTCTTTTCTTCTCCAGCCCTCTAGTAATTCTAAGTATTCTTAGTTATGTTTTTCTTTTGACTCCTACCCAAATTAATTGCATTATCTTTTTAAATTTTTTCCTTTTATTTTTAAGAATTTAAATATATATATATATATATATATATATATATATATATATATATATATATATATAGTTAAATCTACTCTATTTTCCAAATCCTCCTAGTACTTCCCTTCCTAATTTCATGTCACCATTTTTTTTTTTTTTGTAAATTACTAAGTCCATTTAGTACTGATAATTTATGTTAGGGTGAGCGACCATCCACTGGAGCACTGGAATCTGACAGTGGCCACACCTTCAAAGAGAATAGTTCCCCTCTTTCTCAGCAATTACCAGAGGTTCCAGCAATACCACTGCCAGGCATATTTACAGAAGATGTCCCAACTGGTAATACGGACACATGCTCCACTATGTTCATAGCAGCCCTTTAATAATAGCCAGAAGCTGGAAAGAACCCAGATGTGCCTGAACAAAGGAATGGATACAGAAAATGCAGTACATTTACACAATGGAGTACTATTCAGCTATTAAAAACAATGAACTTATGAATGGATGTATCTGGAGGATATCATCCTGAGTGAAGTAACCAATCACAAAAGAAGTCACTTGATATGCACTCACTGATAATTGGATATTAGATCAGAAACCTGGAATACCCAAAATACAATTTGCAAAATGCAAGAAAATCAAGAAGAAGGAAGACCAACACATGGATACTTCATTCATCCCAAGAATAGGAAATAAAATATTCATGGAAGGAGTTACAGAGAAGTTAAGATGAAGGATGGACCATCCAGAGACTGCCCCACCTGGGGGTCCATCCATAATTAGCCACCAAACACAGACACTAGTGCATATGTCAGCAAGATTTTCTGAAATGACCCTGATATAGCTGTCTCTTGTGAGGTTATGCCAGTGCCTGGAAAATACATAAGTGGATGCTCACAGTCATCTATAGGATGGAATACAGGTCCCCCAATTAAGGAGTCAAAGAAAGTACCCAAGGAGCTGAAGGAGTCTGCAACCCTATCTGTGGAACAACAATATGAACTAACCAGTACCCTCCAGAGCTCGTGTCTCTAGCTGCATATGTAGCAGAAGGTGGCCTAGACGGCCATCATTGGGAAGAGAGGCCCCTTGGTCTTACAAACTTTATATGCCCCAGTACATGGGAACACCAGGGCCAAGAAGTAGGTGTGGGTGGATAGAGGAGCAGGGTGTGTGTGTGGGAGGGTATATGGGACTTTCAGGATAGCATTTGAAATGTAAATGAAGAAAATATCTAATAAAATTTTTAAAAAAGAAAAAAAATCGGGAACTGAGGTAAACAATTCTCAAGTGATGAAAATCTAAGTACTCAGAAATACCTAAAGAAATGTTCGGCATCCTTAGTTATCAGGGAAGTGTGAATCAAAACAAGTCAGTATGGCTAAGATGAAAATCTCAGGTGACAGCAGATGTTGGCCAGAATGTGGAGAAAAGAGGGATACTCTTCCATTTCTGGTTGCAATACAAGCTTTTATAACCATGCTGGAAATCAGTTTGGTGGTTCCTCAAAAAATTGGGCATAGTACTACATGAGAATGAGCCATTAGTGTTCTGTTCACTAATTTTTCCCCTGTGCCCATGTGTTCGAGGCTCTCCCCCACTTTCTCTTCTATAAGTGTCAGTGTATCTTGTTTTATTTGGAGGTCCTTGAACACTATGTTCATAGCCACCTTATTTATACTATCTAGGAGCTGGAAAGAATCCAGATGTCCTTCAACAGAAGAATGGATACATAAAATGTTTTACATTTACACAATGGAGTACTACTCAGCTATTAAAAACAATAATTCATGAAATTCTTAGGCAAATGGATTGAACTAGAAAATATCATCCTGAGTGAGGTAAAAGAATAATATCCACTCATAGTGTGAACTCACTATGAGTGGATATTAGTCCAAAAGCTCCAAATAACCAAGATATAATTCACAGACCACATGAAGTTCAAGCAGATGGAAGACCAAAATGTGGGTGCTTCAGTCCTTCTTAGAAGGAGAACAGAATAATCATAGGAGCAAATATGGAAATAAAGTGTAGAGTAGAAACTGAAAGGAAGGTCTTCCAGAGACTGTCCCACCTGGGGACCCATCCCATATACAGATACCAAGCACATACACTACTGTGTGTGCCAAAAGTACATGCTGAAAGGAGCCTGATATGGCTGTCTCCATAGAGGTCCTGCCAGAGCCTTACAAATACAGAAGTGGATGTTCACAGCCAACCACTGGACTGAGCACAAGGTCCACAATAGAGGTGGTAGAAAAAGGAGTTAAAGTGATTTTCAATCCCATAGGAAGAATAACAATATCAACCAACAAGACTCCCCAGAGCTCTCAGGGAGTAAACCATCAACAAACACATGGCTCCGCATCATACATAGCAGAGGATGGCCTTGTCATGCATCAGTTGGAGGAGAGGTCCTTGGTCCTATGAAGACCTGATAGATTCCCCAGTGTAGGGGAATCGAGGGAGGGGAGGATTGGATTGGTGGTTTCTGGGAGGGTGGAAACCGGGAAAGAGGATAACATTAGAAATTTAAAGAAAGAAAATATCCAATAAAAATTGTTGTTGTTGTTGTTGTTTTAATATAAACTAAGTAACAGATAAGATAAATAAAGTCTATTACACTAAAGTTGGAAAAGACAAATCAACAGAAGGAAAAATGCCAAAGGGAAGGCACAAGAGTCGGAGAACCATTAGTTCGCACACTTAGGAGTCTCTTAAAAACAACAAACTGGAAGACATTCTGTGCATACAGAATACCTAGCGTAGACAAATGCAGGCCCTATATGTGGTGCTTCTGTCTCTGTCAATTCACATGAGCTTTGCTCATGATGATTTAGAGAGTCTTATTTTCTTTGTATGCTCCTTTCTCTCTGGATAAAGGAAAATAGCATTATATAAATGTGTTTTTAAGGAAAAAAAAATCTATTGGAGTGCTAGTAAGCTCAGGAAATCATATCCCCATCGAAAATGTCAGACATTTTGAGAAAAATGAGAGTTTTCTAATTTTGCAGAAGTCTCTCCTTAACAACTCAAGACTAATGTGTTTCAAAATTATTCTTTATGAAAGTTATATATTACACAACAATTTTATCATCAATTGAAAATATTAATTTTTTATATTTTGTCCCCAAGGCAGATAAGAATATTATAAAAATGAATTATCCAATTCATATCTATAAGGAATTCATAATCTAAGGCAAGAGGAAACTGTGTGAAGAAACAAGTAATAATATAACCATATAAGTAATATGGACACTTTCTCTTGTATTTCTATGGCTATATAGCCAATGTTTACTTCTCTTATTTTTTAGAATGAGCTCTGATTCTAAAGTATTACATTCAAATGTCTTGATATTAGAAAGAGTTAAATCGAAAACTGGACATAGTACTACCGAAAAATCCAGCAATACCTCTACGGGGCATATACCCAGAATATATTCCAACTGGTAACAAGGACACATGCTCCACTATGTTCATAGCAGCCTTATCTATTATAGCCAGAAGCTGGAAAGAACCCAGATGTCCCTCAACAGAGGAATGGATACAGAAAATGTGGTACATTTACACAATGGAGTACTACTCAGCTATTAAAAACAATGAATTTATGAAATTCTTGAGCAAATGGATGTATCTGGAGGATATCATCCTGAGTGAGGTAACCCAATCACAAAAGAAGTCACTTAATATG
>LR753610.1:88278-112451 GCA_902729485.2 Mus minutoides | reverse complement strand
ATCTGGATGTCCTGAAAGAAGGATCACTCTCCCTGTACTTGTGTCTCTATGTCGCAAAACTACATTCTAGCTAAGGTCTACACAATCTATTCAGAAAGCCAGATCTTTAGATTATTAAGGACACAACCTTTTAATTTTCTCCTCCTTCTACATAGTCATCATTAATATGTATTCATGTGTAGACCTATATCTTTGCCCTTAAATTCAAGTCAATTAAAAAAAAAAATCTCACAGACTCCTCCAATAGGGTTTTGCTGTGGTTATTTTACTTATCCTAAGGGTTTTAATTTGTTTTTCCTAACATTTAAAAACAAAGAAGTTGATATATAATAAAAGACTGTCTGTCCTCTTGAATAAATAAAATTATCCATAGTTAGGTACTATCCTATACCAAAAAATTATGTACTTATGCCTGAAGAAGAGTGGAGTATTGTGTTTTTTCATTCTTTCTCTCTGAAAGGCAAGAACTCACCCCCAGAGGCTTTTACCATTAAGAAGTCACAGCTAGATTTAGTTAGTGGGAATTCAATATCCTCTTAGGAGCAATTACAACAAGCTTGCTTCTTTCTTATATTTCTTTTTCCCATTAGATGGTGGGTTCTGACTGCTTCTATATTTGTCCCTGCTGTTAGCTGAATTAGAAAACCATTTAAAATCTACCTCAGCCTAGATTAATTTCTTCTAGGAGCCATTATAGAATTTTTTAATCTCTTTCATACATTGCCCTAGAATGCATGACCTTCACAAAACTATAGTTAGGAAAAAATGATTGTTTTGCTATACAATATCTTTGTATCTTTGTAGCTGAACCTATTATTGATACACCTATGGAAATATTCCTTGATTGTTTTAGGAGAAAGCATTAAGCATTAAAAATTAAGGGACATGAAATTGGAAGGGAGATGGATTGGAGTTTCTAATTGGAATTGGGGATGGGATGTAGGGATGCTAAAGAGCAAGACACACTTGTATATGTGTATGAACATATCACAGAATAACAAAATGTTTAAGCAAAAATATAAAATGGAGAGGGAAATTACAAATGTTTTTAGTCATTCAACATACTGAACAAAGTTGCTGGCTTAAGGAAATAATATTTTTCCCATAGCATAAATAAATAAGGAATAAAGCTTTAAAATCCTTTTTTATCTGTAGTTTAGTTTTATATGGCTTTATCCTTTCCAAATACTTACAAAGTGTTAACAAATTATAACAAGTAGTTAAATTATCTAAGTGATTATATGACTAAGCTTAATCACCTTAATAATATAAGAACTTTGAACTTGAGCATCTCAATGACTCACAGAAACAAAGATTTACTTTTTAAGTCACTTCATATATTAGTTGTTTTCTAATTTATTTACTCATTATTTTGTGGTGCTACGATTGTATTCCAAGGTTGTGGGCATTGTAGGTGAGTATACTAACAATAGGTTATACCATCCATAGCCCTCACTGCACACTTTACTTATACTAGAGGTATATGCTGTCTTTACTTTAAAGTTTGTAGATCAGAGTTACTGGAGGCCCTGAATGCTATGTTGTGACCTTATGAAGAGCCAGAATAAAATACATTATGAGACATAAATTCTTTCAGAACTGACTTAATTCATATAAAATATTCCTATATTTTAATAGTATATTTAGATATACTTATATTAGTATATGAGATTTACTTAGATATAATTTACATATAACACAAATTATCAAATATAGTAGCTGTGTTATAAATAAGTACCACAGGATCATATTTGCAAGATTTATTCTCCAGTTGATGCTATTTTGGCTAGTCTTAGAAACATTAGGAGTGGTGCCAGAGAGAAAGAATAACACTAAGAAGGACACAATTTTGAGTGCTGTCTTATCCTCAGTCTCCCAGTCTTTCTTTTTTCCCCTTCCCTCTTTACTTCCTACTATGAAGTGAATAATATTTGCCACCATGATATTCTTCACCCTTACAAATGGCTCAGAAATTAAAATAGCTGTTGACTGGATAGGAATATCTGATGCTGTAAACCAAGCTATAGTATTTCTCTCTTTAGTTTTTTCTGTTAAATATTTTACAATAACAAAGTATACATATGATTCAATGGTATGTAGTATATTCACAATGCTGTAAGATTATCAGTTTTCTTTAGTTTTTAAACACGTTTATCACTCTGAAAACATGCACTGTATGCTGTAAATGTTCACTATTACCAAAATCCACCTGGTAACCATTCATACTTTTTTTTCTATTTGGATTTACTTATTCCAGTTATCATATGTAAGTGTTATAGCATAAAATGTTACTATATATCTGAATTTTCTCCTCAGTAAAGTATTCTCAAGACTCAACAACATATTAGATACAAATTTTATTTGCTAAATAATTCATTATGTATGAATGTAGCACCTTACATGTACCTTAATTAACAATGATTTACTTCCACAGTTGAGTAATTATAAATAATGCTACATGAAATTTTATGTACAAATTTTTGCATAAATGTATTTTGGGGGGGGGGGGGTTCAAGACAGCATTTCAACCAATGGTGCTCTTTCAAGTGGCAGCTATCATGTAGAAGAATGTAAATTGATCCAATCTTATTTCCTTGTACAAAGCTCAAGTCTAAGTGGATCAAGGAACTCCACATAAAACCAGAAACACTAAAACTTATAGAGGAGAAAGTGGGGTAATCCTAGAAGATATAGGCACAGGGGGAATATTCTTCCTTTTATTGTAGCACTTTTTAGGTGTGCTGTCAACACTCAGAGCTATGAGATTTCCTCTTAGGAATGCTTTTATTGTGTCCCATAGGTTTGGGTATGTTGTGGCTTTATTTTCGTTTAACTCTAAAAAGTCATTATTTTCTTTATTTATTTCTTCCTTGACCAAGTTATCGTTGAGTAGAATGTTGATCAGCTTCCATGTCAACATTGGCTCTCTATTAAGTATGTTTTTATTGAACATCAGCCTTAGTCCGTGGTGATCTGATGGGATGCATGGGATAATTTCAATATTTTTGTAACATTTGAGGCCTGTTTTGTGAACAATTATATTGTCAATTTCAGAGAAGGTGCCATGAGGTGCTGAGAAGAAGGTATATCCTTTTGTTTTAGGATAAAATGTTCTGTAGATATCTGTTAAATCCATTTTTTTCAAAACTTCTGTTAGTTGCAATGTGTTTCTGTTTAGTTTCTGTTTCCAGGATATGTCCATTGATGAGAGTGGGGTGTTGAAGTCTCCCACTATTATTGTGTGAGGTGCAATGTGTGCTTTAACTTTACTATAGTTTCTTTAGTGCATGTGGATGCCCTTGTATTTGGAGCATAGATATTCAGAATTGAGAGTTCATCTTGGAAGGTTTTACCTTTGATGAGAATGAAGTGCCCCTCCTTTTTTGATAACTTGGGGTTGGAAGTTGATTTTATTCAATATTAGAATGGTACTCCAGCTTGTTTCTTGGGACCGTTTGCTTGGAAAATTGTTTTCCAGCCTTTTACTCTGAGGTAGTGTCTGTCTTTGTCCCTCTTGTGGGTTTCCTGTATGCAGCAAAATGTTGGGTCCTGTTTGTGTAGCCATTGTGTTAGTCTATGTTTTCTTATTGGGGAATTGAGTTTGATATTAAAAGATATTAAGGAAAAGTAATTGTTGATTCCTGTTACTTTTGTTGTTAGAGTTGAGGTTCTGTTCTTGCAGTTATCTTCTTTTAAGTTTGTTGATGGATTTCTTTGTTGCTTTTTCTAAGGTATAATTTGTCTCTTTGTTTTGAAATTTTCCATTTATTATCCTTTGAGGGGCTGGGATCTTGGAAAGATATTGTGTGAATTTGGTTTTGCCATGAAATACTTTGTTTTCTCCATCTATGGTAATTGAGAGTTTTGCTGGTTATAGAAACCTTGTGGGCACATGTGTTCTCTGAGGTTCTTTATAATACCTGTCCAGGTTCTTCTGCCTTTTATAGTCTCTGGTGAGAAATTTGGTTTAATTCTTATAGGTCTGCCTCTATGTGTTATTTGACCTTTTTTCCTTTACTGCTTTTAATATTCTATCTTTATTTAGTGCATTTGATGATCGGATTAATATGTGTCAGGAGAAATTTCATTTCTGGTCCAGTTTATTTGGAGTTCTTTAGGCTTCTTGTATGTTCGTGGGCATCTCTTTCTTTAGGTTAGGGAAGTTTTCTTCTATAACATTGTTGAAGATATTTCTGGGCCTTTAAATTGAAAATCTTCATTCTCATCTATACCTATTTTCCTTAGGTTTAGTCTTCTCATTGTGTCCAATATTTTCTGGATGTTTTGAGTTAGGATCTTTTTGCACTTTGCATTTTCTTTGATTCTTGTGTCCATATTTTCTATGGAATCTTCTACACCTGAGATTCTCTCTTCCATCTGTTGTGTTCTGTTGCTGATGCTCACACCTAAGGTTCCTGATTTCTTATCCTAGGATTTCTATCTCCAGAGTTGTCTCCCTTTGGGTTTTCTTTATTTCTTCTACTTCCATTTTTAGATCTTGGATGGATTTTGTTCAATTCCATCACCTGTTTTGGTTGTGTTTGCCTGAATTCTTTTAGGGGTATTTATGCTTTCTTTTTAAAGCCTTCTACCTATTTAGTAGTGTTCTCCTTTATTTCTTTAAGTGAGTTATTAATGCCCTTCTTAATATCTTTTACCAGAATCATGAGATATGATTTTCAATCTGACTATTGCTTTTTGGGTGTGTTGGGGTATCCAGGACTCCTTTGGATAGCCTTACTGGGTTTTAATGATCTGGAATGCTCTTGGTTTCTGTTAATAAGATTCTTATATTTGCCTTTCACCATCTGGTAATTTCTGATGTTAGATGTTCTAGCTGTCTCTGGCTGGAGCTTGTTCTTCCTATGATTCTGTTAGCTTCTGTCAGCATTCCTGGGAGTCCAACTCTCTCCTCATTCCCAGTGGTCAGATCACTCTCTGCAGGCAAGCTCTCCTCTTGCAGGGAAGGTGCACAGAAGTCTGGAGCTCATATCCACCTTTGGCTGAGAATGAACACCTGAAGAGACCCTGTCCATGAACCTCTGTTCCTTCTGTGGCCTATGAGCTCTCCTGTGAGGACTGGTCTCTGAGAGACCTGTGATACAAGATGGTGTTCTCACCTGAGTCCCAGTGTCGGAGCCCTCTTTGGAACCCGACTCTCCTGAGTGATCCTAAGATCCTGGGAGTATTATAGTGCCTGCTGAGTGTCTAGTTCTCTGGGGAAAGTGGGAGAGTCTGCCAAGTTCATGCCAAAGGTGGTGAGGGGCTGGCACTGACCAGAATAAACCCCAACTGCTGGATGGGTGGGTTTCCTGTGTCCCTGTTCCTATGCACCCAAGCCCCTCTGGGGTATTTTGGAACAGATTTTGCATTCCACTCACCAGTGATCCCAAGATCCTGGGTGTGCTAGGGTGTCTGTGGCATAGAGTGTCCTCTCACATAAATATATTTTTAAGTATGATTATATACTAAGAGTGTTGTATAATATTTCATCAGTTTAATGCTCTGGGGAAGTGCCAGAATACTTTCCTCAGTGGCTCTACCTTATTATAGGCAAACCAAAAATGCACAATGGTCATTGATTTGCTACTTCAGTTCTCACAGGAATTAGACTGCCAACCAAGGTGTGTACATGGAGGGACCCATGGCTCCATCTGCACATGTAGCAGAGGATGACCTTATTTGGCATCAATGGGAGGAGAGGCCCTTGGTTCTGTGAAGGCTAGATGCCTCGGTGTAGGGGGATGCCAGAGTGGTGAGGTGGGAATAGATGAGTAGAGGAGCATGCTCATAGAAGTAGGGGAACAGGAGATGGGATAGAGGTTTTTGCATAAGGGATACTGGGAAAGGGGATAACATTTGAAATATAAATAAATAAAATATCCAATAAAAAGTTATGCTGGAAAAATTGTATATTTTTATCTATCCTGGGTATTTTCTTTTTCCATCTGAAGTTGTAAATTGCCCTGTTGAAGTTTGTAAAGAATTTTGTTGGAGTTGAGAATTGCATTGAATCTGTAAATAGCTTTTGGTAATATGACCATATTTACTATGTTATACATACCAATTCATTAGCATTGGAAATATCTTTCTATTTTTTGATATATTCCTTGGTTTCTTTCTTCAATGACCCAAAGATCTTGTCATATAGGTCTTTCACTTGCTTGGTTAGACTTATACCAGGATGTTTTATATTATTCATGGCTATTGTATATTATATTGTTTACCTGATATCTTTCTTGGCTTTTTTGTCATTTACATAAAGGAAGGCTACTGATTTTTTTTTTTTTTTGCTAATATCCCAAATATATTAAGAACTGAAGAAGTTAGATACCAACAATCTAAATAACCCTATTAAAAATGAAGAACAGAGCTAAACAAAAAATTCTCAACAAAGGAATCTTAAATGACTGAGAAGCACTTAAATAAATGTTCAAAGTCCTTAGTCATCTGGTAAATTCAAGTCTCCTTACACCAATCAGAATGGCTAAAATCAAATTCAAGTGACACCATATGCTATCTAGGATGTGGAGGAAGGGGATTACTCTTCCATTCCTGGTGGTAGTACAAACTTGTACAACTACTTTGGAAATAAATTTTAGTGTTTCTCAGCAAACATGGAATAGTTCTACCTTAAGACCCAACTTTATCACTCAGGAACCACTATACCACACTATACTACAGTATATTTACTATACCACAGGGACATTTAATCAGCCATGACCATAGCAACCTTATTCATAATAGGCAGAGAGTGGATAAAACCTAGACATTCCTCAACTGAAGAATGGGTAATGACAACATGGTACACAATGGAATACTATTCAGCTATCAAAAACAAAAATATCATGAATTTTATAGACAAATGGGTGGAACTTGAGATCCTGAGAGAGGATATCCAGACCCAAAAGGACATGCATATAATGTACTCACTCATAAGTGATTATTGATCATAAAATACACAATACATACTCTACACTCCACAGAATTCCATAAAAGCTATACCAGAAGGAAGGTCCAAGTAAGGGTGCTTGAATCTTACTTAGAAGCTGAAATAAAATATTCGCAGGAGGCAGATGATGGGAGCGATCTGGATTGGATTGGGGATTGTGAAAGTGTGTGTGTGTGTGTGTGTGTGTGTGTGTGTGTGTGTGTGTGTGTGTGTGTTCAGGTTTGGGGAGAGAACAGAACAGATGAGTAGATAACCATGAGAATGAATGGATATCTGCAACTGGTGCAGCTATGGAGGTCGGTACATTGTAAGGACTTGTCAAAAACCTGGAATAGGGGAGGCTCAGAAGAACCAATGGGAGTGTCCTTACCTGTAATTTACAACATTGTTGTTATGTAACCTGAAAAGTATACCTCCTGTAGCCAGGCAGGAACTCCAGTGGAGCAAATGGGACACCAACCTACCCACAAAGCTCTAAACTCAAAATCGATCCTGCTTACAAGAAATACAGTCACAGAGGATTGAGCAGAGACTGAGTGAATTGCCAACCAGTAAATTGCTCAACTGTAGACCCATCTTATGGCCAAGCACCAGTCACTGACCTTATTAGTAATACTTTGGTATGCTTGTACACAGGAGTCTAACATGGCTCTCCTCTGAGAAGCTCTACCCAGAAGCTGATTCAGACAAAAGAGACCCACAGCAAAACAGTGGATAGAGCTTGTGAATTTTTATGGATGAGTTGAAAGAAGGATTGAGGGCTCTGAATCAGACAGGAATTCTGCAGGAAGACCACCACAGTCAACTAACCTGGACCCTTGGGTTCATAAAGACTGAACCAACGGCCAAAGAGCATGCTTGAGCGGGTTCTAGGCCCCTTTCCCATATGTAGCAAATGTGTGGCTTGGCCATCAGTGTGTCCTAAACAAATACAGCAGGGGCTATCCCAAAAGCTGTTGTCTGTCTGTACAATATGTTCCTCTTGATGGGCTGCCTTTTCTGTCCTCAGTGGAGGTGAATTCACCTTACCCTAGAGAGAATTGATGTGCCTTTGTAGGGAAAAACCTTGGCTGTCCTCCACCCTCTCAAAGGGAAAGGGGAAAGGGAAGGGGAAAGGGAAGGGGAAAGGGAAGGGGAAAGGGAAGGGGAAAGGGAAGGGGAAAGGGAAGGGGAAAGGGAAGGGGAAAGGGAAGGGGAAAGGGAAGGGGAAAGGGAAGGGGAAAGAGTTACTTTGAATAATTTTAGTTGAAGCACTACTTGAAATTGGCCATGATTTAAAATCAACACTTTTCAAATGGGTATTGTCATGAGACAGGAATTAAAAATCTGCTTATGTGTGTTACTTATGGTAATTCTGGATAAGTGTTAACAGATTAGGTTTTTCCAAATTTTAAATTCTATCAAAGACTATGGAAAGCATGATATTTAGTGATGAGTTTCCTGACAATCTACACATAGCAGGTCAGGGAAAAGGAAGACTGGGCAGAGTAAAAAAACTAACCTTCAGTATAAACACAATGGATGCTCCAAAATTCCTGAAGGAAGCTCAGTGGCACAAACAGTACTTCATAGTCAGCCCATGTTGGGCCAATATAGGCATAGTTGAGTTTTTCTATTTAATTTAATAGAACTATATGTGTATAGAAAAGCTATGTGATTACTTGATAAAGTAAAGATGTCATTAACAACAGATTTATAGTCATTGACATTAGTAAAACTATTCTAGGATACTCAGAATAACAGAAAGGTAGTAAAAACAAGGAAATATTTTTAACAGAAAGGGGGATTTTTTCCAGATGAAAATTCCATATCAGGATTTAAAAGTATCATAATTAGCCTTTAAAATCACCTTTGAAGGAATATAAAATATTTTAAAGTTTTTCTTCATTGTCTACTTGACAATATTTTTCTATTTTAAAGTTAGGAAATTTGCAAACTATGCTGAACACCAGTTAAATCTTACTTTTCAAATTGTGAAATATTTCTAGATGTAAACAAGACATTGTGATAATCATTAATTTCAAAGGCTGTGGGTTTCTTTCCTGAGGATGCAGTTACTGTCATTAATCACTCAATTCATGAACACACAGAAAGGAAAAAGAGTAACTTTCATTGTTTTTCTAAGGTTCTTAAGATTAAATATGGCAAAATGTTCAATGAAAAAGTTTTAACATAGAATTAAATGTTTTCCCAATATATAGAAATTAAAATTCTTCATGCGAAATAACATAGGTTGGTTGAAATTTATCTACTGACTAATATCCAATGCTAAATACTTACAGTGTTCTAAGTATTATAATAAATTCTACCACCAATATACATCTAATATCTTCTAGTATTTTGCTGTTTTTTTTCACTTAATACTCAGAGAACCTGATAAAAAATATAGAAGTGTCAAGTATATTGATCACGATTTTTGTCATAAATTCACTATACATTTGGTTTACTTAAACATAAAATAAGTATATGGCAAGAGTATCTCTCAGCAGATCTGGAAGGATCTTGTGGGCAGCTGTGAAGTTAGAATTATAGGCTGAATAAATGAAAACATGAAGTTCATTTTATATGAACAGAGAGGTGCAAGCATTTACTAAATTTGAGGACTTGTGCTAAGAAGTAAATAATCTTTCCTTTACTCTTTGTGGCATCTAATGTTTGAATTCCTCAGAGAGTTACATTGTTTTTACAAAAATAGAAGCTTGGTTTCTTCTTTTTTTTTTTTTTTTTTTTTTTTTTTTTTTTTTTTTTTTTTTTTTTTTTTTTTTTTTTTTTTTTTTTTTTTTTTTTTTTTTTTTTTTTTTTCTTTTGCATTTATCGTGATTTTGGTTCTATCTTTCACAATAATTCTCTTCAGGAAAAAATTCACCAAACTAAAGAGGAAAGGTAGAGGTTTAGGTTCTATGTAGGGAGTTACAAATGACAAATGTTTACTGTAATGCCATCCCTTTAGAGTTTGTTGATGGAGATTAATAGGAGTAAAGTAGCTTGGGAAATATTTTGTAGAGGAGTGAGTGGACTAATACAAGTTCATTGCTAGACAATGACTTCACTGAAGGGAGTTGAATCTGGAATTAATGAATCTTTAGTGGTCATGCATATAGTAGAGACCTGGTTGGTGTAATTAAAGATCAAATAAAAGTTCTATAGAGATACTTTCCCTTGGATGCTTTTATCCTTCTGTTCTTCCATTCTGAGTGTATAGACTAAAACTTTAAGGCAGTTTTCCTCTGTTGACTATCATGAAGCTATAGTATCTGAAAACTATACACAGTTATATAGCTTACTTACACCAAAAGGAGTTTCAGAAGACAAATTTAAGGATGGCCCATGTAGGAGGACATTACATAAGGTAATTATTAATGTGGGTATTATACAATATTTAGAAATGAGATCAAGAAAGAATAATATTGGGTGATGAGAAAGAATGAGATGTAGGAAAAAAGGACAAATTCTAGTTTCAAATATATCATAATTTTTTTTCTATTTTGTGGTATCTAAATCCATAAGAATAAAGAAGGTCCAGTGACAGGCCCAAAGTGGGATCCAGCTCAAGAGGTGGTCACAAGGCTTGACACTATTACTGAGACTATGGATTGCTCACAAAAAGGAACCTATCATGGCTGCCCTCCGAAAGACCCAACAAACACCTAAAAGAGTCAGATGCAGATATTTGCACCCAAACAATGTACAGAAGCAGTTGACCCTTGTTGTTGAATTAGAGAAGGCTGAAAGAAGCCGAGAAGAAGGGCAACTCTGTAGGAGCACCAGCAGTCTCAATTAATCAGGACCCCTGAGATCCCTCAAATACTGGACCACAAAACAGGCAGCGTACATCAGCTGATATGAATCCCCCAACACACATACAATAGAGGACTTCAAGGTCTGTGTTCATTCAGAGATGATACACCTAAGCTTCATGAGATTGAAGGTCCCAGGTATTTTAGAGGTCAGGTGGGGTAGGGGGTAAGGGCATCCGCATGGAGACAGAGGGTGGGGAGGAGGTATGGGATGGGGAGCAGTATGAGGGTGGATCAAGGAAGGGGACAGGGGTGGAATGTGGAGTATAAAAAATAAAGTTCATTTAAAAAACTAAAAAAGAAAGAATATAAATGATAATGAAATAATAAAACACTAAATGAAGCTCCCTGTATTCAGTAACTGTATAGTTTCCTGAGATGTATAGATTTCTGAGTTGGCAAGTGTTTGTTTTACTGATTTCTTTATTCAGTGTGATTGTTTTGAGAATTCATTATAATAAACAATTATTTTTAAAGAACTGCTCAGTTCCCAGTAAAAATGAGAATGAAATTCTCCCAACTTGATTCCATGTCTAATATTAAATGTACTAAATTTGTTAGTTTGATCATATGTTTACTACAGTGAGGATCCTAATGTGTTCCTTTCCACACAGTAATTATTGCCATTGGCTTCCTCATTGTTATTGTACCCTGTTTTTGCCCAAATAGCAAGCCTTAATTTAGAGGCCCTAGAGGGTTTGGGGGTGATTACTTGAGATTTGCTGATTTTCATTCTAAAAGTCAAATCTCTGCCAAATACTCTGTATTGTCTGTATTTTCATATTCTGTATTTTCTACTGGAAACTTCTCTATAACTTTTCATTCCTGTGAACTACTTCATATTTCAAAAATAAGCTCAAATATTTTTGGCTGAAAAAGATGGGATACTACTTTTATGGCCTTCCTGTTTTCACAGCATCTGCATACATGTAGTCACTAAGGTTCCAATTCAGTGTATTTACTTTCACATCTCCATACCTATTTTGATAACACCTGAGAATAGATACTGCATTTTACCCTTAGATAAGCTTTTATATTTAGTGAATAATTCAAAATAATTAAGTCAATTTACATTTTAAAAGATTCAATAACTTATTCTATGTGCCAAAAGAACTACACTTGGAAAATGTCTTCCTGTTTTTTTGACCTATATTTTTCAAACACAATCCAGATATTATTTATATTTTGGAGCTCATATCCTATTAGAATAGCTTTCATCTTCAATAATTGAAATAATAAATATTTTATGAATACAATTTGTTTTCATTTTATTTCCAGTTTTGAAATTAATTTCAATTTTAGTATTTTCCTTAAAAGATAATTCCTTAAAATAAATTGATCTAATCTTTGCTCCCTAAGTAGCAAACAATTTAAAAATATTGAAAATAAATCTGGAGTTACATTTCCACTCCAATTTTATATGCTCAGATAGGGTTTTTATTATAATTTTTCAACAGAGTTTCCATTACACCGGATACTGAGATTATCAGCCTGTCTGTTACTCTGAAGACACCACACTCTGAATGCCTCCCTGGAGTTCAGCTGCATGCATGGCAATATGTAAGGGACCCTCCCAGAAAACTGCAGCAGATGGGAGCCCAATGAGCCCAGTAAACTTGGGACCCATTACTCCTAAGTCTCCCCAACCCACAAATTCTACTCCCCTTCGGGTCTGGGCCTTCTGCCAGGGCAGATCACCAGTTTGGCTGCTCCTCTAAAGACCCCATAGTCTGAAAGTCTTCAACAAGTTCTGCTTCATGCAGGGCAATAGACCAAACAGTCTGAAGGCCTCCCAAGAGTTCTCCTGCATCCAGAATAACAGATAATAGGTATAAATGCCACTCTGAAGACCCAGGTTCTAAAAGCCTCCCAGGAGGTCTGTTACAGCCAGGGTCACAGGCCTCCCAAGAGACCTTCAGCAACCAGGTGACACAGGAGTTAGGCTCCAGACAGAAATACCGAGAACAGCTAACACCAGATAGAACCAGAATCATCATATTCCAGTTCTTCCACCCTGGATACAGGAACACACCTGAAAATCAGGAAACTAAAATCCTATCTCATGAAGATAATAGAGTCCTTTAAGGAAGATAAAAACTACTCACTGAAAGAAATACAGAAAAACACAGGTAAACAGGTAGAAGCCCTTAAAGAGGAAACAGATACACCTTTTAAAAAAAATACAGGAAAACATAATCACACAGGTGAGGGAATTAACCGAAGTGGTCTAAGACCGAAAAGTGCAAGTAGAAACAATAAAGAAAGCACAAATGGAGGTAACCATTGAAATGTACAACTTAGGAAAGAAGCCAGGAGTTACAGATGTAAACATAATCCACAGAATATACAAGATAGAAGAGAGAATCTCAGGTATAGAAAATAACTTAGAAGATATTGATACAACTTTCAAAGAAATTTCAAAACATAAAAAAATAATACTAGCCCAAAATATCCAGGAAATCTAGGATACAATGAAAAGACCAAATTGAAGAATAATAGTAATAGAGGAAAGCAAAAAGGACCTGAAAATTTCTTCAACAAAATCATAGAAAACTTTCTCAACCAAAGAGATGGCCATAAATGTACAAGAAGCCTATAGAACACCAAATAGATTAGACCAGAAAAGAAAATCCTCTCATCATGTAATAATCAAAACAATAAATGCACAGAACAAAGAAAGAAAGAACATTAAAAGCTGTAAGGGGGAAAAGGCCAAGTAGCATTGCTGCAGACTATCCCCTTTTTGGGTCTCCTATCTGCATGGAACAGGTCTTTAGTTGCAGGTAGGCAAAGGAGTCGGCAAATGACAAACAAAAATGACAGGAGAGCATGTTGAATTTGAGTGTAATGTCACAAAGTGAACACCAGTCTTATATGATACAGAAAACAAAGTCAAAGGATGTCACAGCAGGCAAAGTATATTGAAGTTACCTGACACAAAACAAAGAAATGACTTCAAAGGAACTTACAGGAACCAGGTAATATTTACAATGAAGATAGAACAGCCCTGCCTAGGGTCAGCTAATGATAGGTAAAGATTTCACAACCTAGTCATAATTTGTGCTACTCCTTTCAGCCTTGTGAAAGCTAGCACCAGGGGTTTCTGCTCTAGCAGACCTTCTCATGAATAATACAATACCATAACCCTCCTATTTCCTAGGCCTTGGTAAATTCTTGCATATGAAGGTAACTTGGCTTATTCTTTTAAGTATCTGTAGGGAATCTCCATTTGTTAGAAGAATTCACCATCTTGCTTCTAATATGCAATGTATCCTGCTATACCTGGCTGTAGTGAAGTTTCTAAGTATACTTTGCTAAGCTTGCTCTGAGATTTCTAACTCTTATGCAGTAAAATCTTGTAAGAAAGCATGTAAGACCCTCCACAATATTGTAGGGACAAATCTGGGGCATTCTTGCTATGGGAATGCCAAGGTTCCTAGAGGCTGAGTTTCCTTGAAACTCTTTGCCTCAGGACTGCTTCCAGGTTTTTAGGCCTGCCAAGCACATCACTACTGGAGTGGATGTAGCACAACATATAGGCAGATCTATTAGAATTCTCAATAGAGACACTAAAAGCCAGAAGAGCCTGAAAAGAATTTACACAGACCCTAAGAAAACACAAATGCCAGCTCAGACTACTGTACCCAACAAAACTCTCAATCAAATTAGATGAAGAAACCAATTTTTTCCAGGACAAAAAAAAATTCAAACAATATCTATCTACAAATCCAGCCCTACAGAGGATTCTATAAGGATACTTCCAACACAAAGTGGGTATGTACACCAAAGGGAGGGGCAAGATATTAATTGTCTCAAAACAAAGCAAAAAGGAGAGAATCGAATGTATACAACAACAAACATAACAGGAACTAGCAATCATCTGTCTTTCATATATTCAATATCAACAGATTCAATTCCACAATAAAAAGATGCAAGCTAAGAGATTGGATAAACAAACAGGATTTAGCATTTTGCTGCATATAGGAAACACACCTCAGTGACAAAGACAGGTATTGCCTGAGAGTAAAGGGCTGGAAAAGTATTCCAAGCAAATGGTACCAAGGAAGAAACTGGAGTTGTCAAACCAATATCCAATAAAATGTACTTTTAACCAAAAGTTATAAAAAGAGATGGGAAGGATACATCTTATTCATCAAAGGAAAAATTCACCAAGAGAAACTCTCAATTCTGAATACTAATGCCCCAAATGCAATGTCATGCACATTCATAGAAGAAACTTTACTAATGCTCATTGAACTCCATAAAATAATAATGGGGGGATTTCAATACCCCACTCTCACTAATGGACAGGTCATTAAAAGAGAAGCTAAACAGTGAAACTAATAGTGGTTATGATCCAAATGGATTTAATAGACATGTACAGAAAATTTCAACCTAAAACAAAGAATATACCTTCTTCTTAGCACCTCATGGTACCTTCTTCAAAACTGACAATGTAATCAGGCAAATTACAAAAAGCCTCAGCAGATAACACAAAGATTAAAATAATACCATGAATTCTGTCAGATCGCCATACCCAAACTGTGAGACACAATGAAAGCAGTGCTAAGACGAAAATACATAACACTAAATGCTCTGGTTAAAAAAAAAAAATTAGAGAGATCCTATACTAGCAAATTAACAGCACACTCCAGAGCTCTAAAACAAAAGCTGAAACCAACCAAAGGTAAAAAAAGAGAATGAATCAAAAAACAAAACTAATGGCTGGTTTTATGAGAAAATCAACAAGATAGATAAACTCCTAGCCAAAGTAAATAACCCAACAGATCCTACTACAAAAGCCTGTACTCAATAAAACTGGAAAATCTAAAAGAAATGGATGATTTTCTAGAAAGATACCATGTACTAAATCAAGAGCAGGTAAATTATGTAATAAGGCCCATATCCCCTCATTAAGCTTAGGGCCAGATGGCTTTAGTGTAGAATTTTACCAGACCTTCGAAGAAGAGCTAATATCAACAATCTTCAAACTATTCTATAAAATAGAAACAGAGGGACCACTACCTAAATCATTCCATGAAGCCACAATTACTCTCATACCTAAAATACATAAGGACCCATCAAAAAAGAGAACTTCAGAATAAATTCACTTATGAATATCAATGCAGAAATGGTCAATAAAATTCTTGCAAACCTAATCCAAGAACACATCAAAAACATCATTTACAACCATCAAATAGGCTTCATCCCAGGGACACAAGTTTGGTACAATATATTAAATAATTCCATTAACATATTCTGCTACATAAACAAACTGAAAGTAAGAAATCGCATGGTCATCTCCTTAGATGTTGAAAAACCATTTAACAAAATACAACACCCCTTAATGTTAAAAGTATTGGAGAGATCAGGAATTCAAGGCCCATACCTAAACATAATAAAAGTAATGTACATCAAATCAACAGACAATATCAAATCAGATGGAGAGAATCTTGAAGCAATGCCACTAAAATCAGGAACAAGACAAGGATGCCAACTCTCGCATTATCTATTCAATATAGTAATCACAGTTCTAACTAAATTTATAAGCAAAAGGAGATCAAGAAGATATAAATTTGCAAAGAAGAAGTCAAGGTATTACGATTTGAAGATGATATGATAGTACACATAAGCAATCCCCAAAATTTTACCAGAAAACTTCTCTAGCTGATAAAGGGCTTCAGCATAGTCTCAAATAACCTGGACCCCTGAGGTCTCTCAGACACTAAGCCACCAGCCGTATGAAGTCCCCCCACATATATAGCAGATGACAGCCTGTTCTCCCAGTGAGAGAAGATGCATCTAACCTTAAAGAAACTTGAGGCCCCAGGGAATGGGGAGGTCTGATGGGGTGTGGGTGGAGGCAGTGAGGACATCCTCTTGGAGAAGGGTGAGGAGGTATGAGATGAAGAACTGTCAGAAGATGGACTGGGAGGGGAATAATGACTGGACTCTAAAAAAGATTAAAGAATAAAAAAAGATAAAGGATTGATACCATTCCATCTTCTCCTTTTCTTTCTCTACTTGTCAACATTAAGTTGAAAAATCAAGAAATTAAAGGGATAGAGAAGAGACAGTGAATAAAGTTTGGGGACAGGATGATGCATCAGTGGGTAAAGGTTCTTACCAAGCTTGATAGCCTAAGTTCAATCTTGAGATCCCACTTAGTGTGAGTAGAGAATTGACACGTGCAAGTTATCCACTGATTTCCACAAACACAGCATGGCATTCCACCACATACATGGGCACATACAATAATTAATAATTTTACAAATAAATAAGAAATTAGAAAAAGCATAAGAAGAATGTAGTGGAAATTACTTTAGCTAAGTGAATACCTAAAATAATTCAGTGTTAATCAAAGAATTTAGGTTTCAGAAACATAGCAATTTGACAAAGTTTTTACAAAAGTATACAGGTAGATAAAATAGAAAATGTTTCTATTGTAATAAAAGTGGCATATATCTCTCTTTTAGAATTTTGTATTATAAAATCAATAAGATACCACCAATACTATATGATACCATATACATATACATCAAATGCTATGTGACAGAACAAAACATTACACAAAATATGCATAAATAGCATTGTATTCAGCAAAATGGAAGCTTGTAAAGAGAGAGAGGCAATCAAAAGATTGTTTAGAGGTAGCACACAGGTGTGAATGTGTAAAGAGAAAGGTTAGAAATAGTCATGTGTCATCTATATCCTGGCATGATGCAATTTACATCCTTATGCAGAATAAACCAAACCCAAATTCAATAACATAGCAGAAGTCTGAAATTTTTTATTTTGGAAGACACAAACATAACAGAAGGGAAAGCAAGTAGGCAAAATTAATAGACCTCCAAAATAATAAACTGAAATAGTACAATAAAAAAAAAAAAGAAATAGTACAATAGCTGCAGGTGGTTCCAGCTGCTGCTGCCCTATTTCCTTCCTCCTGTCTTCCTTGGTTCAGCAGTGATGCTCGTCACTCTTGTGCATTTTATCTTTCATTTCTTTAAGGACTGAAGGAGCTGAAGGGGTTTGCATCCATAGGAAGTACAATATTAACCAATCAGACCTTCCCAGAGATCCCACAGACTAAGCTACCAACCAAAAGTACACATAGCTCCAGCTGCATATGTAGCAGAGGATGGCCTTGTCATGGATCAATGGAAGGAGAGGTCCTTATAGATACCCCAGAGTAGGGCATTCGAGGGCAGGAGGCAGGAATGGGTGGGTGGGCAGATGAACACCCTGATAGAGCAGGAGAAGGGAGATGGGATAGGGAGTTTCCAGGAAGGGGGAACTGGGAAAAGGGGATAACACTTTAAATATAAATTCATTTTAAAAATCAATAGAAAAAAATAAATTTAAAATAAAAGACAATGTTTTCTCTTAGAAGTAATTGGGGAAGAGGGAATCTTTCTCAGAAGCCCTGATAATATTTTTTTCTCAATATCACAAAGATAAAACATATGTATTTTATTCCTACAGGGAACCTTGTTTACTTCTCTCCCCCCAAACTAGGAGCACAGACTGATCCCCACCTAGCTGTTCTCATGACTTGGGAAAGCTACACTTTGATGTGTAACTGAGCATGCTATGGTGCACAGAGTCACAATGATGGAATTATTTTTGTTCCGAATACCTGAAAGGATGCCGCAGTCATCAGTCTTGATACTCAACTTGGCAGGATGAAGAGAAGTCATGGTCTTATGAAGGATAATTTTTTATTACTTTTTTTTTCTTCTTTTTAATTATTTTCTTTATTTACATTTCAAATATTATCCCCTTTCCTTGTTTCCCCTCCGAAAATCACCTATGCCCTTCCCCTTCCTCCTGCTCCCCAACATACCCACTCCTATTCCCAGTACTGGAGCATAGAACAGTCACAGGACCTAAGGCCTCTTCTCCCATTGATGACCGACTAGGTCATCCTCTGCTACATATACAACTAGAGCCATGTGTCCCACCATGTGTTTTCTTTGATTGGTGGTTTAGTTCCAAGGAGCACTGCAGGGGTGGTGGTGGTGGTAATTCTTAATGCTTCCATGACGTCATTTCTAGAAAGTATTGAGATATCAATAAAGAGAGAAAGATATTACTCTGAAAATGGATGCACCATCCAAGAGTCTTAGTGGAGAGAGGGGAAATAATAGCTCTGGAAAAAAGAAGGAAGTGTCCTGACATGAGCAAGCCTGTCCCTCTTTAAAGAGAGCTCTTCTACTTCTTCCCACTGTAGACTTCTGCCCCTGAAATCAGTTGTCTTCTTCAGGCTTTTTTTTTTTTAATGTTATTTTCTTTAATTAGATATTTTCTTCATTTACATTTCAAATGCTATCCCCTTTCCTAGTTTCCTCTCCAAAAGTCCCCTGTACCCTCCCCCTCCATTCTGCTCTCCAACCCACCCACTCCTGCTTCCTGGCCCTGGCATTCCCCTGTACTGGGGCATATAATCTTTGCAAGACCAACAGCCTCTCCTCCCATTGATGGCCAACTAAGCCATCCTCTGCTACTGAGGACATAATGTAAGGCTGCCAAATCCAGCCAAGTAAGCTCACTCAACCCACAGAGGATGAGTGAGCATCGTGCTAAAGAAATGGGGTCATCATTTGAACTTGGGGTCCACTCAGACTTTATATCTTCATAAGGAGGTATTATGCAATTGATCACAAAAGCCAGAATTCTGATGAGACTTAACAAGCATGAGGGTGCTGGTAATACTTTTTCCAGAATTCTAAGTGGAAATGTGGTATAAATAAATAAATAAAATATGTATAAATAAGAAATGATATTTCTATATTGGGCTCTAGCAATTATTAAATATCAACTGCTTCCAAAAGCTGAAAATAAGTGTACAAAATTTATTTCTCCTTAAGTTCATCATCATCCTGCCAGTGAACTCTGTGTTTATGGACTTTTTACTGTATATGACAATGTGCTTGATAAGAATAGTGTCTCATATCAGAGCCCTAAGTCCTATACCAGCAGTTTGAGGATAGAGAACACATGATCTTAGAACCAGAGAACACACAACATTTAACTTTGAAATATTTTACTTTTACCACAAATTAACATCTTATCAAATCTTGTATTTTCTTGGAATTCTGATGATGCCAGTTGTAAGAACATAAACCAACTAATAATGCCAAGAAAGTGAAAACTATATTAATAGTTTGGTATAGCAGAAAGGTTTCATCTTCAGGTAGACAGCTTCCCAGGATTTATATTTGGGAGACTCATTAGATCACAATGAATAAATTAACTCTGCAAAAAATTAGAAGATCATTGAAAAATCCTATTACTGTCTCCAAACCAAATATGAATGACTGACTGGGTATAAGAAAGTAATGGCAGCAGTCTCTGAAACATTCCTTATTCATCACCCAGAGAACTAACACATTTCCTGGTTCACTGAGAGCCACAATAAAGGATATGCTTATGGATTCTCTTTTTAAATTTTTTATTTATATGAGTACACTGTAGCTGTCTTCAGACACACCAGAAGAGGGCACCAGACCTCATTACAGATGGTTCTGAGCCACCATGTGGTTGCTGGTAATTGAACTCAGAACCTTTGGAAGAGCAGTCAGTGGTTTTAACTGCTGAGTCATCTCTCTAGTCCTCATAGGTTCTGTTAATTTGCTCCATTAAATTTCCCTAGTCTTCTATCATTGAACACGCCTCTTTGTACTTTCAATTGTATCAGTGTATCTGATTATCATCCTTACCTAGGGAAATCAACTTGTCTTCTTAAGTCTTGCAAATATATTACTTTAGTTATCAAGGATATAAATATTTTTTATCTCCCCAGTTATTACTGATTTTGTCAAGAAGTGTAGTGGTGAAGGGGTTTGGAACACTTAATAGTTTCTACTCTTTCTTTTTTTTTAACATGTCCTAAATTATTCATATCTTGTCTTTAAAGGGTCAATTTCCTTTCAAATATCCCCATCTGTGCCACACTTTTCTTTTATTCATGTACCTTGACTTTGACCTTGTTTCTAGCTAAACATTATCTTGGCTTATATTAAGAGATTTCCCCCTTTCCTTGCCCTTGTGATGTTATAACTTTTCCTGTATTAACTATTAATGAAGAGCAACATGCACAGATTGCTTTACTCTGACCTAAATCTAATCTATTTCAGTATGGCAGAAAAACCTCGGTTCACCCTGTAACACCACATTGTTAACATGCCCCCTCATTTATTCCTGATATTTATTTCAAAGTATGATGTTCAAGTAGAAAATGAATTAAAGATATCAATATATAATTGTTTATTTTTAAATGTAATAAAACTTATGTGATAAATCTAAAAGCAAATACACAGAGTCATTTGTAAAGTTAATAGATATTATAGAGTCATCATTACCTCATAATCCATACTCTGAGAGTTTCTAGCAATGTTGAATCTTCCTTAATAGTATTTGAGGGAAGATGAAGCTAATTATCATTCCTGTTATTCTAATAATAAAGTTAACAATTCCCTGTATATATTAGATATTAAAATTGTCAAGTGTATAGTAGTCAGTCAGAATATGTTAGATTATGACTTAAACTAATTTTAATTTTTAAAATTTTAACTGAATTATAATTACATTATTTTCCCTTTCCCATTCCTTTCTCAATCTCTTCACACATCCTCTCCTGACCAATCGTTCCCATGTCCATTCCCGGATACCCTCTCTAATTTTTTTAATTTTTTACTTTATTACTGTAACACATACAAGAACACATAAATATATTGAAATACAATTTGCTGATTCCATTTATTTTTCCTTTTGTATATGTTTTCAGAGCTGACTGTTTGATATTGGATGTCTAATTAGGGGTCTCTCACCAATTATTAGTTATATGTAGTTCTTTGTCTAGGGATTAGAGCCATGTTAGAGTTCTCTGCCCCATGTTAGCATGTATGAGTTCAATTTAAATAAATTCTTAAAGAACTACATTTGATGGCCAGAATTACTTAGAATAGTGACAGGTTAAAGAAAATTGAGACCCACCTTGAATGGTTTAAATCTTAGAAAAAATTTCTTGGAATTGCCCATGTGTATAGTATATGAAAAATAGTGGACGAATTACTTCAAGCTGTTAAAGCTAAAGACGTGAATGTTTTCAGAAATGTAATCATATAAAATTTACAAGAAAAAGCCATTCTCTTATAAGATGGCAATTGCCATTTCATTTGCTATGTGACATACATCACATAATAAGAGGTCTCATTTCTAAGGTGTAGAGTATCTAAGATGACTACTCAGCTGAATTGATAAAGCAACAAATCATGCCCTGAATATCTATATTTATAATGTCTATATTTATAATGTCTATATTTATAATGTCTATATTTATAATGTCTAAACTTATAGGCAAAGGTTAATCTCAGCTTTAAAGAGGGAAGACACTAAATGTGATGAATAGAGATAAAGTTAAAAGCCTAAGGTTGCACAAGAAATGGAATAAAGGATTATTGAGAACTCAGCCTGTGAAAAGACATTTACAGCATTGGGTTAAGGTTCAATAAACATTGTGGAAGAGAGGATAGTAAACACATAATAGTCACAGGATAAGGGCAGGTTATCCAAAATATTCTAAGCAGAACACAAGCTTGGGAAGTATGAACTAACAAGAGCTGTGCATACTGGTACCGAGTCCACAGAAGTTAGCCACTAAAAAACGGTCAGCTATGAAGGCAGAAAAGATACATCAGACCCCAACATATACTGCAAATCTCTTGAAAATTAGCAGATTCTATGAAGGAAATAGGCATGGTATCTAGTTGTGTAGCCACTGGTAAACCCATCAGGCTGTGATGGATAGTTCCAAGCAACCCTGATTAAACTCTTTCTCACACACACACACACACACACACACACACACACACACACACACACACCTACACACAAAATTTAAACCAACAAACAGGAAAAAAAGATTCACAGAGATGAGGATGTGGTTGGTCAGGGTCCCAGTGAAATGGGTTAGAGTGGGAGGAGAGGACTAAAGTTCATAATGTATAAAGGTGTGAAAGAATAAAATTTACTAATAAAAAAGGAAGTCTAGTATAAGGGACAAAATCAAAAACTTGGATCTCAATGGCAAAATAAAACAAAACAAACAAAGAAACAAACAAACAACCAGTGCCTGGATTAATCATTGACAAGATTATAAGCAGGTTAAAAGGAATCAAAGGCCTTGTTTTAAAATGAGCACTTCTTTTTTTAGCTTTACAGAGGATAAGATCCTTAAAAATGACTGTTTCAAAAGAATGCAGAGAAACATGATTTTCATCCTAATTTACAACTACAATTCAAAAATTCATCCCTAAATCAAAGACATTACTTGTTTTATTTTGGCAAAAATTAACAGTGTATCTGTCTTTCTTTTTTTTTTTTTTTTTTTTCAACTTTTATTAGATATTTTCTTCATTTACATTTGAAGTGTTATCCAGAAAGTTCCCTATACCCTCCCCCTCCCGGCCCTGCTCCCCTACCCACCCGCTCCTACATCTTGGCCCTGGCGTTCCCCTGTACTGGGGCATATAAAGTCTGCATGACCAAGGGGCCTCTCTTCCCACTGATGGCCAACTAGGCCATCCTCTTCTATATATGCAGCTAGAGACATGAGCTCAGGAGGTACTAGTTAGTTCAGGGTTATTCTTCCACCTAGAGGGTTGCAGACCCCTTCAGCTCCTTGGGTACTTTCTCTAGCTCCTCCTTCCTTGGGAACCCTGTGTTCCATCTAATAGCTGACTGTGAGCTTCCACCTCCATGTTTGCCAGGCATTGGTATAGTCTCCCACGAGACAGCTATATCCTGAACCTTTCAGCACCATCTTGCTGGCATATGCTATAGTGTCTATGTTTGGTAGCTGATTGTGGGATGGATCCCTGGCATCCGCAGTCGTTGGGTCCATCCTTTGGATTCAGCTTCACACATGATCTCTTTAACTCTTTCAATGTGTTCTTTGTTCTTAATTCTAGGAAGGGGTGACGTGTCCACATTTTGATCATCCTTCTTCTTGAGTATCATGTGTTTAGTAAATTGTATCTTGGGTAGTCTAGGTTTCTGGGCTAATATCCACATATCAGTGAGTACATGTTATGTGAGTTCTTGTCTGAATGGGTTACTTCACTCAGGATGATGGCCTCCAGATCCATCCATTTGCCTAGGAATTTCATATATTTATTGTTTGTAATAGCTGAGTAGTACTCCATTGTGTAAATATATCAATTTTTTTGTATCCATTCCTCTGTTGAGGGACATCTGGGTTCTTTCCAGTTTCTGGCTATTATGAATAAGGCTGCTATGAACATAGTGGAACATGTGTCCTTGTTACCAGATGGAATATCTTCTGGATACATGCCCAGTAGAGGTATTGCAGGATCTTCCGGTAGTACTATGTCCAATTTTCTGAGGAACCGCCAGACTGA
>LR753610.1:67546-88178 GCA_902729485.2 Mus minutoides | reverse complement strand
ATTTCAAGTGCTTCTCAGCCATTCGGTATTCCTCAGTTGAGAATTCTTTGTTTAACTCTGTGCCCCACTTTTTAATGGGGATATTTGATTTTCTGGTGTCCACCTTCTTGATTTCTTTGTACTCAGTGATATGTGGATATTAGCCCAGAAACCTAGACTACCCAAGATACAATTTACTAAACACATGATACTCAAGAAGAAGGAAGATCAAAATGTGGACACGTCACCCCTTCCTAGAATTAAGAACAAACCACACATTGAAATAGTTAAAGAGATCATGTGTGAAGCTGATTCCAAAGGATGGACCCAATGACTGCGGCTGCCAGGGATCCATCCCACAATCAGCCACCAAACATAGACACTATAGCATATGCCAGCAAGATAGTGCCGAAAGGGCACGGATATAGCTGTCTAGGGGAAACTATACCAATGCCTGGCAAACATGGAGTTGGAAGCTCACAGTCAGCTATTAGATGGAACACAGGGTTCCCAAGGAAGAAGGAGCTAGAGAAAGTACCCAAGGAGCTGAAGGGGTCTGCAACCCTCTAGGTGGAAGAATAACCATGAACTAACTAGTACCCCCTGAGCTCATGTCTCTAGCTGCATATATAGAAGAGGATGGCCTAGTTGGCCATCAGTGGGAAGAGAGGCCCCTTGGTCATGCAGACTTTATATGCCCCAATACAGGGGAACACCAGGGCCAAGAAGTGGGAGTGGATGGGTAGGGGAGCAGGGCCGGGAGGGGGGAGCATATAGGGAACTTTCTGGATAACACTTGAAATGTAAATGAAGAAAATATCTAATAAAAGTTGAAGAAAAAAAAAGAAAAGTAAGTGTTGAGGAAAGTCTGTAGGGCACGTGAGACATGAACTTACAAAGAATTTACAAAAGATGAGTGAAAAGATAAAAGAGGAATGAGAAAAATTGGGAGGGGAATCAATAAAAATAAATTTCACAAAATTCTAAAACAAAACCTGGTGTTATCTATAATCGTTTAAACACACAAATATATAACATATCTTTTTTAATTAAAGCCAACATGAACTACAAAGATTCTTAGTGCAAATTGACCTTTTATTTCATTTTCATTATCTACTTTCAGGTTATTTATGATTATCCCCAAATAGTTTGTTCATTCATGTGTTTCTTATTTTTAATTATACCAGTTCTGAATAAAGTAATTCTTTATATCATATATAGAATTCATTCAGATATTTAATAATAATTTCTTCTTCATTTTTGTTAATATTTGGCTCTTTATTATTCTTAATTATAAAGCAATTGAGCTTCATGATGGATGAAATATAGAACTAGAAAATGTACCATTTCATCATTTAATTTAATTTTAATAGTACATTACACATATGCAATTTGGATGACTGTGATAGATGGAAGTTAAAACTAAAACAATCATTTGAAGTAAATATAGCAGATGAACTTCTAATCACAGCTCCTTTTAATATGTTCAATTTCCACAAAACTGTAACATTGTAAATGAAATCCTCCTCTATGAAGAAGAGTAAACTACAACATTAAATTAATTTTTCAGTTACTGAAATAAAGATTGAGATGGGTAAATATTTCATATAACTTTTGTAAAAAACATTATGGTGATTCTCTTGTGTTAGAAAACATATGTGGTACAGTTGGAGATCCATTGGCTTAAAGGATGTTTTCATTTTGGAGTACTATCCTGAATTCTATAGGCTATTTAGTAGCATCCCTGCCTCAAACTACTAAAAGAACCACATGAACCCATCCAGTTTTGACAATGCAAAATGTAATCAGATATTGACAAATACCTTCTGGGATTGAGGTGGAAATCAAAACCACTCTAACCTGAGATTTACTGCCTTAAGGAATATTTGATCTACTATTCACTTATCAAAGAAGAAAAATTAAATCCAGGTTTTTGAAAGTACCTGTACTGGCTAGTTTTGTGTCAACATGACACAGGCTGGAGTTATCACAGAGAAAGGAGATTCAGTTGGGGAAATGCCTCCAGGAGATCCAGCTGTAAGGCATTTTCTCGATTAGTAATCAAGGGGGGAGGTCCCCTTGTGGGTGATGCCATCTCTGGGCTGATAGTCTTGGTTGTATAAGAGAGCAGGCTGAGCAAGCCAGGGGAAGCAAGCCAGTAAAGAACATCTCTCAATGGCCTCTGCATCAGCTCCTGTTTCCTGACCTGCTTGAGTTCCAGTCCTAACATCCTTTGGTGATCAACAGCAGTATATAAAGCATAAGCTGAATAAACTCTTTCCACCCCCAACTGCTTCTTGGTCATGATGTTTGGGCAGGAATAGAAACCCTGACTAAGACAATACCTATCTTTTTTTTTCCTCTGAATTTATTGTAGGTCTGTCATGATTTTTATTTTTTATTTATTTTTTATTTTTACTAGATAGTTTCTTTATTTACATTTTAAATGTTATACCTTTTCCTAGTTTCCTTTCTGAAAATCTCCTATCTCCTCTCCCTCCCTCTGATCCCCAATTCAACCACTCCTGCTTCCTGGCCCTGACATTCCCAGAGCATAGAACCTTCATAGGACAAAGGGCCCCTACCCACGTTGATGACCAACTAGGCCATCCTCTGATACATATGCAGGTACAGCCATGAGTCCGACAGTGTGTTCTCTCAACTGAAGAATACTGAATAGCTGAGAAGCAGCTAAAAAAAAATGTTCAACATCCTTAATCACCAGGGAAATGCAAATCAAAACAACCCTGAGATTCTACCTCACACCAGTCAGAATGGCTAAGATCAAAAACTCAGGTGACAGAAGATGCTGGCGAGGATGTGGAGAAAGAGGAATACTCCTACATTGCTGGTGGGATTGCAAGCTGATACAACCACTCTGGAAATCAGTTTGCCAGTACCTCAGAAAATTAGACATAGTACTACTGGAAGAAAGTACCTATCTTTAATCAAATGGTGTATTGTATTGTATTATTTGAATAATTCTTTTAAAATATTGCAAGTAGCTCCAAAATTACAGTTTATAAAGGTCATACAGTAAGCAGATAACCATAGTGTTTAGGGTCTTTGAAAACCACTACTGACTAGAAATTGCTCAGTGGATAAGAACAGTGGATAGAAATAAGAACAGTGGACTAGTGGATAAGAACAGTGGATAGAAATAAGAACAGTGGACTAGAAATTGCTCAGTGGATAAGTCCTCTTGCAGAAGACCCAGGAATCATGTGTTTGAGGCAGCTAAGAAAGAAAGAGATGACAGTTTGTGCTCCATGTATATTCTCCATTTTGTTTTTATTCGAGATGGATGTTTTCCATGGACGGTGTTATCCCCATTGGGGAAGGGTTTTTCCATTGAACCTTTATAGGTGTCCTCATAGATATGCTCTAAGTTTTATCTCCTTGATGATTTCAAATGCTGTCAAGTTGACAATCAAAATTAACCCCCAGAATGGCTCAAGAAAGCAGATCAATGGGGTTGCAAACTACTTCAACTCTTTCAGTCACTTCTCTAACTTGTCTATTAAGGACACCATTCTCAATGAAATGGATGGCTGCTAACCTCCACCTCTGTATTTGTAAGGCTCTGGCAGGGCCTCTCAGTAAACAATCCATTTCAGGCTTCTTTCAGCATGCACTTCTTGACATCAACAGTAGAATCTGCATTTGGTAACTGTATATGGGATAAATCCCCAGGTAGAACAGTCTCTGTGTGGCTTTCCTTCAGTCTCTGTTCAACACTTTATCTCCATATTTGCTCCTGTGAGTATTTTGTTCTCCTTCTAAGGACTGAAGCACCCACACTTTTGTCTTCCTTCTTACTGAACTTCTTGAGGTCTGTAAATCATATCCTGCTTATTTGGAGCTTTTTGGCTAAAGTCAACTTATCAGTGAGTGCATACCATGTGGGGAATTTTTTGTTCTTGTTTTTTTGTGTTTTGTTTTATTTTGTTCTGCCATTGGATGACCTCATGCAGGAATATATTTTCTAGGTCTGTCCATTTGCCTAAGAAGTTCATGAATTCATTGTTTTTAATAGATGAGTAGTACTCCATTGTGTAAATATACCACATTTTCTGTATCCATTCCTATGTTGAGAGACATCTGGGTTCTTTTCATCTTCTGGCTATTATAAATAAGGCTGCTATGAACATAATGGAGCATGTGTCCTTATTACATGTTAGAGCATCTTCTTGGGATATGCCCAGGAGTGGTAGAGCTGCTTCCTCAGGTAATGCTATGTCTAATTTTCTGAACAATTTCCAAACTGATTTCCAGAGGGGTTGTAAAAGTTTGAATTCCCACCAGCAATGGAGGAGTGTTCCTCTTTCTCCATATTCTCCAAGCATCTGCTGTTACCTGAGTTTTATATTTCAGTCATTATGACTGGTATGAGCTGGAATCTCAGGGTTCTTTTGATTTGCATTTCCCTGATGACTAAGAATGTTGAACATTTCTTTAGATGCTTCTCAATCACCTGATAATCCTCAATGGAAAATTCTTTGTTTAGCTCTATACCCCATTTTAATAGGGTTATTGGGTTCTCTGGAATCTATCTTCTTGAGTTATTTGTATATATTGGGTATTAGCCCTCTATTCGATTTAGGATTGGTAAAGAACTTTCACCAATCTGTTGGTTGCCTTTTTGTTTTATTGACAGTGTCCTTTGCCTTACAGAAGCTTTGCAATTTTATGAAGTCCCATTTGTGGATTCTTGATCTTCCAGCACCAGCCATTGGTGTTCTGTTCAGGAATATTTCCCCTGTGCTTATATGTTCAAGGTTCTCCCCCACTTTCTGCTCTATAAGTTTCAATATATCTGGTTTTATGTGGAGGTACTTGATTCACTTGGATTTGAGCTTTGTACAAGGAGTTGAGAATGAGTTGATTTACATTCTTCTACTTGCTGACCTCCAGTTGAACCAGCACCATTTGTTACAAATGTCTTTTTCCCACTGGATGCTTTTAGCTCCTTTGTCAAAAACCAAGTGACCATAGGTACATGGGTTCATTTCTGGGTCTCTAATTCCATTCCATTGATCTTCCTGCCTGTCTCTGTACTGATATACAATGCAGTTTTTATCACTATTGCTTTGTACTACAGCTTGAGGTCAGGGATGCTGATTCCCTCCCCAAAGTTCTTTTTCTATCTTTTTGAGAATAGTTTTCACTTTCCAGGGTTTTTTGTTATTTTAAATGAATTTGCAAATTTTTCTTTCTAATTCTATGAAGAATTGCTATAGAATATTGATAGTGATTGCATTGAATCTGGAGGTTGCTTTAAGCAAGATGGCCATTTTAACTATATTAATCCTGATAATACATGAGCATCAGAGATATTTCCACCTTCTGAGTTCTTTGATTTCTTTCTTCAGAAACTTGAAGTTCTTGTCATACAGATTTTTCACTTGCTTGGTTAGTGTCACCCCAATGTATGTAATATTATTTGTGACTACTGTGAATGTTGTCAGTTCCCTAATTTCTTTCTCAGCATGTTTATCCTTTGAGTAGAGAAAGGCTACTGATTTGTTTCAGTTAAATTTATATCCAGCCATTATGTTTATTAGCTTTAGGAGTTCTCAGGTGGAATTTTTGTGGTCACTTAACTATATGATCATATCATCTGTAAATAATGATATTTTGACTTCTTCCTTTCCAATTTGTATCCATTTTACCTCCTTCTGTTGTTTAATTATCCCAGCTAGAACTTCAAGCACTGTTTTGAATAGATAGGAAGAGAGTGAGCAGCCTTGCCTAGTCCCTGATTTTAGTGGGATTGCTTCATGTTTCTCTCACTTCAGTTTATTGTTGGCTACTGGTTTGCTGTAGATTGCTTTTATTATGTTTAGGTATGGGCCTTTAATTCTTGATCATTCCAAGACTTTTAACATGAAGGAATATTGAATTTTGTCAAATGCTTTTTCAGCATCTAATGAAATGTTTGTGTAGTTTTTTTTTTCTTTGAGTTTGTTTTTGTGGTGTATTATGTTGATGGATTTCCATATATTGAGCACCCCTGCACATCTGGAATTAAGCCTACTTGCTCGTCATGAATTATAATTTTGATATGTTCTTGGATTTGGTGGGCAAGAATTTTCTTGAGTATTTTTGTGTCAATGTTTATAAGGGAGATTTGTGTGAAGTTCTCTTTAATTGTGGGGTCTTTGTGTGGTTCAGGTATAATAGTAATGGTGGCATCATGGAATGAATTGAGTAGGGTTCCTTATGTTACTATTTTGTAGAATAGTTTGAAGAGGATTAGCATTAAGTCTTCTTTAAAACCCTGATAGTATTCTATACTAAACCCATCTGGTCCTGGACTTTTTTGGTTGGAAGTCTATTAGTGACTGCTTCTATTTCCTTAGGGGTTATGGGAATGTTTATATGGTTTACCTGATCCTATTTTAACTTTGGTACCTTGTACGTATCTAGAAAATTCTCCATTTCCTCCAGATATTCTCATTTAGTTGAGTATAAACTTTTGTAGTAGGATCTGATTATTTTTTTGAATTTCCAAGGTTTCTTTTGTTATGTCTCCCTTTATATTTCTGATTTTATTAATTTGGATACTGTCCCTTTGCCCTCAATTCCTCTTGCTACAAGTTTATCTATCTTGTTGATTTTCTCAGAGAACCAGCTCCTGATTTTGTTGATTCTTTGTGTAGTTCTTTTTGTTTCTATTTGGTTGATTTTAGCTGTGACCTTGATTATTTCCTGCTGTATACTCCTCTTTGGTGTTTTTGCATTTTTTTCCCTAGAGATTTCAGGTGAACTGTCAAGTTGCTAATTCAAGCTCTATCCAGTTTCTTTTTGGAGGCAATTAGAGCTATGAGTTTTCCTCTTACCACGCTTTCATTGTGTCCTGTAATTTTAGTATGATATGTGTTCCTTTTCAATAAATTATAAAAACTCTTTAATTTCTTTATTTCTTCCTTAACCAAGGTATCATTGAGTAGAGCATTGTTCAGTTTCCATGTGTATGTTTGTTTTCTGTTGTTTTTATTGGAATTTAAGTCCAGCCTTAGTATGTGGTGATCAGATAGGGTGCATGGGAATATTTCAATCTTATTGTATCTGTTGAGTTCTGTTTTGTGGCCAATTATAAGGCCATGTTTGGAGAAGGTACTATGAGGTGCTAAGAAGAAAGTATATTCTTTTGCTTTAGGATGAAATGTTCTATAAATATCTTTTAGAATCATTTGGTACAAAAATTCTGTGAGTTTCATTGTATCTCTGCTTAGTTTCTTTTTCCATGATCTGATCATTGCTGAGAGTTGAATGTTAAAGTCTACCACTATTATTGTGGGGGGTGTGATGTGGCCTTTGAGTTTTAGTAAGGTTTCTTTCATGAATGTGGGTGCTCTTGCATTTGGAGAATAGATATTCAGAATTGAGAGTTCATCTTGGTAGATTTTTCCTTTGACCAGTATGTCATGTCCTTCTTCATCGGTTTTTGAGAACTTTTGGTTGAAAGTCGATTTTATTTGATATTAGAATAGCTACTCCAGCTTGTTTCTTTGGTCCATTTCCTTGGTACATTTTATTACAATCTTTTATTCTGAGGTAGTGTCTATCTTTTTCACAGAGGTACATTTCCTGTATGCAGCAAATTGCTGGGTCCTGTTTATGTATTCAGTTTGTTAGTCTATATCTTTTTATTGGGAAATTGAGTCCATTGTTGTTAGGAGGTATTAAGGGAAAGTGATTGTTACTCCCTCTTGTTTTATTTTTTAATTTTTTATTAGATATTTTCTTTATTTACATTTCAAATGCTATCCCCAAAGTCGCCTATATGCTCCTCCCATCCTGCTTCTCTATCTACTCACTTACACTTCTTGGCCCTGGCATTCCCCTGTTCTGGGGCATATAAAGTTTGCAAACCAAGAGGCCTCTCTTCCCAATGATGGCCAACTAGGCCATCTTCTGCTATATATGCAGCTAGAGATATGAGCTCTGGGGGTACAGATTGGTTCATATTGTTGTTCTACCTATAGGGTTGCAGACTCTTTCAGCTCCTTGGGTACTTTGGGGGCCCTGTGTTTCATCCTAGAGATGACTGTGAGCATCAACTTCTATATTTGCCAGGCACTGGCATAGCCTCACATGAGACAGCTATATCAGGGTCCTTTCAGCAAAACCTTGCTGGCATATGCAATAGTGTCTCTGTTTGGTGGCTGATTTTAGGATGGACCCCCGGGTGGGGCAGTCTCTGGATGGTCCATCCTTTTGTCTTATCTCCAATCTTTGTCTCTGTAACTCTTTCCATGGGTATTTTATTCCCTTTTCTAAGGAGGAATGAAGTATCTGCGCGTTGGTCTTCCTTCTTGATTTTGTTATGTTTTGCAAATTGTATATTGGCTATTCTAAGTTTCTGGGCTAATATCCACTACCAGTGAGTGCATATCAAGTGACTTCTTTTGTGATTGGGTTACCTCACTGAGGAAGATATCCTCCTGATCTATCTATTTGCCTAAGAATTTCATAAATTCATTGTTTTTAATAGCTGAGTAATACTCCATTGTGTAAATGTACCACATTTTCTGTATTCATTCCTTTGTTGAGGGACATCTGGGTTCTTTCCAGTTTTTGGCTATTATAACTAAGGCTGCTATGAACATAGTGGAGCATGTGTCCTTATGACCATTTATAACATCTTCTGGGTATATGCCCAGGAGAGGTATTGCTGAAACTACACTCAATTAACATAAGTGAAAAAACAAAAAACAAACAAACAAACAAAAAAACCAAGATATTTCAGGACAAAATCATATTTCCAGAATCTTTCCACAAATCCAAACCTACAAAAGATAATAGATTGAAAACACCAACACAAGTAGAGAAAGTATACCCTACAAAAAGCAAGAAAGTAATCTTTCAACAAATCCAAAATAAGATAAGCACAGAAACATAATAATGTGACTTCTAACAAGAAAAATAACAAGGAGTACTTTGATCTGTCCTTTGGTGAGAGTGGGGTGTTGAAGTCTCCCACTATTATTGTGTGAGGTACAATGTGTGTTTTGAGCTTTACTAACGTTTCTTTGATGAATGTGCCTGCCCTTTCATTTGGAGCATAGATGTTTAGAATTGAGAGTTCATCTTGGTAGATTTTACCTTTGATGAGTATGAAGTGCCCCTCCTTGTCTTTTTTGATAACTTTGGGTTGGAAGTCAATTTTATTCTATATTAGAATGGCTACTCCAGCTTGTCTCTTTGGACAATTTGCTTGGAAATCTGTTTTCCAGCCTTTTACTCTGAGGTAGTGTCTGTCTTTGACCCTGAGGTGGGTTTCCTGTAAGCAGCAAAATGTTGGGTCCTATTTGTGTAGCCAGTATATTAGTCTATGCCTTACTATTGGGGAATTGAATACATTGATGCTAAGAGATATCAAAGAAAAGTAATTGTTGCTTCCTGTCATTTTTGTTGTTAAAGTTTGGATTCTTTTCTTGTACTGCCTTCTTTTAATTTTGTTTAAGGATTACTTTCTTTCTTTTTTTCTTTCTTTTTTTTTTTTTTTTTTTTTTTTGATTGAATTAGGTTTTTATTCTGTTGATTATATCATCAATGGTCATGCAGATCATTTGGCCCTGAGTATCTTAACTCAGTGAAACCCTGTTAGTTATAAAAAAGTGGAAGAAAATCTTTTTGAAGTTCAAGGAGTTGAATGAAAGGCCTAAAAAGAAAAGGACCTGGGATTCCTTTCTGAGTTTGCTATCATTATAGCACTGCCTTTTTTTTTGCTTCCATTTTTTTTATTAGATATTTTCTTAGTTTACATTTCAAATGCTATTCCGAAAGTCCCCTCCCCCTTCCCCCTCTCTGCTCCCCAGTCCACCCACTCCCACTTCTTGGCCCTGGCGTTCCCCTGTATTGGGGCATATAAAGATTGCAGTACCAAGGGGCCTCTCTTCCCAATGATGACCAACTAGGCTGTCTTCTGCTACATCAATATATTATCCTTTGTAAGTTTGGATTTATGTAAAGATTTTGGAAATTTGATTTTGTCTTGAAATATCTTGTGTTTTCCACCTACGTTAATTGAGTGTTTTGCTGGGTATAATAGTCTGGGCTGTCATTTATGTTCTTTTAGGGTCTGTATGACATCTGCCCCCGATCTTCTGGCTTTCATACTCTCTGGTGAGAAGTCTATTGTAATTCTGATAGGTCTGCTTTTATATGTTCCTTGACAATTTTCCCTTACTGCTTTTAATATTTTTCTTTAATTAATGTATTTGGTGTCTTGATTGTTATGGGCTGGAGGAATTTCTTTTCTGGTCCAGTCTAACTGGAGTTCTGTAGGCTTCTTTTATGTACATGGGTATCTCTTTCTTTAGGTTGGGGAAATTTTCTTCTATAATTTTTTGAAGGTATTTACTGGCCCTTTAAGTTGGGAATTTTCACTCTCTTCTATACTTATTATCCTTATTTTTAAATTTCTCATTGTGTCCTGGATTTCTTGGATGTTTTGGATTAGGAACTTTTGCATTTTTCAATTTCTTTGACTGTTTTGTATTCTAAGGTATCTTCTGCACCTGGTATTCTCTGTCTTATCTCTTGAATTCTTTTGGTGAAGCTTGCATCTATGACTCCTGATCTCTTTCCTAGGTTTTTAAAATTTACCTGTGTTCTCTTGTATTTCTTCAAGGGAGTTATGTATGTCCTTCTTAAATCCCCCATCATCACCAGGAGAAGTGACTTTAGATCCTAGTCTTGCTTTTCCATTATGATGGTGTATTCACGACTTGCTATGGTAGGATAATTGGATTCTGATCATGCTATGTAACCTTGGTTTCTGTTGTTTATGTTCTTATGCTTGCCTCCCACCATCTGATTATCTCTAGTGTTCCCTGCCATCACTATATCTGACTGGAGCCTGTCCTTCTTGTAATCCTGGTCGAGCCAGAACTCCTCAGAGTCCAGCTGTCTCTGTGATCTTGTGATCCTGAGATTATGAGTCTGTCAGAATTCCTGGGAGTCAAGCTGCCTCTGAGACCCTGAGATCCTGGTGTGATCAAGCTCCTGGGAACCTGTAATCCTGTGGGTGCTAGAGAACCTGGGAGTGGAGCTTCCACTAGGGGCTTTGGTACTGGATGCTGAGTTTGGGCCCAAGGTAAACCAGGACAGACCATAATGGACCCGAGCCACTTGTCAGGTGGTGTTCCTACATCCCTGGATCCTGTTGGTCCCAGTTACTCCCAGAGGTGTTGAAATAGGTGTTGTGTCCTCCTAACAAATGTTCTTACAGTCCTGGGTTTGCTACAGCAACTGGCAATGTAGCCTCCTCTGGGGTTTTGGGACACTTGGAATTTCTTGCATTATGTTAATTACTTTTTCTATTTTTTTACTTTTATCAATTAATTCATTGTTCACTTCTTCCTTTTATATTCATGGAATCTTTTATCACACATATTTCTTTAATATTGTGTTCTCTTAATTCTTGAGTAATTTATTTTGTGGGGTGGATATTTCCATATATGCCTCAGTGTCTCAAAATTCTAACAAAATTCCAAAGATATAATAGAAATAAAAATTTCTTCACTGTAGTATTTCTTTATTATTATTCAGCTTTTATTTGAGTTTTTTGTTTGTTTGTTTGTTTTTGTTTTGTTTTTCAAGACAGTTTCTCTGTGTAGCTCTGGCTGTCCTGGAACTCACTTTGTACACCAGGCTTGTCTCGAACTCAGAAATCCTCCTGTGTCTGCCTCCTGAGTGCTGTGATTAAAGGCATGCACCATCATGCCTGGCACAGTTTTTATTTTAATATATAGTGTCTTTATTAACATTACATAAACAATATATTGTAAATGTTATTTTGCCATATCTAGTGCTTTGTATTTACTGGCAATGATATTTGCCAAATTTTTGTATGTTTCATCTCCATGATTTTATTCCCAGCCATGCATTATGTTCACATTATTTTATACAATTACAATAAATATGTTTAGGGGATGAAAGTGAATAAATAAATAAAAGGCATCTTTCATAGTTTCATAATTGTTTTAAATAATAGTGAAGAAGTTCAGTTTTGTTAGAGAAATATGAAGATATACTTCATGTGAAATACTCTTTTTAAAATATTTATTTTTATTTTACATTTCTGATTACTTTGCTTGCTATATATGTATGCACACTGTGTGTGTGTGTGTGTGTGTGTGTGTGTGTGTGTGTGTGTGTGTGTGTGTGTGTGTGTGTGTGTGTGTGTGTGTGTGTGTGTGTGTGTGTGTGTGTGTGTGTGTGTGTGTGAGTGGTGTCCATAGAGGCCCAAACAGTGCATCAGACCCCTGTTACTAGAGTTACAGATGGCTCTATGCCAACATGTGGGTGTTTATTACTGAAACTTGGTCCTCACCCAGAGCAATAATTGCACTTAACCATTGTGCCATCTCTCCAGCCTGAAATATTCTTTACTAAAATGGAAAAAGTTATTATATAAAGCACAACTAACTGTTGAAACAAAGAAATCCCTAAGTTTCATGCACTTTTTCAAAGGGAGAAATGCCTGACTAGAGACAAGGGGAACATGCTTTGAGGCATCTACATATTAGTAGCTGTTAGAAGCTTATGAAAAGTACTAAATAAGATATAAGGCCATGAATCATGTTGTTTCGGATATAGGTCATTGGGAGGTATTATAGTATAATACTGTAGGCAGATTTTCTGATTCCTAGACTGAAGGTAGGAAAAGTGAGGAAAATGGTATGTTATCCGCAACATTTTCTGGTAATCTCAATGATTTTTCCCATATATGCTGATGCATTTGAACATGTTTCCCACTTCAAGTTACTGTTTGGGCAAGCTTTCAATGTTAAGGTGATGGAGTCTTTTTTGAGAAAGCACATACATCACTGAAGGCATGCTTTGAGAATTAATAACTTCATTCCATTTTCTGTTTTTTGTCTTTACTTCCTATTTGTGGAAGAAATGTGGTCCTGCTTGTTGTTTCTGTTACCATACCATTCCTCTCCCAGCTAATATAAATTATTTCTTTAATTATATTTTGGTCATAGTATTTTATCATAGTAATAGAAAAGTAAGTAAACCACCTTCTTTTTGATATGAAATTATTTCCCCCAGTGAAAAATTCTGACACTGTAGTGTCATTTACCTAGGGACCCACCTAGATTGTCTGGAAGAGGGGACCTGCTGGTATCTGTGAAAAGGAAAGACTGCTTATATTGCGGCATGAAAGGCAGATAAATTCGAACATTAGATCCTTAAAAACACACTGTGTAACTCCAATGGAAAAACGAGATTGGTTATTCTAAGCAAAATATGAATGATCATTACTCAGGACTGTGGGTTCAGATACATGGCATAACATAATATACTGGGGAAATGATTATTTCCCATGACGTTATTATTGTTGTTTTGGGGTTCTTTTTGTTGTTTTGTAATATCAGAAACAAAACAAAAACAAATAAAAAATGCCATAAAAACAAATCAAAAATGCCATAAATTCACATGCTTACCAAATTGGGTGGTAAAAACATCAGATAGGTAGGTCTTAGCAAAACATGCAAGTCTCTAGGTTTCAGTTGGCTTCTCATAATATTTTTAATTATGCCAGTGAAAGCTAATAACTACATTTATCAAGGATTTACCTGATAATCAAAATGATGTTATGTCAGATGCACAAGATTATGATAAATGTCTTTCATTTAGTGACAAACTAAGGTAAGTGCAAGACAAGGAAAAGTAAGACTAAGTGAGATTGTGTGAGTCTTGAATTCAGCACAATTAATAACATTTGCTACAAAGATTGTTGATATACAGATAATATTACTTTTAAATCATTAATTTTATTTATTTACATTCCAGCAATTGCAACACCTCCTAGTCCCCCCTCAGTTCCTCACCCCATTTCCCCTCCCCATTGCTTATGAGAGGGTGCTCACCCTCTCCAAACCCTCTCAGTGTCCCCCTTCCCTGGGGCCTCAAGTCTTTTTAGCTTTAGGTGTATATTCTCCTACTGAGACCAGACCAGGCTTTCCTCTGCTGTATATGTGGTAGGGGCCTCGCAGCAGCCCATTAATGCTGCCTTGTTGGTGGCAGACTCTCTGGGTTCTCCAAGAGGACCAGGTTAGTGGAAAATTCTGGTCATTCTCCCCTTCAGCTCCTATAGTCTTTCCCCTAATTCTTCCATAGTGTTCTCTTACATCAGTCCTATGTTTGGCTGTAAGTATCTCCATCAATCTCAGCTGTTGGTAGGGCCTCTTAGAGGATAGCCATGCCAGACTCCTGTCTGTAAGCACATCATTGCATCTCTAATAGTGCCAGGTCTTGGTGGGCCCCCATGAGATGGATCCCAAGTTGGGCTGTTCACTGGACAGCTTTTCCTTCAGTCGCTTCTCCATTTTTTTCCCAACATTTATTTTAGACAGGAACAATTCTGGGTCAGAAATTTTGACTATGAGTTGGTAACCTTGTCCCTCCACTTGGTGCCCTGTCTAACTACTGGAGGTGGACTTTTCAAGTTCCTTCTTTCCACTGTAGGGTGTTTCAGCTAGGGTCACCCCAACTGAGTCCTGAGAGTCTCTCACCTCCCAGGTCCCTGTTATATTCTAGAGGGTCCACAGGCCTCCCACCCCCAAAAATGCATATTTCCATTAAGTATTGATTTTCTGGGCTTCTCTCCTGTTCCTCTCCATGATACCTGATCCTGTTTTCCTTTTCTCTCCCCATACCCTCTCTCACCTAGGTACTCTGGCTCCCATGACTATTTTGGTCCCCATTCTTAGTGGGATTGAAGCATACTCACTTGGTCCTTCCTGCATGTTAAACTGTTTATGATCTATGGGTTGCATCCTGTACTTTTTAGATAATATCCACTTCTCTGTTCATGTACTTTTGGGTCTGAGTTACCTCACTCAGGATAATATTTTCTAGTTACATCCATTTGCCTACAAAATTAATGATGTCCTCGATTTTAATATCTGAATATTATTCCTTTGTGTAAATGAACCACATTTTCATCCATCCTTCAGTTGAGGGATATCTGGGTTGCTTCCAGGTTTGGCCTAATAAAAATAAGTCTGCTACAAACAGTGGATCATGTTTCCTTGTAGTATGATAGAACATCTTTTGTATATATGCCCAAGAGTGATATAGCTAGGTCTTCTGATAAAACGATTTCCAATTTTCTGAGGAACTACCAGATTGATATCCAAAGTAGTTATACTAGTTTACAAGGGAGTGTTGCTCTTTCTCCATATCCTCGACAGCACATGCTGTCACTTGAGTTTTCTATTTTAGTCATTCTGATTGGTGAAAGGGAGAATCTCATTGTTGTTTTGATTTGCATTTCCCTGATGATTATGGACATTAAAGATTTCTTTACGTGCTTCTCTATCATTCAAGATTCTTCTTCAGAAAACTCTGTTTTGTTCTGAACCTCATTTTTTAATTGGATTATTTGTATTTTTTCAAGATTGACTTCTTGAGTTCTTTATATATTTTGGATATTAACCCTCTATGAGAAGTAGGGTAAGTGAAGATTTATTTTCCCCAATCTATAGGTTGCTGATTTGTCCTATTGAAAATGTCCTTTTGCCTGAGAGAAGCTTTTCAGTTTCAGTAGGTCCCATTTATCAACTCTTGATCTTAGAACCTAAGATATGTGTGTTCAATCCATGAGAATTTTCCCTGTCCCAATGTGTTCGAGGCTGTTTTCCTATTTATCTTCTATTAGATTCAATGTATCTGGTTTTATGTTGTGGCCCCTGATCCACTTAGACTTGAGTTTTGTGCAAGGTGATAAATATGGATCTATTTTCATTCTTCTACATTCAGACTGTCACTTACACCAGATTAACTACATTTATTAAAGATGCTTTCTATTTTCCACTGTATGGTTTTAGCTTCTTCATCAAACATTAAGTGTCCATAAGTGTGTGTGATTATTTCTGGGTCTACTATTTTATTCACTTGATCTACTGGTCTATCTCTTTACCAATACCATATGGTCATTATCACCATTGCTTAATCACAGCATGAGGTTGGGAATGCTGTTTCCCTCAAGAATTCTTTTATTGTTGAAAATTCTTTTGGCTATCCATCCTTGTTTTTTTTTTTTTTTTTTTTTTCATATTAAGTCAAAAGTTGCTCTTTCCATGTCTGTGAAGAATTGTGTTGGAATATTTAAGGGGATTACATTGAATCTGTAGATTGTTTTTGGTAAGAAGGCCATTTTCACTATGTTAATCCTACCAATCCATGAGCATGTGATATCTTTCCATATACTGAGGTCTTCTCTGATTTTCTTCCTCAGGGACTTGAAATTCTTGCCATAGAGATCTTTCACTTGCTTGGTTAGGGTTACAACAAGATTTGTATATTATTTGTTGCTATTATGATGCAGGTTGTTTCCCTAATTTGTTACTCAACATGTTTAGCATGTGTATAAAGGAAGTATACTGAGTTGTTTGAGCTAATTGTATATCCAGCCACTTTGTGAAGTTGTTTATCAGTTATAGGAGTTCTTTGATAGAATTTTGGGGGTCACTTATATACTATTATCTGCAAATAGTTATACTTTCACCTGTTCCTTTCAAATTTGTATCCACTTGATCTCCTTTTTCTGTCTACTAGCTCTAGCTAGATTGAATACTACATTGAATAGAGTGGGAAACGATCTCTTGTCCCTGAGTATAGTGGGATTGCTTTTAGTTACTCTCTACTTTGTTGGTTGGCTATATAATGGTATTATTATGGTTAAGAATATGTCATAAATACCTGATAGCAACAGGACTTTTAATATGAAGGATAATTGTATTTTGTTGAAGGCTTCTTCAGCACCTAATGAGATGATCATGTGACTTTTTTTCTGGAGTTTGTTTATATAGATTATTAAGTTGATAGATTTTTCATATATAGAATCATCCCTGCATCTCTGGTATGAAGCCTATATGATTGTGCTGAATGACATTTTTGATATTTTCTTGTATTCCATTTGCAAGAATTTTATTGAGGTTTTTTTTTGCATAAATATGGATAAGTGAAATTGAACTTAAGTTCTATTTCTTTGTTGAGTCTTTGTGTGGTTTAGGTATCAGAGTAACTGTGGCTTCCTAGAATGAATTAGGTAGTGTTCCTTCTGTTACTATGTCATAGATAGTTTGAGGAGTTTTGGTATTAGCTCTTCTTTGAAATCTGCTATAGTTTTGCATGAAAATCATCTGGCCCTGGGATCTTTGTAGTTTTAGAGGTTATAATGACTACTTCTATTTCCTTCTGGGTTATGGGATTGTTTAGATACTTTAACTGAGTTTAATTTAACTTTGGTAAGTTTCAAATGTTTAGGCAAATCTTCCATTTTATCTAGATTTTCCAGTTTGAGCACCAACTGATTTTTTTTTTTAATTTCCTCAGCTTCAGGTGTTGTATCTTCCTTATTGTTTTTGATTTTTAATTGAATATTGTCTTTATTTACATTTCAAATATTTTTCCCTTTCCAGGTCTCCCTTTTGGAAATCCCCTGTCCTATCCCCCCTCTTCATGCTTTTATGAGGGTGCTCTTCCACCCACCTACTCCTGTCCTCCTGTCTGGGCATTCTCCTACACTGGGGCATCAAAAACTCTCAGCCTCAAGGTTCTCTCTTCCCTCTGATGTCCAACAAGGACATCCTCTGCCACATATGTGGCCAGTGCCATAGGTTTCTCTGTGTGGATACTTCGATTGGTGGTCCAGTCCCCAGGAGCTCTGGGGGAGGGTCTGGCTGGTTGACACTGTTGCCCCATCCATAGGGCTGCAAACCCCCTCAACTTTTTCAGGCCTTTTGCCAACTCCTCCATCTGGGACCCCTGGAGCTCATTCGAATGGTTGGCTGGGAGGTTCTGCATTTGCCTTTGTGAGGTTCTGGCAGAGTCTCTGAGTAGACTGGATATCAGGCTTCTATCAGCAAACACTTCCAGGCATCCACAATAACATCTGGGTTTGGTGGCTGTATATGGAAGGGGTCACCAGGTGGGGCAGTCTCTGGATGACCTTTCTTTCAGTCTCTGCTCCACACTTTTTCTCCATACTTCCTCCTGTGAGTATTTTGTTTGCCCTTCTAAAAAGGATGGAGGCATCCACATTTTGGAATTCCTTCATCTTAGGCTTCATGTGGTCTGTCAATTGTACATTGGGTATTCTAAACTTTTGGACTAATATACACTTATTAGTGAGAACATAGAGTGTATGTTCCTTTGTGACTGAGTCACCTCACTCAGGATCATATTCTCAAGTTAATGGTCATCCTGGCAAAATCAATCTACAGATTCAATGCAATCCCAATCAAAATCCCAAATCAATTCTTCATAGTTAGAAAGAGCAATCATCAAATTCATTTGTAATAAAAAGAAAAACCCAGGACAGTGAAAACTATTTTCAACAATAAAAGAACATCTGGGGGAATCACTATCCCCTACCTCAAGTTGTACTATAGAGCAGTAGTGATAAAAACTGCATGGTATTTGTACAGTGACAGATAGGTAGATCAACGGAATAGAATTGAAGATCCAGAAATGAACCCACACACCTATGGTCACTTGATCTTTGACAAAGGAGCTACAACTGTCCATTGGAAAAAAGACAGCATTTTCAAAAATGGTGCTGGTTCCACTGGCAGTCTACATGTAGAATAATGCAAATTAATCCCTTCTTATCTCCATTTACAAAGCTAAAGTCCAAATGAATCAAACACATCCACATAAAACAAGATACACTGAATTCAATAGAAAAATAAAGTGGCGAAAAGTCTCAAACACAGGGGCACATGGGGAAAGTTCCTGAACAGATCACCAATGCTTATGGTCTAAGATGAAGAATTGACAAATGGGACCTCATAAAATTGCAAAGTTTCTGGAAGACAAAGGACACTGTAAATAGGACAAAATGGTGACCAACAGATTGAGAAACAACCTTTAACAATCTTACATCTGATAGAGGGCTAAGATCCAATATATACAAAGAAGTTAGACACGAAAGAACCAAATAACCCTATTAAAATGGGAACAGAGCTAAACACAGAATTCTTAAGTGAGGAAACTCAAAGGGCTGAGAAGCACCTAAAGAAATGTTCAACATTTTTAATCATCATGGAACTACAAATCAAAACAACCCTTAGATTCTACTTCACTCCAGTCAGAATGTCTGAGAATAGAAACTCAGGTGATGATACATGTTGGTGAGGATATGGAGAAAGAGGAACATTCCTCTATTGTTGATGGCACTGCAAACTGGTGTAACCATTCCATTCTGGTGCTTCCTCAGAAAAATGGACATAGTACTACCTGCAGACCCAGCTATACCACCCCTGGGCTTATATTAAGAAGATGAATCTGACTATTTCAACTTCTTGTTGGTTCTTTCTTAGGCCAGTCTTGATAGGACCCTTTCTGAGTGCTCCATAGCTTCAATTATAGTGTCAGGCCTTGGGACCTCCCCTTGAGCTGAAGCCCACTTTAGGCCTGTTGCTGGACCTTCTTTTCCTCAGACTCTTCTCCAATTCCATCCCTGAATTTCTTTCATACAGGAACAATTATGGGTCAGAGTTTTGACTGTGGGATAGCAACCCATCATTAACTTGATGCCAGATCTTTCTGCTGGAGTTGGGCTCTCCATGTTTTATCTCCCCACAGTAGGAAATTTTACCTAGGTTCCCTCCCTTTGAATCTTGAGCGTCTCTCACCTCCCAGGTCTCTAGTACATTCTGGAGCTCCCTACAACCTCTTACCACAAGAGGTTGGCAGTTTCCATTCTTTCTGCAGGCCCTCAGTGCTTCAGCCTTTCCCCCAGATCATGTTCCCCTCCCCCGGACCCTGTTCCTTTTTCCTGCAAGGTCCCTTCCTACTTCCCCACTTGTGGTTGCTTTCTTCTCCCTAGCAAGTAAGACTGAAGTATCCTCACTTAGGTCCTTCATCTTATTGACCTTTTGAGTTCTGTGGACTGTATCTTGTATATTCTGTATTTTTTTTGGGGGGGGTTTAATATCCACTTATTAGTGAGTACTTATCATGCATGTCCTTTTGGGTCTGAGTTACCTCACTCAGGATGATATATTCTAGGTTCATCCATTTGCTTTGAAAACTCAATATGTACTCATTCTTAATAGCTGAGTAGTATTCCATTGTGTAAATGAAGCACATTTTCTGTATGCATTCTTCTGTTATGGGGTATCTGGGGTTTTTCTAGCTTCTGGCTATCACAAATAAGGCTGATATGAACACAGTGCAATATGTGCCTCTGTGGCATGGTGGGTCATCCTTTGTAGTATTACTCTATCTTCAGGCAGATCTATTTTCAATTTTTTGTGAAACCTGCAGATTGATTTCCAGAGTGGTTATACCAGTTTGCAATTCTATCAGCAATGGAGCAGTATTCCTCTTTCCCCACATTCTCTCCAACATGTGTCTTCACCTAAGGTTTTGATCTTAGCCATTCTGATTGGTGTAAGGTAGAATCTCAGGGTCATTAGATTTGCATTTTTCTGGTTACTAAGTGCTTTGAACATCTCTGTATGTATTTCTCAGCCATTTGAGATTCCTCTGTTGTGAACTCTTTATTTAGTTCTATACCCCATTTTTTTGATGGGGTTGTTAGATTTTTTTTTCTGGTGGTTAGCATCTTGAGTTCTTTATATATATATTTTTTGTTTTTGTTTTTTGTTTTTTTTTT
>LR753610.1:44584-65159 GCA_902729485.2 Mus minutoides | reverse complement strand
CCTTTTCCTGTATTTCCTTCTTGTAGTCCTCCATATACATCATGACGAGTGACTTTATATCCATGTCCTGTTTTTCTGGTGTGCTGTTGTATCTAGGACTTGATGGGGTGGGTGAGTTTGGATCTGGTGATGCCAAGTACCCTTGGATTCTGTTGCTTCTGTTCTTATGCTTACCTCCTGCCATCCCTGCCCAAGGAGAACTGTTGTTGGTGCAGACCAGAAGGGAGCGTCTGTCTTGTCCTGGGCCTTTCTCAATGTCCTGCTGTTGTCTCAGGTCGCTTGAGATTGGGCTGGAACAGATGCTGAGTTCCGCTGCTCACCAGTGGTCCTTAGCTTGTTAGGAGAGTCCCGCTGGAAGCCTGGGTGGGTCCCTGCTACCCAGGCCTTGTGCCCTGCGCTGGAGCTGAGCAGTGTGGGCCGGAAGGGAAGGGGTCCGCTCTCCGCCCTCTGCCTGTCTATCTCCCACTGCTGACTCAAGTCCCACGAGTTTGGACTGGAACAGATGTGTGTTCCTCTTACCAGTGGTCCGGAGATCGCTGGGAGAGCTGGAAACGCCCTCTGCCTGTCTATCTCCCACTGCTGACTCAAGTCCCACGAGTTTGGACTGGAACAGATGTGTGTTCCTCTTACCAGTGGTCCGGAGATCGCTGGGAGAGCTGGAAACCTGGGTGGGTGCACGGCACCCAGGCCTTGCGCCCTGCGCTGGAGTGGAGCGGTGTGGGCTGGAAGGGAAGGAGTCTGCTCTCCGCTCTCTGCTCTCCACCCTCCGCTTGTCTATCTCCCGCTGCTGACTCAAGTCCCACGAGTTTGGACAGGAACAGATGTGTGTTCCTCTTACCAGTGGTCCGGAGATCGCAGTGGTCCTGAGATCGCTGGGAGAGCTGGAAACCTGGGTGGGTGCACGGCACCCAGGCCTTGTGCCCTGCGCTGGAGCGGAGCGGTGTGGGCCGGAAGGGGAGTTCTTTATATATTTTTATATTAGTCCTCTGTCAGGTGTGGGGTTAGTGAAGATTGTTTCCCATCTGTAGGTTGCAGATTTGTCTTAGTGACTATGGCCTTTGCCTTACAGATGGTTTCCAGTTTCATGAGGTCCCATTTATCAATTCTTGATCTCAGATAGTGAGCCACTGGAATTCTATTTAGAATATTTTCCCCTGTGCAAATGACTTAAAGACTCTTTCCAACTTTCTCTTCTACTATATTGAATGTATCTGGTTTTATGTTGAGTTCCTTGATCCACTTGCATTTGAACTTTGTGCAAGGTGACAAATACAGGTCTATTTTTCTCCTTACTGTTCAAGAGCTTTCAGATGTGCTGTTAAGTTGCTAGTAAAGTGCCTCTCTAATTTCTTTATTAAGGAACTTATTACTATTAATGTTTGTCTTAGCACTGTTAATTGGGGGCATAGATGTTCACAATTGAGACTTCCTCTTTCTGGATTTTTGCTTTGATAATTATGAATTATCTTTCCACATCTCATTTGATTAATTTTGGTTGCCATTCTATTTTATTGGGTATTAGAATGATACAACTCTATCTTGTTTCTTGTGATCATTTGCCTGAAAATCTTATTTAAATCCCTTTACTCTGAGGTAGTATGTGTCATTGTCACTGGAGGTGTGTTCCTTATATGCATTTTGCTGCATACAAGGAACACACCTCCAAAAAGCAAAATCCTGTTTATGTTCTAATCTGTTAGTCTATGTCTTTTTATGGGGTATGAGTTCACTGATGTTGAGAGATAGTAAAGACGGATGATTGTCAGTTCCTATTTTTTTTTTTTTTTTTTATTGTTAGAGGTGGTATTATATGCTTATGTGATTCTCTACTTCTGGGTTTGTTGTGAAAATTTTAATTTCTTATTTTTTCTTTAGTATAGTTACCCTCCTTGTGTTGGAGTTTCCTTCCATTATCCTCTGTAGGCATGGAGTAGTAGAAAGAAAGTATTTACATTTGTTTTTGTCATGGAATATCGTGGTTTTGTTATCTATGTTAATTGAGAGTTTTGCTGAGTATTGTATCCTGGGCTGTCATTTGTGTTCTCTTGGGATCTAGATGATATTTGTTCAGGATTTTCTGGTTTTGGTAGTCTCTGCTATGATGTCTGGTGTAATTCTAGTAAGTCCACATTTATATGTTACTTGGCCTTTTTCTCTTACTGTTTTAATACTATTTCATTTTTGTTTTCATTTAGTGTTTTGATAAATATGTGATGGGAGGATTTTTTTTTTTTTTCTGGCCTTATCTTTTTGGTATTGTGGAGGCTTCTTGTATGTTTATGGTCATTTCATTCTTTAGGTTAGGGAAGTTTTCTTCTATGATTTTGTTGAAGGTATTTTCTGCTCCTTTGGTCTGGGAGTCTCATTCTCTTCTATTCCTGTTATTCTTAGGTTTGGTTTTTAGAGTGTATCTGAATTTCCTGGATATTTTTGGTTAAGAGCTTTTTTTCACTTTGTAATTTCTTTGAAATATGTGTTAATGTTTTCTATAGTATCTTCTAAACCAGAGATTTTCTCTTCTATCTTTGGCATTCTATTGCTGATGCTTATATCTGTAGCTCCTGATCTCTTTCCTAAGTTTCCCATATCCAGGGTTGTCTCCATTTGTGTTTTCTTTATTGTTTCTATTTCGATTTTTAGGTCTTGGATGGTTTCATTTAATTCCTTTACCTTTTTAATTGTGTTTTTCTGTATTTCTTTAAGTGATGTATTTGTTTCTTTAAACACACACACACACACACACACACACACACACACACACAATTGAAAAAAAATGTCACAGGTTAGAGCCAGCCTTCTTTTTTTTTTTCCAACTTTTATTAGATATTTTCTTCATTTACATTTCAAGTGTTATCCAGAAAGTTCCCTATATCCTTCCCCCTCCCGGCCCTGCTCCCCTACCCACCCTCTCCCACCCCTTGGCCCTGGCATTCCCCTGTATTGGGGCATATAAAGTCTGCATAACCAAGGGGCCTCTCTTCCCATTGATGGCCGACTAGGCCATCCTCTTCTATATATGCAGCTAGAGACACGAGCCCAGGGGGTACTAGTTAGTTCATGGTTATTCTTCCACCTATAGGGTTGAAGACCCCTTCAAGAGCCAGCCTTCTTGTAGGCAGAAAATGCTACCTCTGTTTAAGGTGGGTATCCTGTGTGTCTGGTTGAAGAAGGCCTCCTGTGTCCCTGGTTAGAGCAGACTTCCTGTGTTCCTGGTTAGGGTGAACCTTCTAGGAGAACTGCAGCCTTTGGGTCCAAAGACAGGATCTGTCCCAGTTGCAGATGGAGGTACAGACTAGAAGTATTGTGTTTCTGGTTATGGCTGAACTCCTGTATCTCTTACAGACCTCCTGGGAGAAAGGCAGGCTGTGGTGTGTGGAAAAGGAGAGGAGATCTACTTGGGGTGGAGGTAGAGTTCAGAAGGTGAAACTGTGGCAAAGGTCCTGTGTCAGCTGTGCTCTGTGAGGTTCCCTGCTGGCATGGGTATTTGGCCAGGAGTCTCATCTGTGTACCTAGTCACTGCAGACCTCCTGGGAGACAGGCAGGTTGTGGGGTGTGGAAGGGTATGTGGGCCTACTAAGGAACTAGTGCAGGAGCAGACTAAAAGGAAAATGGAGCTCATGTGGGGGTGGGTTAGGTCAAGATAATATTCCTTTTATATGTACATTTTAAATATAAAGTAGCTGTTAAACATGTTGAAGTCTTAGGTAGGCCATACTTCTTCCCTAGATATTTGCTGGAAATTTCATAAGCAGGAATCATCCCTTGATTTTAGTGCATGTATCTCAAATCTTTTCAAACTCTTTATGACTTTGGGTTTTAGGTTTCAGTATAATCCACTTTACATGATCTCATTTATGGAAAAAGAAAATGTTCCTTTGTAAGCCTTTTAGATATTAAATTCAAAAGCCACATCATGATGCTTCTTTGAAAAGACCAAAGCCAAACTGTGAGTATACCTTACTCTTTTCTTTTTTCTTTTTTCAGGCCCTTTCTTTCTTTTAACTCCTGTTCATAAATCTGTTTAAAATATCTTTTGTAAGAAATAATTCTGCTTCATACTTGCTCTACTTGATGTAATTTTCTGTGTAGAGACCAAGAACCAGTTGGGCTTCATATGAGCCAAGTTCCTTAAATACTATCTAGAATTCCTTAGCAACTGCCTTAAGTATTATGGAACACCATTTCTGCCAACATAGTCATTAAAATAAAGGTACCCATGAATATTTTGATTTTGGATATGCAAAATTCTAGCTTTCAATATACATAAATTTCTAATATATAAGTCTGCAGAGTCTTCAATGATATTTCAAAATTTTTAGAGAACTTCTCTTTGCATCTTTAATAATGCTTCTCTACCAGCAAAATTCCAGTAATGCCCAGGCAAAATGGATATGAGCTGAGATATTTCATTTCTGTGTCTGCTAGCCACACTCAACAGGAAAACCTTACAAATTGCCAAATGCTTATTCTTTTATTCTTAAGGAATTCTCAGATGTAGATCCATCCCCTTACTAGCCAAATAAAGGTGGAAGTAGGTTTCAATAGTTCCTCTGTTGGTCAATATTTGATAATTACGGTAATTCTAGGTAGTCTAATCTAGTTATTTGCCTGACTGCTCATCTTGTTCACACTAGCTTGGCTTTAATTGAGCCTTTATCATTCAGTCTACTATCAAATGTCTTTCAGCACAACTTTCACTTGGACTCCAGCTTCTTCAGAGTCTGTTGTAAATGAAGGTAGATATTTTGAGATTAGGAGCTACTGCTATTATTTAACGGTTTATTATTTAAGTGGTTTATTCTCTCCACTTGCAAAAAAATAGAGCCAGGTCACTAGTGTCACAGATGGGAACAAGTTAAATATTCCTTTGTTTGAAAAATTACATATATATATATATATATATATGTGTGTGTGTGTGTGTGTGTGTGTGTGTGTGTGTGTGTGTGTGTTCATATAACACTTCTTCCTCCCTCCAACTTCCCCCATGTTAATCTGTGGCCTCTTATACAAAAAGGAGGAGTCCTTGAAATATTCTAGTAATCTTTCCCTATCCTTTGCTCCACTATTAAAAATCCTATGCTGGTTAGTATTGTAATTAAATATTTCAAAACAGAGTAAAATTTACTCATATTTTCCAACGTTTCTTTAGTGCTGTTACCCCTAAAGTGTACTTGTTTTGCTAGGATGCTCAGAAGGAAATTATGACATGAGCCTCTTTTTCTTTAAATATTACTGTTACATATATTTTTATGAATACAACCCACTGCGTTCATTCAGTGTCACTTGTATGCATATTTAAGGATGACTGCTTGGGATTGGATTGCCAGTCATTGTTGAATCAGGAGAGTCTATCTAGAGAAGACTGATTATTCATCATTCAATAGCCATTAAATGCCTGTAGCTCTTTATGTTGGAGTGAGCTTCTGAGGTTTTCCCAATATACATTAACATGCCAACTTGTATTGTCAATTTTTATCATTAATTTAGGCATTTTACTTGACAAGTCCTCTTAAAAGATGAGCACATCATAGGGTTGAATAAGCAGCCTGAATTCCTCTGGTCTTGCCTCATCTATGGAAGATTAAATGTGCAAGTAAGAGTAAGTGATATTAAGCTCCCCAACCCCCAGTATTTTCAATATGTTACCTAGTGCATAACATTTCAGTTATACAGACAAAGGATGAATTTTTGATTGGCTCCTCAGTATAACAGTGTCACTTGCATGGATCTTATCTTTAGAAACAGTAGATTGACAGAGGATAAGAAATGTGAATATCCTGCTTTTGGTAGAAGACATTCCTTCATCTATAAAACAGGGTAAGAGAAAAACTTGAAAATAGTATGGAAAGGATTCTTACATGCTGCATTAGAATGAAATAAAAAAAAAAAACAAAGTCTTCTTCAAACTCCACAGACTTCTCTGTTTATTATTATTATTATTATTATTATTATTATTATTATTATTATTATCACTTTTATTCAACAGATATTTTTTACAAGGCACTTAGAAACAACTTTTGCTAGAAAGTACTGATATTCTTTTCATTAGGCAGACAAGGCAAATAAAAGGACAACCACTATTATTTTAGGGTTAACTTCTTTACTTTAATTCAGATTTCTGCTTGATGTTCCAAAAAATGAGGTATAGCTAACTTATCTCATCCTTCTTCAGGCTAAAGGCACAGAGCGTCATTTCTCTAACCTGGAATTCTAAGAATGGTAGAGCGTGGTAATGACTATTTTATGAGGACCAGACTAATCCTTTCAATTGCTGATATAAATTTCTGTTATCTTTTAAAACTAGAACTGAGACATCAGTCAGATCACACTTTCATTAGGACTGCTTAGCTATTTATAATTCTTGTCACCTGCCCCAATGTTTTATCTCTTTAAACCTCAAGCTCATGTCAGTACCCTAAAAATGAATTTGACATTTTTGAACTCCCAATTTTGTTGATTTAACTAATATATTCAACCTCCTTTCATTGCTTTTCAATACTATTGGCCTTTTTTCGTGGTATATCAGAATGTGTGGTCCAACCTGCATGTTGTGTCTGCTGGGGTCAGGACATTTACCCTGTAGTTATACTTAGATTTCATCACTTTCTTTTTATTCTTGGGGCATTTCCAGAAGCTGTACTTGGTTGCATTCTTTTTCAAATGTAGTGTTTAATGATTTTATTAAGCAGTGGACCTCTTTATGTTGTAATTATAAAACTCATTTTTTTTCTTCCCTAGATGTTTAGTCAATATATACAGCATTACATTATTTGGCATTTTTATAGTTTTGTATGGAATACAGACTAATTACTAACTCACTAGATAGGCTCAGGGCTAGGCTCCATTTCATCATTTCTCTGCATCAACCTCCATAATGCTGGAATTGTAGGTCTGAATCACAATGCCTAGCTTCTTTTCCATCATTGTTCTCATTATGCTTATGCATTTTTCTTGCTTTATGTGTACTTTTATTAATATTGTAAAAATAAAACAATAGATGTAAATATATTAAAAAGACAAATTTTAAATGAACTGCAAAAATAACTTAGACCACCTGTTCTTTGAGATATCATTGCCCATTAATTTCTTTTTTACTGGATATTTTATCTACATTTCAAATGTTATCTCCTTTCCAGACTTGCCCTCTGCAACCCCCCATCCCCTCCTGCTCACCCTTCTTAATCATCAAAATTTTCATTATCTTTTTTATTCTTAATACAATCTAAGATACTTTCCAAAATTTGTCTGACAGTCTTCGGGGCAGAATAATCTCTAGATCTTCATGGAGAAGACAGAAGACTTGTGCTAATACAAAAATTAGAGTAAGATATATCTTTGGATATTTAATTTATAAGTTAGTAGAATGGTTTGATATTATCTATCTTCTGTCCTAGAATACCTACAAGGATGGTTTCTCAGATTCTAAGGAGATGCCAGAAATTGTTCATAGTTCCAAACTATATATATATATATATATATATATATATATATATATATATTCTTCCTTTTATATGTGACATTAATCATATTTAACTCATGAAATATACACAAATAGTGTTAACAATAGCTAATAAATAGAAAAATTTAAATAAAGTTGATAGAAATTAAGTGAATAAATTTTTTTTTGTCTCTTTTAAAGTATCTATGGTACTGTGAAGCTTAGCAACTTCAACACACAATTTTGTTCCTTTCCTAACTTAGTGGAGAATTCTGACTATTTTTTAAATAAACACTTTTCTACTTTTCTTTATCATATACAAATTGTTATTATCACTGATTTTTTTTTATTTGAGACAATTGTTAATTAGAGTAAGGGGTATTTGAACACATGCACTATGCTATCCTGGCAATACACAAACCAAAATAGATGGCTACAAGGTAAAAAATGGGTAAGTAGCATACACAGTGTGCACGTTGCTGATAATATAATCACTCATGTTCTGGGACAAAGGACCATAACATACAGTACAAACTTCAAACAAGTGAATTCTTTAGTTTTAGAAATTAGCATTTATTTATTCTTTCATTATAGCTGATGGCAGGCAGGTGACATTTCACAACTCTAACTCATAAACAACAGAGTAAATTTCATAGGATGCTTGAAAGAATATAAAAAAAAAGAAACTATGCCTTTATCAGTGTTTAGAATCAAACCTAGGGCCTGGAATATATTAGACAATCATAGAATTGTAAATGTAACTTTTATTTGCCAGATGATATTTTTGTCTCAGAGGCTTACTGCTAAATATGTTCATTCTTTCTAGTTTTTTTTCTGAAAGGAGAGAGAGAGAGAGAGAGAGAGAGAGAGAGAGAGAGAGAGAGAGAATAAGAAATGGGGTAAATCACTAAGACCTCAATGTCTATAGAGTGATATACTTTGTATTGACTTAAGTCAGTGTCATACAACTGGGAAAAAACACCATAACCACAGAGTACTGGTTAAACTCATCTGTTCTGGCTCTAAACACTTCTCCAAGCTTACTGATTCAAACTAACTTCTACTGCTGTTCTTATTAATTTTCTCTGCTTGGAAAAAAATGCAAAAATGTCTCTAAATTCCACAAACTGATCTTTACCAACTGTAATAACTACACTAGCTGAGTGGAATTGAACAGTAATAGAACTGCAGGAACTCAGATGAGCACAACTGCATTTAAGTGAACTGTGCCAAACTACACTGAACTCAATTCCACTGCATTGCTTGGACTCAAATAAAGTGCACTCACTGAACTTCCCTCCATTACTGACTCACTCTGTACTTCTCTTAAATAGCCTCTCTTTCCTGTCTGGTCTCATGAAAATTAGGTGTATCCTACCTCTTACCCATTCTGCCTAATCTTTCCCTGATTCATCACTTTGTCTGCCCTTCATTTAGATGTCAGTTTTAAACATGACTGCATAATTCTACAAACAAATTTTACCTTTTTTGATTGAGATCAAAGTTATGTACTAAGGGCAAGTCTGTATTCCAGGCAGAGGGATTAAATCTGTGTCATTCCAACCAGATCACACAGACCTAGAATGTCTTTTGATGTGATGCCTAGCCAGAGCAGCCATATGACTGGATTAAAATTACTCTACAGAGAACCACACTGAACTAGATCTCTAGCCTCCAAGTTAGGTTTATGGCTTACATTTAAAAAATATTATAGTGATTTTCCAATAATATATCAAAGGTCTTATACTTTGTTAATTTTTAACTTTGTTTCTCAAAGAAGGACTGATATTTGTTGGTCTAGCTACTTTTCTGTTGCTGTGACAAAATATGCTGACAAGCAATTGAGAGGACATGAGGTTTCATTTTGTCTTATAGATCCAGGTGGATAAAGTCCATAATGGTTTGAAAGGTGTGGCAGCAGCAGCAGAAAGGGGGTTGATTTGGCCATCATTGGTAGGAGAGGCCCCTTGGTCATACCGACTCTATATGCCCCAGAACAGGGGAATGCCAGGGCCATTACGTGGGAGGGGGTGGGTAGGGGAGCAGGGCAGGGATGCGGGAGGTAAGGGAAAATTTCTGAATAACATGTGAAATGTAAATGCAGAAAATATCTAATAAAGAGAAAAAAAAGAAAAAAAGAAAAAAAAAAAGAAAGGGGGTTGATGATGTGTTTATCCACACACAGAAAGCAGAGAGAGAAAGGATAAGAAATTGGGTAAGACAATCAAACCACAAGCCCACTAGAGTGATGTAATCTTGTTCTATACCTGTGAAAAGATATCGTCCCCACAGAAAGAATTTAATTGGATAGGGCATGCTTACAGTTTGAGATACCTAATCCATTATCTGAATGGTGAGAAATATGACAAAGTGTAGAGACATGATTCTGGAGAAGTAGTTGTGAGTCCTATATCTAAATTTTCAGGTAGCAGAAAGAGAGAGACACTTGATCTGACATGGGCTTTTAAAACTTCAGAACCAATCTCAGTGACACACTTATCCCAGGAAGGCTGCAACTACCCGTACCCCAGAAAAGCCAGACCTACTCCAGTAAGTTCACATATCTTAGTCCTTTCAAATATTTTACACTTCATAAAACAATGTTTCTCAATCTTCCTAATGCTGTAAATGTCTAATAAAGTTCCTCATTGTTGTGGTGACCACCAACCACATTTTTTTCATTACTACTTTATATGTATAAGTTTGCTACTGTTATGAGTTATAATATAACCATGTGTTTTCTGGTAGTCTTAAGATACATACTTAATCATCAGGGAAATGCAGATCAAAACAACCCTGAGATTCCACCTCACACCAGTAAGAATGGCTAAGATCAAAAATTCAGGTGACAACAGTTGCTGGCGTGGATGTGGAGAAAGGGGAACACTCCTCCATTGTTGGTGGGAATGCAAGCTTGTTCAACCACTCTGGAAATCAGTCTGGTGGTTCCTCAGAAAATTGGACATAGTACTACCAGAAGATCCTGCAATACCCCTACTGGGCATATATCCAGAAGATATTCCATCTGGTAACAAGGACACATGTTCCACTATGTTCATAGCAGCCTTATTCATAATAGCCAGAAACTGGAAAGAACCCAGATGTCCCTCAACAGAGGAATGGATACAAAAAATTTGATATATTTACACAATGGAGTACTACTCAGCTATTAAAAACAATAAATATATGAAATNCTATAGGTGGAAGAATAACCATGAACTAACTAGTACCCCCTGGGCTCGTGTCTCTAGCTGCATATATAGAAGAGGATGGCCTAGTTGGCCATCAGTGGAAAGAGAGGCCCCTTGGTTATGCAGACTTTATATGCCCCAATACAGGGGAACGCCGGGGCCAAGGGGTGGGAGAGGGTGGGTAGGGGAGCAGGGCCGGGAGGGGGGAGGATAGAGGGAACTTTCTGGATAACACTTGAAATGTAAATGAAGAAAATATCTAATAAAAGTTGAAAAAAAAAAGATACCCCTGTGAAATGGTTGTTCAACTTCAAAAGGTGTTGCAAATTACATGCAAAGAACAGCTGTCCTAAGAATTCAAATATATGAGTCTATGTAGGCCATTCTTACTCAAACCACCATATATTTCCTACAATAAGACTCTATCTCCTAAAGGATCTATAACCTATCTAAGTCGTGTCACCAACTGTGGAGCAAGTGATTAAATACATGATCCTAAGAGGGACATTCCCTATTCATACAGCCACATGTATTTTTCCAGTAGAATATGAAGGGGCAGTTCAATTTTAAATTTTATTTTTAAAAATTTTTTAAATTTTTTATTAGATGTTTTCTTTACTTACATTTTAAATACTATCACGAAAGTTCCCACCCCCCCACCTGATCCCCCACCCACCCACTCCCACTTCCTGGCCCTGGCATTCCCCTTTACTTGGGCATATAAAATTTGTAATACCAAGGGGCCTCTCTTTCCAGTGATGGCCAACTAGGCCATCTTCTGCTACATATGCATCTAGAGACACTAGCTCTGGGGGTACTGTTTAGTTCATATTGTTCCACCTAAAGGGTTGTAGACCCCTTCAACTCCTTGGGTAATTTCTCTAGCTCCTCCATTGGGGGCTCTGTGTTCCATCCTATAGATGAATGTGAGCATCCCCATCTGTGTTTGCCAGGCACTGGCATAGCCTCACTCAAAAGTCCTTTCAGCAAAATCTTGTTGGCATATGCAATAGTGTCTAGAGTTGATGGCTGATTATGGGATGGATCCCCGGGTGGGGTAATCTCTGGATGGTCCATCCTTTCATCTTAGTTCCAATCTTTGTCTCTGTAACTACTTTCATGGGTGTTTTGTTCTCTATTCTAAGAAGGAATAAAGTATGCATACTTTGGTTTTGTTCTTCTTGATTTTCTTGTGTTTTGCAAGTTGTATCTTGAGAATTCTAAGTTTCTGGGCTAATATCCACTTATCAGTGAGTGCATATAGGTTCCTCAGACAATTGGACATAGTACTACCGAAAGATCCAGCAATACCTCTACTGGGCATAACCCAGAAGATGTTCCAACTGGTAATAAGAACACATTTTCTACTATGTTCATAGCAGCCTTATTTATAACAGCCAGGAGCTGGAAAGAACCCAGGTGTCCCTCATCAGAGAAATGGATACAGAAAATGTGGTACATTTATACAATGGAGTACTACTTAGCTATTAAAAACAATGAATTTATTAAATTTTTGGGCAAATGGATGTATCTGCAGGAAATCATCCTTAGTGAGGTAACCCAATCACCTAAGAAGTCACTTGATATGCCCTCACTGATAAGTGGATATTAGCACAGAAACTTAGAATATTTTTCAAAATTCTTAATGTGTTATAATGTAGGCACCAAGTTCTTTATTGTTTACTACTTGTGCTATAAATTTCTTAAATGGATTATGAATATGAAGTAACAAATTTTTATCAAAGAAATATTTATAGAATTACTATGCAAATGAATAAAAACTACTTCATAATTCTTGGAATTATCAATAGGCTCCCAATATTCATTATTTCATGTTATATTTCATGTTTCATACTGTTATGAAAATATTTCTGCAGTATGAATTGGTTGCATGTGCAATATGTATTGATTGGACTCTAGTATGAATTGGTTAAATAACACAAGTAGTAGAGGAAGCATTGTGTGAGTGAAGTCCTGAATCAATATATGCTCTTGATACTTCCATAACCTCAGGGAAATGGCAAAGCCTCCCAAGTGACCATCACCTGGGATGAGGTTTAGAAGTATGACAAAGCCTTCTACAGATATTTGACTGCAGATGTTGATAGAAAACAAAGAAAAATATCCATCAAACCCTTCTCCTCCAAGATGTTTGATGTCTATAAACAACTCCTCTAAAGAGACCACTCCTACCAAGATTGAGTATACATGCTCTGTCGATTCAGCTGTGTGCAATAACCCTGCTCTTGTTTAATTTTATGAGTTTCTGGGATTTTTGTATGAGCCTAGACAACATGATTCCAATTCTTCTTTGTCTCTATATGTTTGCCTTGTTCTTTATTTTTCCACCATTAGATTACTGGATCTGTGCCAGATGTGTCATAATTCAACAGTAGTAATAGAACTATGTGCTTTGATGAGCATATAGAGAGGAGATTAAATACATGTCACTTAAAAGGACATTAGAGAATGTAGAAACTCAAAAGGATATTTTTATCTAGTTATGATTCAATGTTCTAGTTTCTGAATAAGTTCAAAATGTTTGTCAGAAATGACAAATTACTGAAAAACACTGATAAGAGAAAATTCTCTATCTTTACATGAATGATTAGTATAGGAAACTGGACATTGTAAGTTGTAATGACTGACCATTTGTAATTACAAGAACCTCAAGGTCAGAGCCTTTGGCTTTGGAAGGATCTTTGAATGTGTTATCATGACAGAGGTAAGCTTATTATTATGGTTATATAGTAGAGTTTTAGGTATCCAATTATGGAAAACATTTACTATTCAGTTTCTAGATTCCAAGGTAGGGACTGGGGTGGCAGAGGCAGTGGGAAGCACTTCTGAAACTTAACTGTCAGGAATATATATCATCTACTCTTATGCAGGCTGAATAACTCATCAGTTAGCAATTCCTATTAGTGCCTACAATTCAAACCACAGTCAACTTTAAAGCAATATTTTTGTAGTCAAAGAAGGTGTTTTACACAAGGTGAGAAGAATGCAGGTGCAATTGTGAAGTGGACATATTTTCAAGAGAAGTCCCAAGGAATGGAAATTGCCACTCTACGAAGTGAATTGAGTAAAGGCAGCTTCTCTCCTAAGTGAAAATAGACTGTCCGTAGGAGAAAGACCTTGAAGACTTCACACCCTACCAGATGAAGAGGATCTTTTTTAACTTAAAGACTCTGAAAGAAGTGCCCTTATCAGACACAGCATGAGTGAATCCAAGTTTTAAAGGGCAATGTGGGCTAGATTTCAATGGCTTCTTGTCTTGCCTGTGTGATAGAACATGCCAATAGTATACAAAACACACACTTATCCAAAGTAGCCTTGTTGAATCTTGCCTCAACTCAGGGTCTCCATGCCAACCATATGTATTTCTTTTCCTTCCTTAATGAAAATCATGTATCCACCCAGTCAAGCAGGTGAAAATTTAAGACACTCCCAGGAAGACGAATGTGGCTTATCCTTTTCCACTTATTTTATTTTTGGCTTTCAAAAGTGATCTTTTAGCCAGGCTTGGTGGCACACGCCTTTAATCCCAGCACTCGGGAGGCAGAGGCAGGCGGATTTCTGAGTTCGAGGCCAGCCTGGTCTACAAAGTGAGTTCCAGGACAGCCAGGGCTACACAGAGAAACCCTGTCTCGAAAAACCAAAAAAAAAAAAAAGTGATCTTTTTATGGGAAACTGGGTACTGTGTACTTTATCCAATATCAGGTCTAAACCCTTGTATTTGGGTGGTATCTTCAGACTAGAACAGGAGACTGTTCTGCCATGATAGAAGTAGCTATTATGGCAAGGGTTGTTTTATTACCAATTCCCCCCTTTTTTGTGTGGTGTATAAATAATTTCCAATTTATTAAAAGAGAAAAAAAAAACACTTTTCATGGGGTATATAATAGCATTCTCATCAATGGTAAACTGTATCTGCCATGATGATTGCATGATTGAATGGCCTGAGGACGTTCTAGCCATCTTGTGTGGGTACTCTGATGTTTTCACAGCTCAGCACATTTGGCCCATATCTGTGTTTCTTCAGAACACATATGAGTTGTTGAGTATTACTAATTTGTTTTTTTAATTAATTAATTAATTACTAGATAATTTCTTCATTTATATTTCAAGTGATATCCCAAAAGTCCCCTATACTCTCTCCCCACCCTGCTCCCCTACCCACCCACTCCCACTACTTGGCCCTGGCATTCCCCTGTACTGGGGCATATAAACATTGTTAGACCAAGGGCCTTTCTTCCCTAATAATGGCCAACTAGTCCATCTTCTTATACATATGCAGCTAGAGATATGAGCTGTGGGGGTTCTGATTAGTTCATATTGTTGTTCAATCTATAGGGTTGCAGACCCCTACAGCTCTTGGGTATCTCTCTAGCTCCTACATTGGGGACCCTGTGTTCTGCTCTATAGATGATTGTGAGCATCCACTTCTGTATTTGTCAGGGATGGTCAAAGCCTCACAGGAGACAGCTATATTGGGGTCCTTTCAGCAATATCCTGCTGGCGTATGCAGAAGTGTCTACATTTGGTGGCTGATTATATAATGGACCACTTGAGTGAGGCACAATTTGGATGGTCCATCCTTTCATTTTAGCTCCAAACTTTGTCTCTGCACCTCCTTGCATGTATATTTTAATCCCTATTCTAGGGAGAAATGAAGTGTCCACGTGTTGGTCTTTCTTGATTTTCTTGTGTTTTGGAAATTGTATCTTGGGTATTCTAGGTCTCTGAGCTAATATCCGCTTATCAGTGAGTGCATATTAAGTGACTTATTTTATGATTGGGTTAACTCACTCATGATGATATCCTCCAGATACATCCATTTGCTCAAGAATTTCATAAATTTATTGTTTTTAATAGCTGAGTAGTACTCCATTGTATAAATGTACCACATTTTCTGTATCCATTCCTCTGTTGAGGGACATCTGGGTTCTTTCCAGCTTCTGGCTATTATAAATAAGGCTGATATGGACATAGTCCACTCCCTCTTTTTTACTGCTGAACTTTAAATCAAACTGCTCAATTTTCAGTTATGACAAATTTTAGTCACTATGATATTCCCTGGTTTGGACTATCAAGTTAGTTTTCACATTGGCCATTTAATGTTGAACTGCATATTTATGCTAAATTCTATGTTTTGGAAAATCCCAGTGGCTGAAGATTTAGGGCTACTGCTCTGCGAGTTTGGAGTGTTATATATTATGGGGCAAATATATCAGAAATTCTGAGGAGGATAGTAAAATTGGCTTCCCACTTAAGTATCACAGCAGTGTCCAGTAGGTCACCTCACACCTTGGAAAACAGATCAGCGTGTTGCAGGTAAAATGGTTTATGACTCTGTGACTGTATTTCACGCTCTCTTGAAGACAGACTTGTAATTCTCCAAGGACATTGTAGAGCAGCACTGTAATTTTTATGGACTAGAAAGAGGTGGGTATTTCCTGTATCAAAGTCACCCTCAGTTTTCACCACATAATACAGAGGCAAGATTGCTAAATCAGGCAGAGAAAAACACAGCTAGGTATCTTTGCAGTCACTCCACTTTGTGGAGTGATGAAACTCATATGAATTACACTGACGACTTCATCTACCTGACAATCATATACCAATTATGTTATATACCAATACAAACATGATAACAGTTTTAGAATATTCTCATTTATCTATGCATATACTCCAGGCATCAGTAGTGGAACAAGGCTCTTCATATTTGTTTTATTTATTTCTGGGTTTGAATTATTCTTTGTCATTGAATGACTCTTGATTGTTAGATATACATTGTTGCTTAGTCATAGCACTACAGTGATGGAGGAGGGCTCCTGTTCTTTACATACTATTGAGATGCATATATAAAGATCTTGATTTAACTACTCTGTTACATTCTTTGTCCACTCACACAACTGTACCAGTGGTTTGTAGTGGTGTTCTATTTTTCCTCTTTCTTCTTTCTATTTAGACCACTTCGATGATAATTAAGGATAACATATTACAAAGAGCTGTTTCTATTGGAAACTTCATCTCTGTTTCTATAACAGTGCTATCCTTACAGTTGCAGGATGTCCCTATGTCAGGCATCAGACATGGGGAAATAAAGGGGTGGGAGAGACCTGCATCCCAACAGAACTTGGAGAGACTGGATGGGCAGACATGGGAGACTGCTGCAGGACACAGGAAGTGTTAGGCCACCAGACTCGGCTTTTGGGTGGGGGAAATGTGCAGTCTTGGCTCCAAATCTCAGGCACCACAGACTACTGGGTATCATGGAAGTGCTGGCTCTGGGGTCTCTGAGCCTTGGGGAGGCCAGAGATGACAGGTTCTCAGTCTCAGACACCCCAGACACCACTGGGTGTCATGGAAGAGCTAAGAAAAAAGTGGGGGCCTCTGGGGCAGCTTGGTCAGAACTGGGGCCAAAGGGAGAAAGGGCAGGGGGAGAAGGCACTGGGTGATTCCCTCACAGGTGGTATTCCCTGGTCTGTTCTGGCAACTGGAAATGCTGGGAGGCCTTCCTGTGGGAGATTACATGTGGCTCTTTAGGGGAGTGCCTGTTCCATCACTCCAGCATGGCAAGTCTAGATGAAAGGAGGCAGTTCATGGTTTTAGAGCTTTATTGTAGAAAACACAGAGAGAGAAGAGGTAGAGAAGTTGAGGTCGGCCATGGCCACATAGAGAGAAAGGAGAAGGAGAGTGAGAGGTGAGAGTAAGAGAAAAAGTGCTTAAGAGAGAAAGGAGGGGCCAACCAGCCCCTCTTATAGTGGGCTGTGCTACCTTGCTATTGCCAGAGGCCTGTGGGAGGACCATACCTATAGCCAGGTAACTGTGGGGGCAGATTCCTGACAGCCTATGTGACTGATGGCCACAGAATTATGGAGCTGGGGCCTTGTGTTAGGATCCTATGTCTGTAAGCATGGAAAATGGTCCTTTTGTCCCTTGCAAATTAATCTGCTGGGTCTCCCGGGTTTAACCCTAGCTTGAACAGAAATCAGGTTACCTTTCACGGTTCTACATCCTTAGGAGGTTTTCATTACATTATATGACCAGTTATTCTTTTTATGTTTTTACTTTATTGAAAATATATTTCTTGGAAGAAGAGGTAGAGAGAGACCTGGGTGGGAAATGGGAGGAGGAGAGAAAACTAGAAGCAGAATCAGGTATAGGGGGAGACAGGGGAGAAGCCCAGAGGTCCAGGAGGATGAATATAAATATGTTGCAGTGTCAGGTGGGAGACCAGGGGAAACTACTCTAAAGTATCATACTCCATGGATGGGAGAGGCTCCCAGGACCCAATTGGGATGACATTAGGCAAAATATTTAATGGTGGGGAGATGGAACCTGAAGAGAATCACCTCCAGTAGAAAGACATGGCCTCCATTTGAGGCATGGGGCCACCCTCTCAAAAATTTTGATCCAGAATAGTTCCTGTCGAAAGGGACATAAAAGAGCAGAGAGCAGAGGAAAGGCCATCCAGAGACTTCCCCAATTTAGGATCCAACCCATGTGCAGACACCAAACCACTATACTAGCATATTGCTAATGCCAAGATATGCTTGAAAACCGGAGTCTAACATGGCTGTCCTCTGACAGACTCTGCCATCATCTTACTGAGACAGATGCAAACCCAGATAACCATTGCATTGATCCTAGAAACTCCTATGGAAGAGCTAAGAGAAGAACTGAAGGAGCTGAAGGGGATTGCAACCCTATAGGAAGAAAATCAGTAGCAACTAACAGGACCTCTCAGAGCTTCCAGGGACCAAGCTACCCACAAAAGAGCATACATGGGCTGCTCTGTGGCCCTTGCTACATACACAGCAGCAGACTGCCTTGTCTGGCCTCAGTGGCAGTGGATGCTCTTAGTCTTGTGAAGGTTTGATGGTCCAGAGAAAAGGGATGCTTCAGGGGTGAGGTGGCAGTGGGTGGGTTAGTGGAAGCACCCCCCTTTAGACAGAAAAGGGAGAGGCAATGGGGTGGGCATTTATGGAGAGTGAAACAGGAATGGGGACAACATTTGAAATGTGAATAAATAAAATAATAAGATAGATAGATAGATAGATAGATAGATAGATAGATAGATAGATAGATAGATAGATAGATAGATAGATAGATAAGAATATATTTCTCAGGGCTAGAGAGATGGCTCAGAGGTTAAGAGCACTGACTGCTCTTCCAAAGGTCCTGAGTTCAAATCCCAGCAACCACATAGTGGCTCACAACCATCTGTAATGAGATCTGATGACCTCTTCTGGAGTGTCTGAAGACAGCTACAGTGTACTTACATATAAGAATATATGTTCTCTCTCACTCAATATATCCTGATTATGGTATATGTTCTCTCTACTCCTCCAGTTTCTCTATACCTCCTTCCCATCTGAATTCTATCCCTCATTTGAAGACAGGTTTTGACACAAAATCAAATCAAATATATAGAATAAACACAAACTAAACACATTGTAATTAGACAAAAATGATCAGTAAAAAAATACAAGAGAAGGCAAAAGAAAAAGAGAACTACTTATTCTCTAACTTAGAAATATAAAAACTTCAAGTGATTATATATATAAATATATATTATAATGCATATATACATATACATATATATGCAAATGATATATGTAAAAGATAAAATAAAGAAAAAGGCAAATAAAATGAAAACAAACATGAAAGTGTGATCCATTGAATGAAAATAACCCCAAAAGGCTCATAGAGAGTGTCACCATTACTCTTGTTTGAGTAAATGTGGCCTTTTGCTGGGCAAAGGATGTCACTAGGGGTAGGTTTTGAGGTTTAAGAAGCTCAAGCCAGAGCTAGTAGCTCATTCCCTCACCCTGCTGCTTACCTATCCAAATGTAGAGCATTAAACTTCATGTCTAGCACCATGTCTGCCTACTTTCCACCATGCTTATCCCCATGATGACAACTGACTAACAGAAACTCTGAACTCGAAGCCAGCTCCAGGTAAATGATTTCTCTTATTAGAGTTTCAGTATTCATGGTACCCCTTCACAGCAATAGAAATCCCAACTAATACAAGTAGTAAGGTAAAATAAAATTAAAAAAAATAAACAAAGGAAAAGTCCTGACATACCATTGTGAGATAAGAGACCTCTAATGTTGCCACTGATCTAATTTACAATTGTCTACCTACTGCAGGGCATCCAATCCAGTTTATCCTTAAGGATAGGTTGTTTCCTCAGTGAGACTCCCTCACAGAAAACTAAAATTTCAATTTTCAAGTAGTTGTCATTTACAGATTGTTTCTGTCTTTTTTTTTCCATTTTTTATTAGATATTTTCTTAATTTACATTTCAAATGCTATTCCGAAAGTTCCCTCCCCCCTCCCCCCTCCCTGCTCCCCTGTTCACCCACTCCCACTTCTTGGCCCTGGTGTTCCCCTGTATTGGGGTATATAAAGATTGCAGTACCAAGGGGCCTCTCTTCCCAATGATGACCGACTAAGCCATCTTCTGCTACATATGGAGCTAGAGACACGAGTTCTGGGGGTTCTGGTTAGTTCATATTGTTGATCCTCTTCTAGGGTTGCAGACCCCTTCAGCTCCTGTGGTTCTATCTCTAGCTTCTCCATTGTGGGCCCTGTGTTCCCTCTTATAGATGATTATGAGCATCCACTTCTGTACAAGACAGCTATATCAGGGTCCCTTAAGTAGGCACTAGCTGTCCTATGCCATAGTGTCTGTGTTTAATGACTAATTATGGGATGGATCCCCCCTGGTGGGGTAGTCTCTGTATGGTTCATCCTTTCATCTTAGCTCTAAACTTTGTCTCTGTAACTCCTTTCATGGGTATTTTGCTTCCTATTCACAGGAGGAATGAAGTATCCACGTGCTGGTCTTCCTTCTTGATTTTCTTGTGTTTTGCAAATTGTATCTTAGATATTATAAGTTTCTGGGCTAATATCCATTTATCAGTGAGT
>LR753610.1:22340-44484 GCA_902729485.2 Mus minutoides | reverse complement strand
CAATGACTTCTTTTGTGATTGGGTTACCTCACTAAGGATTATATCCTCCAGATACATCCATTTGCCCAAGAATTTCATAAATTCATTTTTTTAATAGCAGAATAGTACTCCATTGTGTAGATGTACCACATTTTCTGTATCCATTCCTCTGTTGAGGGACATCTGGGTTCTTTCCAGCTTCTGGCTATTATAAATAAGGAGTATGTAACTGTCTTTCTGCTCTTAGGTCCTACCAGGTACAGACCTGTGAAGGCTATATGTATGCTGCCTCAGTCTTTGTGAGTTATTGATTATGTTTATTTCAAAGACTTTGTTTTCTTGTTGTCCTCAATCCATTCTCCCTTTAGACTCTTTCCTCTCTGTCTTCTGAAAGGTTCCTGGAGCCCTAAGGAAAGGGATTTGATGTAAATATCCCACTCAAGGATGAAAGTTCCAAGGTCTCTCACTCTCTGTATAATGACTGGCTATGGGTCCCTGTATTTGTTACCATCTGCTATAGGAGGAAGCTACTCTGATGATGGCTGAGTAAAGCTCTATATCAGAATTCCACTAGGAGTCGTTTTATTGGTACATGTTTTAGTTTTAATTAGGATTTTTATTGCTGTGGAGAGATACCATGACCACTGCAACTCTTATAAATGAAAACATTTAATTGCAGTTGTTGAAAATATTTTTCAATTCTGTAGACTGATCATGTGACCATGTTCTTTGGCATATAGACTCTTCTCAATTCTGTAAGTTCCCATTTATTAATTGTTGTTCTTAGTGCCTATGCTAGTGTTGGTATATTTAGAAAGGCTTCTCTTGTAAAAATGAGTGCATATCCAATGACTTCTTTTGTGATTGGGTTACCTCACTAAGGATGATATCTTCCAGATGCATTCATTTGCCCATAAATTTCATAAATTCATTTTTTAATAGCAGAATAGTACTCCATTGTGTACATGTATCACATTTTCTGTATCCATTCCTCTGTTGAGGGAATTCTGGGTTATTTCCAGCTTCTGGCATTATAAATAAGGCTGCTATGAACATAATGGAGCATGTGTTCTTATTACCAGTTGGAACATCTTCTGGGTATATGCCGAGGAGAGGTATTGCTGGATCCTCCAGTAGTATTATGTCCAATTTTCTGAGGAACCGCCAGACTGAATTCCAGAGTGATTGTACCAGCTTGCAATCCCACCAGCAATGGAAGAGTGTTCCTCTTTCTCCACATCGTTGCCAACATCTGCTGTCACCTGAATTTTTGATCTTTGCCATTCTAACTGGGGTGAGGTGGAATCTCAGTGTTGTTTTGATTTGCATTTCCCTGATGATTAAAAATGTTGAATATATTTCCAGGCATTTCTCACCCATTCGGAATTCCTCAGTCAAGAATTCTTTGTTTAGCTTTGTACCTCATTTTTTAATGGGATTGTTAATTTTTCTGGAGTCTAGCTTCTAAATGTGTTCAAGACTATTTCACACTTTCAGTTCTATTGGTTCAATATGTCTGATTTCATGTTGAGGTTTTTGATCCTTTGGAGTTGAGTTTTGTGCAGGGTTATATGATGATATGTATGAGACTATTTGGATTCTTCTACATATAGCCATTCAATTTAAACAGGCCCTTTGCCGAAGGTACCATCTTTATATTCGATATATATTTCATACTACTTTACCAAAAATTGGGTTTCCATTGGTGTATGAATTCATGTCTATGTTGTTTTGTTTTGTTTTGTTTTGTTTTGTTTTGTTTTTTAAGACAGGGTTTCTCTGTGTAGACCTGGCTGTCCTGGAACTCACTCTGTAGACCAGGCTGTTCTCAAACTCAGAAATATGCCTGCCTCTGCCTCCAGAGTGCTGGTATTAAAGGTGTGTGCCACCATGTCCGGCTCATGTCTATGTTTTTAATTCAACTCCATTGACTGTCATTTCTGATTTTACTAAAGCTCTGGAGTAAAATTTGAAATTGGGATGGTATTTGGATGGTGATAGTTCTAGCAATTCTTTATTCAGTGTTGTTTTAGGCATCTTGAAGTAGAGGTGTGTGTGTGTTTCCATATAAAGTTTAAATTTTTCTTTTAAGATTTGTTAGAATTTTGATAAGATAGCTTTTGATAGGATGGCCATTTTTACTATATTAATACTACTGATGAATGAATTTAGAATGTTTAAGAGACCATTCCTGGACCTTCTGGCTTTTAGAGTTTACATTTAAAAGTTTGGTGTTATTCTAATAGATTTTTACATATTATTTATTTTTGATATTTTTCCCTTGATGTTTTTAACATTCATTCTTTGTCCTGTACTTTTAGTCTTTTGATTATTTGCTGAGGGGTATTTCTTTTCTATACTAGTCTATTTGTTATTAAATTTGCTTTAAAAAAACAACAAAAAAACCCCAAAAACCTTGATAGGCATCCTATTCTTTCTGTTAGAGATAGTTTATTACTTGGTTGAAAATATTTTCTGTGCCTTTGACCTGGATTTCTTCACTTTCATATATTCCAATTCTTCTTAGTTTTGATCTTTTCATATTTCCCAGATTGCTTAGAATTTTTAAAGTAAGGATTATTTCAGATAACATTTTTTATTGAAGTATCTATTTCTTCTATTGTTCATTCAATTCCTGAGATTATTTTTCCCAACTTTTATTCTATTGATGAGACTTGCTTCCAAGATTTCTATTTCAGTTCCTAAATCTTTCATTTCCAGATTTCTCTCACTTTTTGTTTTGCTTTCCTGGTTCTATTTCTACTTTCCAGTCTTAAATTGTTTTATTCATTTCTTTCCATTGTTTATGCTTTCATAGGTTACTTTAAGAAGTTTTTTATTCTTCTTTAAGAGGTTCTATCATATTCATAAAGGCTATTTAAAGGTATTTGTGTGTGTGTGTGTGTGTGTGTGTGTGTGTGTGTGTGTGTGTGTGTTTCTGTAATATTTTAATGCTCAGGGTTTACTGTGATAGATTTTCTGCTCTAGCAAAGTCATATTGTCCTGAACATTATTGATTGTCCTTTACGCATGACATCTAGGCAACTATGATTGAGAAAACAGTAATTCTAGGTGCTTATATCTGCTCTTATCTTTGTTGTATGAGTGTTTTGTTCCTTAGTTTCTCTGGAGAGTTTAGTAGCTCTGTCTTGCTTGGTTGGAAATTCTTCTTTTTTCCTGATTGGTGTGGGCACTAAGTGCGTCGGGTAAAATCTGTTTCTAGGTAACTGACACTTAGCAATAGGCATGGACTAGAATGAAGGACCTGAGGGAATCCACAGATGGCAGGAATTTAAGGTGTTCCACGAGGATCTGATACATCCCCTAGGAATGATAGGAGGGAATGAGTCCATGTGAAATGGACAGTGCATGTTGTACTGTATATTTGGGGATGAATCTGGGGTATGTGACTTGGGGAAAGAAAGGGATAGGTGAAGATCTGTAGATAGCCTACCTGATTCTATGGCTGGAGTGGCTTGTTATTTCCCAAGAACTTGCTGGAACCTTGCATCATCCAATGCGTGTGTGTGTGTGTGTGTGTGTGTGTGTGTGTGTGTGTGTGTGCCAGTTTTACATCTTTACCAACCCCACATCCCCTTCTTGGATCACTGAATACTCTTTTGGAGATTGTATTCATAAATTATGCACTAATAATTTGGGATTCCTCTTATCTGCCCATTCCATTTCAGCTATCCATTAATCCACTGACCTGGATAAATTTCTTTCTCTTCTCTCTTCAGTTGTGATTTGCAGTGACAGAAAAAATGACAGAAAAAAAATAGTCATATTTATCTTTGTGCCATTACTTCAGCTGTCTCAGATGTAGAATTTAATTTTACTCCACTATGTCCCTCAGAAATGATCTAATAGCATAAGAGTAGTTCTATGCCAGCTCCTTTCAAGTTGCCAGAGTAATTGTGGTGTGGTCATTTTACTCTTTGAGTTCTTTACACACCATGGGCAATTTAATGACTTCACTTAAGGAATGTGATTTTTTTCCCCTATTGGTCTATTCTCTAGGGTGGCACACTCTTTTCAGTTGTATTTCACTTCTTGGCTCAGATTTTTTTTTTCAGAAATTACTTTAAAAATTTATACTTTGAGAATATCTTTCAGTATATTTTATTATATTCTATTCAATTCCAAACTCCTCTGTATGATACCCTCTTCCCTACATACCAAAATTCATATTATTTTTTTCTCTTAATATAAAATTAATTAAACACCAAAGAAAAGAAAATAGTCACAAAAGGCAGAGAGGCTAACTTATTTTAGACAACTTTTTTGAGTTATAATATAGAAATTTGGAGGTAGTAAGGACTGACCTAATAAGACATTGAATAATGGATTCAGAATTACTTTATCTGAAGGATAAGTTTTCCAGCACTCATGTATGTTAGTAATCATAAAGGCTCAATGAAGGGCAGAGTGTAAGGGACCATAGGCCAAATGTGTATAAGACATAGGAAATGAGGGCATCTTTAATATCAAGAAACTTCCTTTAGGAATTCTCCAAATAAGTGATATTTAGGTTCTCAAGGCATCATAGTACTATTTGACCATAACCAAATGCAAACAGTATTGATTAACACCAGGATGTCTGTCCATATAATGTGTTTTGTTTTAATGTCTATGATGAACTCTCAAAGTGTCCTAAAATGATTAATTAAAAAGCAAAGATAAGTGGACAAGTGTGGAGATTCATTGAAGTGTACTTTAAATCAACATCCCACAAAACACTTCCTGGATGAAAAAAGCATTTTTGTTCCCATTTTTGATCAAATAGAGGTAAGGTTCTTGTGTGCCTAACAACCAGTAAACAATCTTAAGTTTTCATAATCTAAAAATCCACAGAGAGCCTCGTGCTCTCAATTAGACCAAACCATCATGTCCATTCATTGTGTAAGGAACTAGAGGTACAGTGGTATGCCACCACTTTCCCCTAAGATCCACTGTGTATGGTAGTGACATTATTCACAACACACAGCAGCTCTCTTTCTGTGTCAGACACTTGATGCTAAAGATATCCTAACACTGCTGCTGGGATTGCTGAAATTTTATTGTTTCACTAATTTTTGGTAAGGGAAAGAACATAGCAGAATTTATATTCCTTTAGTCTGTAGCAACTGGATTAATTAAATTATGAATGTAGTGTTTTCACTTAACTTATGGGCATTATGGATATGAGTAGTGACTTGGATTTGAGAACTTGACTTTATATAAGGACTAATTAAGGTTGAGTCAGTTAGTGTCTAAATCTCTGAATAGGACAGAATTTATTGTCTCAGACGGGTATATGTGCCTGCCATTTGTTAAATTCACATATGCAAAAAAGCACAGAGTTAACTATTTTAAACTGTGCTTATATAAGTCTCTCAAGGTCACAATTTGTTGTAATCATAGCCATGAATTAAAAGTAGGACCCCCCAAAATAATTATTGATACATAGACTTGTGATTCTCAGGTCAATACTATAATAAGAATCCTCAAAATAAGGGGATAGAGTTGCAAATAATATCATAATGATGTTTGAAAGTAGTTGGTAAGTGTTGAGTCTGTTCCTTCAAAGAGTTGAAAACACTTGGAAGAGTTAGGGCCTTTTGATGTAGCTATCATACCTCATAAGTAAAGGTATGAGATCCATGTATCTTCCCTAGTACTTTCCATTATAGATAACCTGGGTCTAGAGACTGTAGTTTGGTTATCATTTATTAAATGGCTAATATTGGATTATAGGTGAGTAAATACCATAGTTTCTTTCTTTCTGGATCTGGGTTACCTCATCAAGAAAGTGGAGTTTTTGTTTGTTTGTTTGTTTGTTTGGTTGGTTGGTTGTGGTTCTTTGTTGTTGTTGTTTCACCAATTTGCCTACAAATTTTACAATGTCATTTTTGACACAAGAGTAATACTGCATTGTGTAACTGTATTACATTACCTTTATCCACTCTTCTACTGAGGTACATAGAGGTTGTTTACAATATCTACCTTTTATGAACATCAATAACCATGGTTGAGCAAGTGTCCTTGTGCTAACATAGAGAATGCTTTGATTCCTAAGAGTGGTTTATCTGCATCTTGTGGTCAATAGATTCCCAATGTTCTGAGAAACTGACATATTGATTTCCACATTGTTTATACAAATTTGAACACCTAATCAGTTTTCCCCTTATTTCACCTCCTCCCTAACATGAGCTATCATTTGTGTTTTTAATCTTAGACATTCTGTTAGGTATAAGATGGAATCACAAAGATTTAATGATTTGCATTTCTGCCATGGGTAAAGATGTTGAAATTTCCTTACGTGCTTCTCAGCCAACTGAGTTTCATCTTAATTTCATCTCTGTTTAGATTTGTACCACATTTTAAATTTGATTATGTGGGGTTTTCTTTGTATCTATACTTTTAAATCTGACTTTGGAGGGGTATACCTAGGGACAAGAGGGAAGCAGTAGCCATTTTCAAAAGTTAGGAAAGTTTTGGGTTGGTGTATGTGTGTGTGTGTGTGTGTGTCTGTGTGTAACATGGTCATATAGGTATGGATTCCAAAAAGTCACTATGTACGCTGCTTCATGGGAAAGTTTTGAGTTGGTTTGTGTGTGTGTGTGTGTGTGTGTGTGTGTGTGTGTGTGTGTGTGTGTGTTTGTGTGTAACATGGTCATATAGGTATGGATTCCTAAAAGTCACTAAGTACGCTGCTTCATGGCAATATTTTTTGCCCAGATTCTGGAGTACAAAGATATCACAATGAGCTATTCATGTAATTTTCAGGTATATTCTGTTTACTGAAATATTATATCACCAGTGAAGAGCCAGAATCTTTAATTTGAACAAAAGTGGTAGTCTCACAGCTTTATGTGGAAAGGCAGTACACTAAGAAATGGTACTTCAAAAAAATTTTTGGGTACAGACTTTTCTAAGAAAAAAAAAAAAAACAAATCAAACAAACAAACAAAAAAAACCCAATGGCAAAATCTAATTAATTCCAGTCCATTGTAGAGTTATATTTCATAAACATCCTGTTAAAAAAATAGGTCCATGAAATTGGCCTTTTAAAACCCAGTCTGTCTAGCCTTTACCAAAGAAAGTAGAAATGAATGTCCTTAATTAGTTCTTGAAAGGCTTTCTTTAAAATCAAAAATTCTGTAACAGGTTTGTGGAAAAGTCTTGAGCTTATTGTTCAGAGGGTATTACACAGGACTCTACTTCACAGTGCTTCTCTCTGGACACTGAAGGAAAGATCCTAACATCATGTGTGTGGGATAGACCCTCACTGCTGCTATACTGCTCTCACTTTAGAGTCTTGAAAGTGCNTTGAAAGGCTTTCTTTAAAATCAAAAATTCTGTAACAGGTTTGTGGAAAAGTCTTGAGCTTATTGTTCAGAGGGTATTACACAGGACTCTACTTCACAGTGCTTCTCTCTGGACACTGAAGGAAAGATCCTAACATCATGTGTGTGGGATAGACCCTCACTGCTGCTATACTGCTCTCACTTTAGAGTCTTGAAAGTGCTGTTTATCATCTCGGGGCTTTTCAGCCCTCAGTTGTAAAGCAGACACCATGAAAATTTCCTGTTTTCTTACTCCACTTTCCTTCATTTAGTAGAAGGTTTTCCTAGGGAAAAAATATGCCTGACAGTTACACATTTCTAATGGACCATTGAAATTTGTTTTCTAAATGCTTAAATTTATTTATAGTTCTGGAGGTTGATAGATCCCCAGTGAACAACACTTGGAGATAAGCACTTATTTATCTTTTTACTATTTTGACTCTTCATATCAAGAAAATTTCTTTCACAGGTGAGTTCATGGATTCATGGATATTTTTTCTATCCCACATTTTAGAACTCAAATATGTAACTGTAATATAACCTGTCTCCTTGATGAAAATGATTTATTTTAATAAATTGTGTTCTAATAGAAATTTAGGAATTAATCATTCTAGGCTATTATAAAATACATGATATCAAATGAAGCTATTCTTTACATTTTTTAAATAGAAGATTCTATCAAGAAACACTCAAACAATACCAAATGGAGTCCCCAGTCATTGCCATCCTTAGATTCATTCATAATCTTAAAAGTATAAAACAAGTTTAGTATTCTGGTTCTCATAAGTCTGATTTCTATAACAGCTTTATACTGGTCAGCTCTAACACAATGACATTGAAAGCAAATGGACAAAGTGAAGTCAACATGGTACTTAATATTAAGGGAAGAGGAATCTGGCAAAACAGGGATGTTTTTGCTATTGGCACAGTAACCTGTCATTTCCAGATTACCATAGCTGTGACCAGACTTTTCAAGAAAGGAAATAAATCCAAATACTCAGGTAAAATGTTCTTGATTTTTAGTATAAGCTAAGTAACTTATTTTTAAGCAGTCATATCTGTTGTCCAGGTATGGTATGTAAGCTCTCATTCAGGATTTCACACACACACACACACACACACACACACACACACACACACACACACACACGCCACAATGTATCTGAGTTTATCAGAATGGGCTCTTTTTAGAGCATTTCACTTTTAGGTTAACAAATGTCTTTTTATAAAGGATTAGATAGTTTTACTCTTTAGTTACATACTATAGGATTAACCATATATTTTGAAAAGAGAGTATTTGATCCTTCATAAAATCTCTGCTGTCAAGGGAGGCTTTCAGGGTGAGGTTAGTTACTTTGTGTTCATGTCAACACCAAGTCATTGTTACATAGTTAGTTTTTAATAAGGTTGACTTCTGGGATCATATATTCTTACAAGTGATATTTTCAGCCACACTGGCCCATGTTAGACCCTGAGGCTATTTTCATCACACACATGACTGGCATTTTCTTTGTGCCTAGACATGTCAAAGATTATCTTCCCTCAACAGAGTGCTAGTTTCCAATAGCCTTTTGTAGGTCCTATGCTGGTAGGCAGTCTTCTTTACAACATCTTTCTTTCATCTCAGAAAGTTACAGAAAGCCTGTGGTTGACTATGACAATGTTTTCCTAAGTGTTCATATATAATGGTTCATTCTACCCCATTTGCTTTCCTGAATGTAGGAATCATGTGCACTCATGAAAGAGGCACTGGTAGGGTGCTGAATAAGGCTCTTTCCATACTATTCTTGGCTCTTTCTATTGAAAACCCATAGGCACAGATGAGTACATATATAAAGAGAGAACAGTGTCACTTCTGATCCTTCCAGGCTTCTTGACTCTACAAATGCTCTGCCAATGACAGCTTAGTCAAATACAACTTCCAAATTTCATACCAAACAGAAAAGAGAATTTGAAGGAGTCCAGGAGCCTGGCTTTTTACAGGAGCACTCTTGATCAGTAATGTTCTCTATTTTGCCGACTGTACAGAATTGCTCACCTAATGTATTTAACTCATGTGCTGTGGCATCTCATTTATTAAGCCTATTTCTTTTCAGGGTAGAGGGCTAGATTTAGGGGTATGATAACCCATATTCATAAGCCAAACAACTCAAAAAACCCAGATAGTTATTTAACTCATGTGTCAAAGTCTGAGTATAACAACTAATTCACTGCCATTGCCCATCATAGAAATAAAGACTCTCACTGAAGGACACTGTGGGAATAGAAACCCAGGCATTGGACATGGAACTTATTTACTAAAGAAAAGGAGAAACATATGTTTCCTTACCCTGAAATCAGGCAATGGTTCCTATACACTTGTGATTTCTAAATAGAGTCTTGCTTGCTACTCAGATGAACAGGGAGTTGAAGAGTATTATTAAGAAGTGGGTCCTTGCTGTTTAATAAGCCATAAATATTTGTCATAGACATCTAGACAAAGAAGTTTCTGAATGAGAAGTTTCAGTGTACATTACATGGCACCTAGGTTGGTGTAAGAATGTCTTCCATACCCTGACACTGTATTTATCATTCTCCAATACAGGAAGGCCAAGTCTCATCTTGTCCTTCTGCTTCTAATAAAGTAGAGAGAGTGACTCATCAGGGAGAAGAAAGAGAAGGAACAGAGTGTAGCTTGCTTGATGTGCCTATTTCTGCCTGGGAGCTCTGGGGGGTACTGGTTAGTTCATATTGGTGTTCCTCCTATGGGGTTGCAGACCTCTTTAGGTCCTTGGGTACTTTCTCTAGCTGCTCCATTGGGCACCCTGTGCTTTGTCCAATGGATGGCTGTGAACATCCACTTCTATATTAGTCAGACACTTGCAAAGTCTCTCAGAAGACAGCTATATCAGGCTCCTGTAAGCAAGTACTTCTTGGCATCTGCCATAGTGTCTAGGTTTGTTGGTTGTTTATGGGATGAATACCCAGTTAAGACAGTCTCTGGATGGTTGGTCCTTCAGTATCTCCTCTGAACTTTGTAACTCCTTCCATGGGTATTTTGTTCACCCTTCTAAGAAGGATCAAGTATCAACACTTTGGTCTTTCTTTTTCATGGGTATCATGTGTTTTGCAAATTGTACCTTGGGTATTCTGAGCTTTTGGGCTAATATACACTTATCAATGAGTGCATATCATGTGTGTTCCTTCGTGATTGTGTTACCACACTGAGAATGATATCCTCCAGATCTATCCATTTGTTTTGGGAATTCATTGTTTGTAATAGCTGCATAGTATTCCATTGTGTAAATGTACCATGTTTTCTGTATCCATTTATGTGTTTAGAGACTTCTGGGTTCTTTTCAGATTCTGGCTATTATAAATAAGACTTCTATGAACATATTTGAGCATGTGTCCTTATTACATGCTGGAGAATCTTTTGGGTGTATCTTCCAGTAGAACAATGTCCAATTTTTTGAGGAACCACTGAACTGCTATCCAGAGTGGTGGTACCAGCTTGTAATCCCACCAACAATGGAGGAGTGTTTCCTTTTCTCCACATCTTCACCAGCACCTGCAGTCACCTGAGTTTTTGATCTCAGCCATTCTGACTGGTGTGAGGTGGAATCTCAGGGTTGTTTTAATGTGCAATTCCTTGATGATTAAGGATGTTGAACCATTTTTTTTTCTTTTTTTTTGTGCTTCTCATCAATTCAAGTTTCCTCTCTTGAGAATTCTTTGTTTAGCCCTGTACCCCATTTTTATTAGGGTTATTGGTTTTTCTGAAGTCCAACTTCTTTATATATATATATATATATATATATATATATATATATATATATATATATATATATATTAGATATTAGCCCCCTATTGGATTTAAGATTGGTAAAGATCTTTTCCCAATCTGTTGGTTGTTGTCTTGTTGTCAGTGTCCTTTGCCTTACAGAAGCTTTGCAATTTTATGAGGTCCCATTTGTCGATTCTTGATCTTAAAGCACAAGCCGTTCAGTTCATTAATTTTTCCTCTGTGCTCATATCTTCAAGGATTTTTTCGTTCTTACGTTACAACAAACTGCAACTGCTTGTTCATGTTGTGTTACTTTATTTTGTGGTCAGATCATTGGGATATTGGTATAAGTAAATATTTTCCATCTCTGGGAGAGAAAGAAGAATCTGGTTTATAGTATTTTCTAATTTTTCTATTTTTAAAGATCAATACAAAGCAGAATATCATAGTCTCAGTAGGGAATCAGCTACTGAATATCTGTAATAGAGAACTTTACTATATTTTTGTTTGCATTCCATCATAACTTACATTTCTAAAATTTAAAGAAAATTATCTAGGTTACTGGGCTTTCTACTGGTTGAACTTAAAGTGTTCACATATATCAGATTTGTTTCACAATGTGACATATTTTACAAACACACACAAAGACAAACAGAAACAGATACATACAAACACACACACACACACACACACACACACACACACACACACACACTAAAAGATGTCAAATTGCTTCTAGGAATTGAAAACAAGAACCAACTTAAAAATAAATGCTTCAAGTATTTGTTTTCATCCTATATAAATGCCATTTATTATAAGAAGCTTATGACTCACTATAGTATCAAGATTGAGAAACTGAATTTAAAGAAAGTCTGATTTCTTTGAATTTAGTTTTTCAGATGAATCCAATTACACTTTCAGACCTACCTTAGAATTGAACAACAGTCAGAAGACATTTAAGTGTGCTATATTGTGCTCTGATTTCAACATTCTGACATTCATGTTTCCATTTAAAAATCTTGTAGACTTAGTACCATTCACCACAGACCTGACCTCTAGCAATCATTCTGCTGAGATCCAAGATTACCCAGTCCAGATATTATAGTTTAAGTACATATTTTTGAAAATAGTATTCACTATATAATGGTTGGACATACTTTAATTTTAATAAGAGATTGTTGGAAATAGTTTCCTAGGGTTAATTATGTGAACTGCTGAATATGTACTAGAACTGTTTGCTTTACACAAAGACAGGGTGTTATGCACCAAGGCATAAACCATGAAGTTTGTTTTTTATATAACATAAAACGAGCATGAAGACAAGGAATGAATTATGAAACATTTTACCTTTAACAACTAAGGTAATATTTTTCATAAGGCAACCCTTTATTTGACTTCTATGTTGCAGGAAGGAAGTGATGTACCTGGTAGGGAAAAATACTTCCAACATAAGTAAAGTTAGTATGATACCCAAATGCTTGTAATATTTTGCAAACATAGGTATATCATACCTTATATCTCTAACCAAGAAAAAATAAGTCAAATTCTACTATGACAAATTTGCTGTAATAATATTCAACTTATTCCCAAGTGCAAGGCCACATTAGACTATATGGTCAACAATACTGACATGTAACATCAGAATTTATAGATTCTCATATATATATATATATATATATATATATATATATATATATATATATTACATTTTATTGGATATCCTCTTTAGTTACATTTTAAATTTTATTCCCTTGCATGGTTTCTGATCTCCAGGAAACCACCATCCCATTCCCATCCCCCTACATCTATGAGGGTGTTCCCTTTCTAAGAAGGGCCAAAGCACCCACACTTTGGTCTTTCTTCTTCTTGAGCTTCATGTGGTCTGTGAATTGTCTCTGGGAGCTTTGGGGGTACTGGTTGGTTGATTTTGTTGTTTTTTTCTAGGGAGCTGCAAGCCCCTTCAGCTCCTTAGGCCCTTTCTCTAGCGTCTCAATTGGTTTTCCATAATAAATCACATGAGCACTCTCTGCTCAGTCCAATGGTTGGCTGAAAGCATCTACCTCTGTATTTGTCAGGCACTAGCAAAGTCTCTTAGGAAGCAGCTATATCAGGCTCCTGTCAGCAAGCACTTAGTGGCATCTACAATAGTGTCTGGGTTTGATCACTGTATATGGGATGGATCTCAAGGTGGAACAGTCTCTGGATGGTTTTTTCTTCAGTCTCTGCTCCACACCTTGTCTCTGTATCTCCTCCCATGGGTGTTTTGTTCCCCCATTTAAGAAGGATCGAAATATGCATACTTTAGACTTCCTTCTTGAGTTTCATTTGGTGTGTGAATTGTATCTTGGGTATTCTGTGCTTTGGGGATAATATCCACTTATCAGTGAATGTATACTATGTGTGTTCTTTTGTGATTGGGTTGCCTCACTCAGAATGACATTTTATAGTTCCACCCATTTGCTTATGTATTTCATAAGTTTATTGATTTTAATAGCTGACTAGTATTCCACTGTGTAAATGTACCATATTTTCTGTATCCATTCCTCTGTTGAGGGACATCTGCATTCTTTCCAGCTTCCTGCTATTATAAACAAGGCTGCTGTGAACATAGTGGAACATGTGGAGGACCTCCACATAAAACCAGATATAACAAAACTAATAGAAAAGAAAGTGGGGAAAAGCCTCAAGCACATGAGCACAGGGGAAAAATTCCTGAATAGAACAGTAGTGACTTATGATCTAATATCAAGAATTGACAAATGGGACCTCATATAATTGCAAAGCTTCAGTAAGGCAAAGGACACTGTCAATATGACAAGAGGCAACTAACAGATTGGGAAAAGTTCTTTACCAATCCTACATCCAATAGAGGGTTAATATCCAATATATACAAAGAACTCAAGAAGTTAGACTCCAGAGAATCAAATAACCCTATTAAAACTAGACTAGCGAAAACTCTTCTCAACAATAAAAGAACCTCTGGTGGAATCACCATGCCTGACCTTAAGCTGTACTACAGAACAATCGTAACAAAAACTGCATGGTACTGGTACAGCAACAGACAGGTAGATCAATGGAATAGAATCGAAGACCCAGAAATGAATCCACACACCTATGGTCACCTGATCTTTAACAAGGGAGCTAAAACTATCCAGTGGAAAAAAGACAGCCTTTTCAACAAATGGTGCTGGCACAACTGGCAGTTATCATGTAGAAGACTGGGAATTGATCCATTCTTATCTCCTTGTACTAAGGTCAAGTCTAAGTGGTTGAAGGACCTCCACAAAAAACCAGAGACACTGAAACTTATAGAGGAGAAAGTGGGGAAAAGCCTCGAAGATATGGGCACTGGGGAAAAAATTCCTGAACAAAACAGCAAAGGCTTGTGCTGTAAGATCAAGAATTGACAAATGGGACCTCATAAAGTTGCAAAGCTTCTATAAGGCAAAAGATACTGTCAACAACACAAAAGGGCCACCAACCGATTGGGAAAGGATCTTTACCAATCCTAAATCAGATAGGGGACTGATATCCAATATATATATATATAGAAATCAAGAAGGTGGACTCCAGAAAATCAAATATCCCCATTAAAAAGTGGGGCACAGAGTTAAACAAAGAATTCTCAACTGAGGAATACCGAATGGCTGAGAAGCACTTGAAAAAATGTTCAACATCCTTAATCATCAGGGAAATGCAAATCAAAACATCCCTGAGATTCCACCTCACACCAGTAAGAATGGCTAAGATCAAAAATTCAGGTGACAACAGATGCTGGCGTGGATGTGGAGAAAGGGGAACACTCCTCCATTGTTGGTGGGAATGCAAGCTGGTTCAACCACTCTGGAAATCAGTCTGGCGGTTCCTCAGAAAATTGGACATAGTACTACCGGAAGATCCNGGAGTACTACTCAGCTATTAAAAACAATAAATATATGAAATTCCTAGGCAAATGGATGGATCTGGAGGCCATCATCCTGAGTGAAGTAACCCAATCACAAAAGAACTCACATAACATGTACTCACTGGTATGTGGATATTAGCCCAGAAACCTAGACTACCCAAGATACAATTTACTAAACACATGAAACTCAAGAAGAAGGAAGATCAAAATGTGGACACATCACCCCTTCCTAGAATTAAGAACAAAGCACACATTGTAGGAGTTACAGAGATCATGTGTGAAGCTGAATCCAAAGGATGGACCCAATGACTGCGGCTGCCAGGGATCCATCCCACAATCAGCCACCAATCATAGACACTATAGCATATGCCAGCAAGATAGTGCTGAAAGGGCCCGGATATAGCTGTCTCGGGGGAAACTATACCAATGCCTGGCAAACCTGGAGGTGGAAGCTCACAGTCAGCTATTAGATGGAACACAGGGTTCCCAAGGAAGAAGGAGCTAGAGAAAGTACCCAAGGAGCTGAAGGGGTCTTCAACCCTATAGGTGGAAGAATAACATGAGCTAGCTAGTACCCCCTGCGCTCATGTCTCTGGCTGCATATATAGAAGAGGATGGCCTAGTTGGCCATCATTGGTTGGAGAGGCCCCTTGGTCATGAGGACTTTGTGTGCCCCAGTGCAGGGGAACGCCAGGGCCGGGATGTGGGAGCGGGTGGGTAGGGGAGCAGAGCCGGGATTGGGGAGGGTATAGGGAACTTTCTGGATGGCACTTGAAATGTAAATGAAGAAATTATCTAATAAATGTTGGAAAAAAATTAGGTTACCGAGCTAAACAAAGAATTCTCAACTGAGGATTATCAAGTGACTGAAAAGCACCTAAAGAAATGTTCTGTATCCCTAGTCATCAGGGAAATGCACATCAAAACAGCGCTGAGATTCCACCTCATACCAGTCAGAATGGCTAAGATCAAAACCTTAGGTGACAGCAGATGCTGGCAAGGATGTTGAGAAAGAGGAACATTCCTCCTCTGCTGGTGGTATTGCAAGCTGGTACAATCAGTCTGCAAATCAGTTTGGCAGTTCCTCAGAAAATTGGATATAGTACTCCCAGAAAGACCCAGCTATACCACTCCTTGGCATATAACCAGAAGAGGGTCCAACATGTAATAAGAATTTTCTTCTTACACCGTATATTTATGATGACAATTTGTATGTATTCCTTATTTTATCTAGTATTTAGTGATATTCTTCTTTTGGCCAGCTCCTTACTTACTACTTGAAGTCTTCAGAATTTGAATATTAAAGAGTAAATATTTAGCTAATAATTTTATTGAGTTTTTGTGAATTTTGTACTTTGCCATTTATTTTAATTCATCACTCCAGATAATTTTATGAAGGCTGATGTATTTTAGCCATTTGGTACCTTAGTCCTGTAAGTTTTCTGTTAAAAAAAAAATCCCTTTGATTTCTAAATAAAATAAATTTATTCACTCAGATCTGAAAGCAGGGAAGTCCAAAGTCAAGGTGATAGCAGATTTTATTTATTTATTTATTTTTTTGTAGAGGGAGAACCCTGTCTATAAGCTATACACCTTCTTTGTATTCTTGTTCAAAGTAAATTAAGCTCCTATCTGCTAGGACATGGGGATTCCACTCATATATCTTAAATAACTTATGCTGGACCTATCCTTTTATAGCTGGGGATTAGGCTTTGGTATAGAAATTTTGATAGGGGACACATTCCAGGCCTTAGCACCAAGTGAGAGACCTATAGTGAAAGAAACCACAAAAGAGATGTAATTGCCATTGATCTCAGCAATTTAAGACACCCAGATTTCCATTGACTCTAATTTTATATAAAATCCATCCAACTATTTGAAATATTTTTAAGATTGTAGCAAACTTATAAATGTAACAAGAAAGCTTCTAGCTTCTTAGACAATGTTTTCTAATAATTTTCTTTAAAAAGAGAGAAACATGAAAATTTTATATCATGCTTAAAGTTAAAGTAGATAGTTAGCAAATATTTTAGGGGGTAAGTTGAAAACAGAAAACCAGAAGAGAATTATCTTTATTGATAATGAGACCTGATTTCATAAAATATCAGAGTATAACACAAGCCTCTCAAAGGCAAACTTTATGAAGCATATCAATTTGAAAATTTCCATGAACCATTTTGTATACAAATGTTATTGCAATTTAACTTGAGTAATTAGTGGATTCGAAAATTCTGTTCACCTTAGCTTTTGGCCACAGGTCGCAGAGACATCACTAAAGCAGAAATGCTACAGAAATGAAATCAAATATATGTTAAAGTTTGCTGAAAGATTTCAAACAGCAAAAGCAATATTGAACACAATAGTTTTTGCTATAAAGTTTTTCATAAAATATCTAGGCCACAAATTATAAGCAATTAATAATTAATAATAATGGTTAAAATGTAGAAGTATTAGTTATATCAAATTGTATTTCTGTATTAGCCAAAATTAGACAAATAAAATATCTCCATTGTTGATCTTTTTTTTTCATAATCTATATTGAGTGAGACACATTTTTTCTGAATGTGTTTTTTTGTATATGTGTTCTTATATTGGAAGGTATTGACCCTGGAAAATTACAGCTTGAGTAAAATTTCAATGTAGTTACAACATAGGATAAAGGCCAGGTAGTTAAGATTCTCTCCTGCATTCTAAAGAGATTTTTTATAACCAAGTTCCAATGCTGGAATAGAAAATGTAAAATTGAGGCTCCTCAAATTTTACTCTTATTATTTGGAGAAAAATGTCACATAGTTTGATCAGAAACAACTTGAACCACAATGAGACAATTCAGTTACATTTTCTCTGATTAAAAATTTTTCAAAAATGTATATGTGTAAAGCATTAGAGGTAGAAAAAGGTAAATGTTCCCAGAATACCTGTGATTATATGAATTGCAAATGCAATCAAAAGAAAATGACTTTCAAGTGAATTCTATAAGATAAATGGACTAATAGCATTTCTAAGTTCAAAAGGAACATAACAGAGGTAAGAATGGTAGAATGTAACAGATCTGCTTTGCCTCCATGCTTCAGCTCTGTTGTTTGGAGTGCAGTTTTTAGTTAAAAAAAAAAAAAAAAACCTGCACTGAATCCAAAATAAATAAAGTTGTATTTTGAATGGAACATTCTTCATACTTGCCTTTCTACATTTCCTGTCTGCCTACAGTAAATATATTGTTATTTATTGGTGGCAGGCAGGCATGATTAATCATTTCTAACCAAGTGAGTAAAGAGCTGTTCAATGACTCACAAACATTGCAAATTTCATCTTGATTATAAACTCAGAGTTGATGCACAAGACAGCTCATAATAACCATTATCCCAGGAGCAACAATTTCCATAATAAATCACAGTCAGTGATAAAATGTTCTGTTGTATTCTTTTCACTACTCATGCAGTCATTCATGGTGAAGAGATAAATTTTTCTTTGGCCCAACATGATAGTTATTAGAATTTTCCCATAACTCAATATTGTGAGAATGAGGCTAGAAAAATGTAACGGATCACAGCAAGTCATATTTTCATTCTTGACTTTTTGTATTCTCTGTTTTCTTGAATAAGGTAAAGGTAGAGGGATACTATATGGAGATACTATAAATGTCAAGCATTTTACTCTGAGCATTAGAAATGTGATTGCCTTGACTAACATAATTATAGCATGATATATAAAATAAGGCAGATTGTGATCTAGTTTATATAAATGACAAGCTTCCATCTATAATTGGTCTTTCAATACTTGTGATTATTAATAAAGGTCCATAGTCTTGGGACAAATGCAATTCACAGATTCTGCTCATAATGCGACATACATAATGAGGTTTAGATGCCAAATTCTCCTCATTCTCATTCTTTCAGCTGCCAATGCAGGTGGTGTTTACCCCAAATCCATTTCCCCCCAGGATCACCACAATTATTGCTTATCCAGAAAATAGTAACTCTTTATACTTGAAATAGATTGACATTTACAATTTGAAGGTCTATCTTCTGCAGGGTTTATATTCCTTCCTAGTATAATGCTGACACTTTGGATGAAGCATAGAATTCCCCATTGATGAACAAGTTTTATTCCAAAGCTAGTCCTGAGCCAGTTTTTACATCTAACTTGGTCCAGACAAAGATAATTTAGGATGTGCAGTTTTGTGTCTTCCCTGGTCCTTTCAAGCTTTCATTGTTGGCTGTTTTCTTTGCCCTTCTTGACTTTATACTTCTGCTTGATTTATAGTTTCTCATTCTACTATTGTACATCTGTCATATGAAATTGTTTTAAATACCTGTTTGTTAGTGAAAATTGCAGAATTAAGACTTGACTATATTCAGTTTTTACTGAAAAGGGACTGATCTTCTCAAATAGCATGGAATGTTGGTAGAAGACTTAACCAAAATGAAGGGTTATGAAAATCTATATGGAGTCATACAATTTTTTTTCAATTCAGGTAAAATATTATAGTTGACATTTGAATACAGATGACATGAAATAACACAGTAGGCATATATTTGGGTTAAAGGTTAAGTAAGTATAGAAGGATTGGAGAGATAAGGTAGTGAGTTGGATAGCCAAAACTAAGGGAAGGAAATCTATGGGTCTAAGGGAATCCAATATTTTATAAGTTGATTCTCTTTCTCTCTCTCTCTCTCTCTCTCTCTCTCTCTCTCTCTCTCTCTCTCCTCTCTATATATACAGGTATATGTGTGTCTTTCTCTGTGTGTATCTCTCTCTCTCTCTCTCTCTCTCTCTCTCTCTCTCTCTCTCTGTGTGTGTGTGTATGTGTGTGTGTGTGTGTGTGTGTGTATAAAACAAAGTTTGAGAAGTGGCTTGCATGGGTAGATGTTTTCAAAATATTATTTGTTAAATCAAAATCTCAATTCTATATAACTTATTTGACAAATAGACCACAGCATCTCCCCAAACAACAGAAGCTATATAGGTTATTGCCTTTGTCCTAGGTTACTTGTCATAAATTAGATAGCAATACCCTACTACTTAATATACAAGAAGGACAAAGATATCAGCTTTAAACTGGCCAAGAAACTTTCTCATTGTTTAAAACTTACATAGTTCCAAAAGTTGCTCTGCAATATACTAAAGGAGAAAACACATCAATGATCTTATCTCACAGAGAACCCTACATGTTACAACACAGACTTATTTACAAGATGTTTCTACTTCTTAGCATGAAGGTTATAGTGGATAATCATCAAGTTCTTGCTATATGTGAGTCCTGCTTCATGGAGGGGGTTTGTGTCTGGTATATAAACATAGTCAAAGTCCATAAAAAATATAGGCTTTAGGGGAGGAAACAGCCATTGTTGTTAAAATACATTCTACACATTTATGTTTATTGCCAATGATGTCTGCTGCTATAAACTTTGGTCACAGAGGTATATTTTTGCATTAGATAGGACACAGACACTTAACAGTTCAAAGTACTGAGTACAAATAGCTCTTGAGTATGCAGATGTGAATAGATGATCTCTATATACCCCACACTCCAAGGTTCAATAACTTCACTGAAGGAGGGGCAGCAAAAGATAAAGAATCAGTAAATGTGGAGAAGTATGAAATGTTAACTTTACATATGTCTTGGCTTTTCACAACAGTTATGGTGACTTGCACAAAACCTGTAGTCAAACCAGTTAAAATTCCAGAATGGAGTGGAGAAGGGTTGCTGAAGTTCTACCTCAGCCACTGCCAGAGAAACTGTTGGCAGTTAATTGCTGTTAAAGAATTACTTTTCTTTGGAAGTGTGGACACAGGTACATTGCCCACACCTCATTTGAATGCCACATAGCTATGTGTATATGAGCAATCCTCTAATGTAATCAGAGGATATTAACAATTATTATAATAATAAACTAAGAAAGTGAGAGTATAGGGCACTAAAGAGCATTATGGTGAGTTAGTAGTGGATGGTTCTGATTAATATACATTGTTAAACTTTGAAAGATTAAAATACTTTTAAAGATTTTTAAAAATATAATTCTTGATCTCTCCTCTGAACCCAGCGGTCCCACCTAGGGCCTGCCCTGTGCTTCACATACTCCAGGACTTTAAGATCGCATCGGGGTTACTCGTGAGTGGAGTTCAGCGGAGGTTTGGGGAGCAGTGGGCCAGCAGTTGCCTGCAGGGGCAGGATCTGAGAATTCCGCCCCACCGGAGGCTGGGCCTGTCCCAGCCAGAGCACCACCCATCCCGCTATCTCTCCTCTGAACCCAGAGGTCGCACCTAGGGCCTGCCCTGTGCTTCCCATACCCCAGGACTTTAAGATCGCATCGGGATTACGCGTGAGTGGAGTGCAGTGGTGGTTCTAGGAGCAGTGGGTCAGCAGTTGCCCACAGAACAGTGGGTCCTTTCTGGTCTGCACCATCGCCAGGTCTCCTCAGGATGAGATGGCAGGAGGCTAGCGTAAGAACAGAAGCAACAGAACCCAAGGGTACTTGGCATCACCAGACCCAAACTCACCCACTACATCAAGTCCTAGATACAACAGCACACCAGAAAAGCAGGACATGGATATAAAGAAACTGGTCATGATGATGATGGAGGACTTTAAGAAGGAAATACAGGAAAACTCAGATAAACAACTAGAAGCTTTTAAAGAGGAAAAATCTAGAGAGTTACAGGAAAACACTGATAAAAAACTAGAAGCATTTAAAGAGGAAAAACTTAGAGAGTTACAGGAAAACAGATAAAAAACTAAAAGCATTTAAAGAGGAAATACTGAGAGAGATACAGGAAAAGAATACCAAACAGGTGATGGAATGGAACAAAACCATCCAGGACCTAAAAATAGAAGTAGAAACAATTAAGAAAAACCAAAAGGAGTTAATCCTGGAGATAGAAACCATAGGAAAAAAATCAGGAACCATAGATATGAGCGTCAGCAACAGAATACAAGAGATGGAAGAGAGAATCTCAGGCACAGAAGGTTCTATAGGGAGCATAGACAAGACAATCAAAGAAAATGCTAAATGCAAAAAGATTCTAACACAAAATATCCAGGAAATCCAGGACACAATGAGAAGACCAAACTTAAGGATAATAGAAGTAGATGAGAAGGAAGACTATCAAACTAAAGGGCCAGCAAATATCTTCAACAAAATAATAGAAGAAAACTTTCCATACCTA
>LR753610.1:0-21994 GCA_902729485.2 Mus minutoides | reverse complement strand
AAAAAAAAATGGAGAGAGCTTACACCAGTAGCTTGGCAGCACAGTTGCAAGCTCTAGAACAAATGGAAGCAAAGTTACCTAAGAGGAGTAGACGGCAGGAAATAATCAAACTCAGGGGTGAAATCAACCATGTGGAAACAAAAAGAACTATCCAAAGAATCAATCAAACCAGGAGCTGGTTCTTTGAAAAAGTCAACAAGATAGACAAACCCTTGGCCAGACTCACTAGAGGACACAGGGATAGCATCCGAATCAACAAAATCAGAAATGAAAAGGGAGACATAACAACAGATCCTGAGGAAATCCAAAACACCATCAGATCCTTCTACAAAAGGTTATATTAAAAAAAACTGGAAAATCTGGATGAAGTGGATAACTTTCTAGACAGATACCAAGTTCCAAAGTTAAACCAGGATCAGATTAATGACCTAAACAGCCATATATCCCCTACAGAAATAGAAGCAGTCATTAATAGTCTCCCAACCAAAAAAAGCCCAGGACCAGATGGGTTTAGTGCAGAGTTCTATCAGACCTTCAAAGAAGACCTAGTTCCAGTTCTTCTCAAGTATTCAACAAAATAGAATCTGAAGGCACACTACCCAATTCATTCTATGAAGCCACAATTACTCTGATACCTAAACCACATACAGACACAACAAAGATAGAGAACTTCAGACCAATTTCCCTTATGAATATCGATGCAAAAATACTCAACAAAATTCTCGCCAATCGAGTCCAAGAACACATCAAAACGATCATCCATCATGACCAAGTGGGCTTAATCCCAGGAATGCAGGGATGGTTTAATATACGGAAATCCATCAATGGAATACACTATATAAACAAACTCAAAGATAAAAACCACATGATCATCTCCTTAGATGCTGAGAAAGCATTTGACAAAATCCAACACCCATTAGTGATAAAGGTCTTGGAAAGAACAGGAATTCAAGGCCCTTACCTAAACATGATAAAAGCAATCTACAGCAAACCAGTGGCCAACATCAAGCTAAATGGAGAGAAGCTGGAAGCAATCCCACTAAAATCAGGGACCAGACAAGGCTGCCCACTTTCTCCCTATCTATTCAATATAGTACTTGAAGTCCTAGCCAGAGCGATNGGAATGGATACAAAAAATTTGGTATATCTACACAATGGAGTACTACTCAGCTATTAAAAACAATAAATATATGAAATTCCTAGGCAAATGGATGGATCTGGAGGCCATCATCCTGAGTGAAGTAACCCATTCACAAAAGAACTCACATAACATGTACTCACTGATATGTGGATATTAGCCCAGAAACCTAGACTACCCAGGATACAATTTACTAAACACATGATACTCAAGAAGAAGGAAGATCAAAATGTGGACAAGTCACCCCTTCCTAGAATTAAGAACGAAGCACACATTGAAAGAGTTAAAGGGAGCATTTGTGCAGCTCAATCCAAAGGATGGACCCAACGACTGCAGCTGCCAGGGATCCATCCCACAATCAGTCACCAAACATAGACTCTATAGTATATGCCAGCAAGATGGTGCTGAAAGGGCCCGGATATAGAGGTCTCAGGGGAAAATATACCAATTCCTGGCAAACATGGAGGTGGAAGCTCACTGTCAGCTATTAGATGGAACACAGGGTTCCCAAGGAAGAAGGAGCTAGAGAAAGTACCCAAGGAGCTGAAGGGGTCTTCAACCCTATAGGTGGAAGAATAACCATGAACTTACTAATACCCCCTGGGCTCGCGTCTCTAGCTGCATATATAGAAGAGGATGGCCTAGTTGGCCATCAGTGGGAAGAGAGGCCCCTTGGTTATGCAGACTTTATATGCCCCAATACAGGGGAATGCCGGGGCCAAGGGGTGGGAGCGGGTGGGTAGGGGAGCAGGGCTGGGAAGGGGGAAGATATAGGGAACTTTCTGGATAACACTTGAAATGTAAATGAAGAAAATATCTAATAAAAGTTGAAAAAAAATATAATTCTTTATTTTTTCGAGTTGTTCCATTTGTGTTTAATTTTACTGTAGGTATCAAGGCTATCTAATCTTTCATTCCTGCCTACCCCCTCAAATTAATGAAATGATTGGTTATTCTGCTGTACTTATAGAATGATGCCTTGATCAATCATCATCAAACTAGCATGTTTCTGAAAAAGATGGGAGCAGGTTCAGATACCCACACTCAGATATTATGCAGAGAGTGTGAGAGATTTCAGCAGGTACCTCTTCTCAGAAATCAGAAAAAACAAAGGAAGGGAAAGAGGAAAGATGGTAGGATACAGAAGGAATGGAAAAAATGGCCCACCAAACCAACTAAGCCTAAATAGGTATCACATGAGCTCACAGAGACTGAAGCAGCAAATATGGGTCCTGTATGTGTCCAGACCATGTACTTTGCATATATGTTATGGATGTGGCCTAACATTTTTTCTGGCATTCATAACAGTAGGAGTGGGTGAGTATCTCTGATGCTTTTGCCTGCTTTGGGCACAGTTTTTGTCCTATTAGGTTAATTTGTCCAGCCTCAGTAGGAGGAGCACTTGCCTTGTTTTATTGTGTCTTCTTTTGTCCTGTTTGGCTTTTGTCTCTTTGAAGCCTGCTCTTTTCTAAAGAGAAAATAGAGTGGGAGAAGATGCTGAGAGGAATGAAGGGGAAATGAAACAATGGTAGGGATATATTGCATCAGAAAAGAATCTCTCTTTTCAATAGAAATTGAAATAATAAAAATAATTTGTAATTTCAGAAATATTGAATAATTAGTATATATTTTATTCTGTACAATTTGGGGGTTGTATTCTAAGCACAAACAAGCATGCATACACACTAACATGATCAACATCAAAATAAGAGGAAATAATAAGAACTGGTCATTCATTTCTTTCAACATCAATGAACTCAATTCCCCAATAAAAAGACACAGTGTAACAGAATGAATGCAAAAACATTATCCATCAGTTTGCTAAATACAATAAACACACATCAGCAATAAGGATAGATTTTCCTTCAGAGTAGAAGGCTGGGAAATAAAGTTTTTGAATCAAATGGACCCAAAAAGCAAAATGAAGTAGCCATTTTATTATCTAATATAATAGACGTTCAAGCAAAATAATCAAAAGGGACATAGAAGGGCACTTCATACTCATGAAAGGAAAAATCTACCAAGATGATATATCAATTCTGAACAACTATTCCCCAACTGCAAAGGCACCCACATTTGCAAAAGGAACATTGCTAAACTTTAAATCACACATCAAAACCCACACATTAACAGTGGGAGACTTCAACACCACATTCTCACCAATTGAGAGGTCAACCAGACAAAACCTAAACAGAAAAATAATGAATATAATTGACATTGGAGTGAAATGGACCTAACAGATATCTAGAGAATATTTCACTGAAACACCAAAGAGTATACCATCTTCTCAGCATGGTCCTTGTCCAATATTGGCCATGTAAACAAAGCAAGCCTCAACAGATATAAGAAAATTGAAATAACACCTTTTATCCTATCAGAGCACCAAGGATTAAAGCTGGACTTCAATAACAACAGGAACACCATAAAACCTACAAACTCATGGACATTGAACAACACTTTACTCAATGATCTCTGGGTCTCTAAAATTTGCTCTGTGAGGTAAAAAGAAAATAAAGAAGGCATCAGGCTTTGCTCACCTTATGCTCCTTGGAACTTTTCTGGAGAGGAAAAAAAGGCTACACATACTTGGGGATCACTCTTTCTAGACCATGCTCCTTAAATGTAACTGGGAGCAGGAGAAAGGGTTCTCTCAAGGAGGGTGGTGTGCCACCTCACTGCAGCAGCCTCACAAGAAAATGAATGGTAAACCACACAATAGCAGTATTTACTCCTTTTTTTCCAATTCTTTCTCAACTGTGGAATCTACAACAGTTTATATATAATAACGATGCTATCGAGGATTGTGAAGAGGAAATCTACATCTATGGAGACAAAGGCTGGCTGAACACACAGTAGAAAGAAGGACTCAGGGCATAGAGAGAATATTTTATGTCTGTATGCATATTACACCTGGAGATTGGGCTCAGGAGGCCCTAACTCTCATTACTGAACTAGTTATTACTGATGATAGAATTGGTGAGAGGGAGAATTGTCATGTATATAGTCAATGGTGATCCCAGCAAGCTTCAGTTGTTTTGTTCCAATTTTAAGACCACACCAATGAACCATGATAAACTAACTTGATCATAAAAAAAAAAAAAAAACAACAAAAAACCCCACAAAATAATATATCAAGATTAGAAGTCAGTAGGTGTGGCAGAGATGGGAGGAAGAAAAAAAGGTGGGATAGTGAATAATGATATGCCTGAATAAAATTTTCAAAGAACATACTTCATTGGTGGCACATGCCCTTCAAAATCACACTCTAAAGGCAGAGACAGGCCCATTGCTGTGATATCAAAGCCAGCCTGGTTTAGGTAAGGAGTTTCAAAACAAGAAGAGCTACATTGTAAGACTGTCTCAGGAAAAAAATACAAACAAATAAACAAACACCATTGTTTTTAAAGTAACAATGTAATAAGGCCAACTGATTCATTTGCATTGTCAGCTATTCCTTTAAGTCTACCCAATAAAATTTGGGCTTTCTCATGATTTTTTTTTTTATTATTATCATTGCTGTATACACATTTAAAATGCTATTTTCCAAATGGGTACAGCTGAAAGGTCTTTTGTTGTCTGAACTTCACAAATGAGAACATAAAACTCTGACATAGAATTTTAAATTTTCTTTTACATTTTTTCATTTTAAATATTTGTATTACAATGAGTTATTTTAAGAATTTGTTTGTGCTTCTCTTGATATATAAACCTTGTAATGTTACTTCAACTTTTTAAATTTAATATTGTTTGTTTTTAATTTGTAATGTAGTGATCAATGTGTTTGCTAACACATAATGTATTAATGGAGATTAACTGAGAGAAGAGACAAAATAATGTTTATGACAGATACAGGAATAAGTGCCCAGTAATTTTAATTATAGCTTATTTATGAATATAGAAATTGTGGCCTTTACAGCTTGAGACACTGAAAACTGTTGAGAATTATATCTTAATTACATCCAAATTTTATATGCAGGATCATAAAATGTTTTGATGAAACTAAGATCACACTGTGAACATAAAATTAAAATTAATAATTTGAGGTGATTACTTAATTAGTAATATGGGAGTGTAATTTACTCAGTGACTTTTTTGAAAATAATGTAATTGGAATATTACTTTGATATAGACTGAAAGTTTATATCCTTATAATATATATTTACTAAAATTTTAACCCACAATGAGATGATACTGAGAGATAGGGTCTTAAGGAAGTGCTTAGATATTGAAGGTAAAATTTTCACATGTTGAATTAATACTTGTTCAAAAAATAATTCCAGAAAGCTCATTTTCTCTTTCTCCTTTGCATTAATAAAAACTACACCTATGCATGAATCACACTGGCTCCTTATGAAACAATGGGTTTGTTAGCACCTCAATATAGGACTTGCAAACTCTAGAATAGTAAAAAATAGTGTTGCTGTTTACAAAGTCTCTTCATAACTCATATACTTTTATTAGATCTTACTTATTTGACTAAGGTAACTTATTCCACTTAGGAAGATGTATATTAATTATTATATAATTTTTAGGATCCAATAATGCTCCACAATTTAATGAACTATAAAATATGTCAGCTCACCATCGAGACAGAATCTGTTCATTTGAGGTAATTTGGTGCTTTGCAGTCACTAGATTTTAAAATTAGACCATGGTCATATAAAGCAAATTATCTTTGTGTGGGTACATCACCTGCATAGCCTAACATTTCATAACTCCTGCCTCTGAATGTAATATATTTTTAACATATGTACTGAATAGAAAAGAAATATTTTAATGAAAGTAAATATAATAATAAGTTTCCTAGTGCTCTGTCTGTTACTGTTATAAAATATTGTTACTACTGTAAAATACCAAAATCAACATGTGGGGGAAGGGATTTACTACAGCTTACAAGTCACAGTCCTTATCAATTTTCAAGCAGGAACATGGAGGCAGGAGAAACAGAAACCACCAAGGAACATTGCTTGCTAACTCATTCCCTACTTCTGTTTAACTTGTTTTTTTCTATGAACCAGGACTGCCTTCCAAAGTGTGTCACCACCTCACATTAAGATACACTCTCCTCCATCAGTTAGCAATCAAGAAATTGTTCCACTTGCCAACAGTCCAATTTGATGAAGACAGTTTCTCAATGGGCATTCCATCTTCCTAGATGTGTGAATTTGACAAACAAGATTAGCCATTACAGTTATTATACACCAAAATAAAATGTAATAAGGCAAAACAAAACAAAAAATCATGTCAAGGCTACACAAGGCAATCCAACATAAGCGAAAAAGCCCTAAGAGCAGGCATAAAAATCAGAAACCCACTCATTTATACTTTTAAGTATCCCATAAAAATACTCTGAACTCTGAAGGGAGGGGTTTGATAAAGATATCCAATTTAGAGCTGTGTTTTCCAAGGACTCACCTCTCTCTCTCTTTCTCTCTCTCTCTCTCTCTCTCTCTCTCTGCATGATGGCTAGATGTGCATCTCTACATCTCTTTCTATTTGCTGCATAAGAGAACTTTGCTAATGACTTAATAATCATTAATTAATATTTTAAATACTGGTTTTATTTCCTCACATAAAGGAATGGAATGATAGATATACCCAGGCTTTATGAAAACAGGGCTTGGCCTGAGTCCAGAGATTTGCTATCTAACTGTTTTAATTAGGGATCTCCTGTGAAGAGACACCAAGACAAAGTCAACTCTTATAAAAGAAAACATTAAATTGGAGCTGGCTTACAGTTTCAGAGTTCTAGTCCATTATCATCATGGTGGTAAGCATGAAAATATACAGGCAGACATGGTACTGGAGAAGGAGCTGCAAGATCTACATCTTGATTAAAGACAACCAGGAGGCTCCTGGGTTCCAGAGCCAGTTAGGGTGAGGATCTCTCTTCCACACTGGGTGTAGTTTGAGTACTAGGAGCCGTCTGAGCCCACATACATAGTAACCTACTTAGTCTAAAAAGGCCACATGTATTCCAAGAAGGCCACACCTCTTAATAGTACCACTTGCCATGGGACAAGCATATTCAAACAAGCACATTATCCCTAGGCCTAAGCTTGGAGGCTTCTAGCTTCCATACAATGCAATCTTTTATTAATTTTTATTTTTATTATCTATAATGTTTTATTTTTACAGTCTAGTCATTGTCCCTGTCCTGGTCTGCCCTCTAAGAGTTCATCATTCCATTCCCTCTACTCCAGCACTGAGAGGATGTCCCCACTCTCTCAGATACCTCTACACCCCATCAAGCCTCCCCATTCCCCGGATCCTCAATTCTCTCAAGGGTTAAGTTCTCAGGCTCTAAGATAAAGAATTGATAAATGCAGCCTCATGAAACTGGAAAGCTTCTGTAAGGCAAAGGACATAGTCAATAAGATACATCAGCAACCTACAGATAGGGAAAAATCTTTACTAACTCCAAAACTGATAAGGGGCTAATATCCAAAATATATGTAGAACCCAAGAAGCTAACCTCCAAAAAACCAAACAACACGAGCAAAAAAATGGGGTATTAAACAGAAAATTTACAATAGAGGAATTGCAAATGGTCAAGAAGCACTTAAATAAATGATCACTTGATTAGACTCTAAAAAAAAAAAAAAGAAAGAAAATTGACAAAATTTATCATACCTTCATGATACAAGTTTTAGAAAAATCCACAATTCAAGGACCACACTTAAACATATTAAAATCAATATACAGCAAACCAGTAGCCAACATCAAACTCGAAGTCTCTGAAGAAAGATCTCTGAAGGAAGAAAGAACTCCCATGCTCATAGATTGGCAGGATTGATATAGTTAAAATGGCCATCTTGTCGAAGGCAATCTACAGATTCAATGCAATCCCCATCAAAATTCCAAATGAATTTTTCATAGAGTTAGAAAAGGCAATTTACAAATTCATTTGGAATAAGAAAAATCCCCAGATAGTGCAAAATATTTTCAGCAATAAAAGAAATTCTAGGGGACTCACCGTCCCTGACCTCAAGTTGTATTACAGAGCACTAGTGATAAAAAATGCTGCATGGTATTGGCACAGAGACAGGCAGGAAAAGCAATGGAATCGAATTGAAGATCCAGAAATGAACCCACACACACATATGGTCACTCGATTTTTACAAAGGAGCTAAAACCATTCAGTGGGGAAAAGACAGCATTTTTAACAATTGGTGCTGGTTCAACTGGTGGTTAGCATGTAGAAAAATGCAAATTGACCCATTCTTATGTACTTCTACAAAGCTCAAGTCTGAGTGGATCAAGGACCTCTACATACAAGTATCATCCAACTCTATGTTGTATATAGAAGACTTTAAATTCAGACGTAAGTAAGTTTAATGCAAAAGGGTACAATTAAATATTACAAAAAGAAATGTTAAGAGACTATACTATGATGTGGCAAAATAAACCATAAAACAAAAGAATTATTAGAGCTAAATGATATTTGAAAGTGACAAAATTCTAAGATTATCAACAAAATACAAATATCTGTATTTGAATCCTACCCCTAGTTCTCTAGTTTTTTTTTTTTTTCCCTTTTTCTTCTTTTGGTTTTGTTTCTGAGAGATTACCTCTTAATAACAGAATTCACCTTATAGTCAGGCTGGCCTTTACTTCATGTGAATACTCCTGCCTCAGCTTACTGTTGCTGGTAACATGAAGACTGTGTAGGGGGTGAGGAAGAATATGTTTCAAATGTTTTCTGTGATTAAGTCCTTGGTTAATATTTTGGAAAATGGAGATAGGGTATTTCATTAAAAATATTACTTTCTATAAAATCATAACCTATATGCTTCTCAAATATGCAATACTCTTTTCATCTCTTCATTATAGAAATGTTTTGCTCAATATAGTAGAACTTTCACATGGGTTAAAAGGAAGGTACAGCCGGGTGGTGGTGGTGCACGTCTTTAATCCCAGCACTTGGGAGGAAGAGGCAGGTGGATTTCTGAGTTCGAGGCCAGCCTGGTCTACAAAGTGAGTTCCAGGACAGCCAGGGCTACACAGAGAAACCCTGTCTCGAAAAAATAAATAAATAAACAAATAAATAAATAATAAATAAATAAATAAATTAATTAATTTAAAAAGGAGGGTGCAGGTACACAGCATAGTATAAAAAGGATGCTGGCTACTATCTACAGATGCAGCCGAGTCTGTTTGACTCAGGGACTAGACTTATTTCAAAATGCATAATCCTCTGGGTTTCACATTTAGATTTATTTCTTTCTTTGTTACACTTATCTATAGATCAGATTTTACATGATGGAAGTGTAAATGCTGCTTAAACCCATTATTGTACATAGAGCTACAAAATTGGATATTAAACAAAAGAAAATCCTCTTCTCAAGAGTTGCATAACGTCTTGCAGAGAATTCTGATTCACTTAGCTAAATCACTATTGGTCCAACTCAGACCCAATTTTTGGATATGTATTCAGAAGAGCATATTTGTATTAACAGGAACATGCTAATCTTGAGGAAAAGGTGGTAAAAGTCACAAACTTCAACCTATGATGTTAACTTTAGCTTTTACACATTATAATCCTCTCCACTTAGGCATCAAGTGTGGTGATCTTGAACAAACTATTGGACCACTAATAGTTTTCACTTTCTAATGATCAGTATAGAAATAATAAGAGCAACTAACTTAGAGAATATCTACATGAATTAAATGAAATAATTCATTCTTAAAAAACAAGAGATTATGATCACCATAGAGTAACAGCCAGCAGTAATTGGTGTAATTGTAATGAATATTTTAGTTACTATTAGAAGGGAACTGTATTCATATGAAATAATAATATGCTATAAGATCTTTACTTGTGATAGCCAGAAGCTGGAAACAACATAGATCTCCCACAACAGAAGAATGGATACAAAAAAAATGTGGTTCATTTGCACAATGGAATACTACTCAACTATTAAGAATGAGGACATCCTGAGTTTTGTAGGCAAATGGAATGAATTAAAAAATATCCTGAGTGAGGTAACTCAGACACAAAAATACATGCATGGTATGTACTCACTAATAAGTGGATATTAGGAAAATAAACAAACAAAAAGATACAGAGTTCCCAAGATACAAAACTCAAAAAGATCAAAACGCTGAAGTGTCCAAATGAGGATGCCTCAGTCCCACATGGGAGATAAAGGGAAAAATCATAAGTGGGGAGGAAGGAAGGAACCTGGGAGAGAATGTGGATTGGGAGGGGGAAGAGGGAAACCTGATCTGGTATTGGGTGAGGGAAAAGGACTCAAGCCATGAGGGCCAGCAGAAAGAATGGCAACAGACAACCTCAGGAAATAGGAGGTTGGGGTGACAATCCAGAATGCACGAGAGACCTGGGATATGCGAGACTTAGTACTCAAAAGGAGGGACCTTAGATAAAATCCCAGACAGTAGGGAGAGGGAACTTATAGAGCCCACCTCCAGCAGGAAGACAAGACATCAATTGAGGAATGGGGTTGCCATCCCATAGTCACAACTCCAGCCCATAATTGTCACTGTCTGAAAGAAATAGAGAGGAGCCTGAGGAAAGAAGGTCCAGTAACAGGCCCAAAGTTGGATCCAGCTCAAGGGGAGGACCCAAGGCCTGACCCTATTACTGAGGCTATGGAACACTCACAAAAAGGGACCTATCATGACTGCCCTCTGAAAGACCCAACAAGCAGCTGAAAGAGTCAGAGGCAGATAGTTGTACTCAACCAATGGACAGGAGCAGCTGACCCCTGTTTTTTTAATTAGGGAAAGCTTAAAGAAGCTGAGAAGAAGGGCCATCCCATAGCAGGACCAACAGTCTCAATTAATTTCAACCCCTGAGATCTCTCAAACACTGGGACACCAAACAGGCAGCATACACCAGCTGATATGAGGCCCCCAACATGCATACAGTAGAGGCTTTCTGGGTCTGTGCTCATTTAAAGAGGATGCACCTAACCCTCAAAAGACTGGAGGCCCCAGGGTGTTTGGAGGTCAGGTGGAGTGGAGGGTGGGAACATCCATATGGAGACAGGGAGCTGAGGAGGAGGTATGTGATGTGGAAAAGTTGGTGGGTGGATGGCAGGGAGAATAAAATATGGAGTGTAAAAAAATTATTTAAAAAAGAGTTTCAAAACAATGCCTTTCAGCTGATTTATTATCTTAAAATCAATATAATTGTTATCAACAGAAGATAAATAATTGATATAAATGTCACAAAAAATGTAAAAGAGAAACAATGGAGAACAAAGGAAAGGAGGGAAAGGAGGATTTCCCATTAGATGTTGACATAGAGTTGAAGGAAATCATAATTAAAGAGAGGTGAGAAGATGAAATGTAAATTTAAGAAGGGAAGAAAAAGAGGGGAGGGGAGGAACTGCATCCATGATTCTGTACCAATCACAGTATTTGTATTTCTTCCTTTGATATCTTGACTTTGCATTTTTACATTCCTTATGCTTCATGCTCTGATTGGCTTCACTAGGCAGAGTCACTGTGTCTTATCAATTAACACTAGCTCCCAAATCTGCAACTGTGAATTCCTAATGACTGCTGATTTCAATGTGATACATTATTGTATTATAATAAATGTCAGTTTTCATCACATCAAATGTTCTCATGACATAATATGACTTGAAAGATATGCAAATCTCCTTCCAGATATTATTAATTAAATTCAGGTTTGGGGTGTGTAAGCACTTCCTAATTAGTTCTGAAGTAATCAGGAGAAATCACACTTGATTATATGCTGCAAATTTACTTCAGGAATTTCAGGGTCAACATTTACTACCACAGAAATTAGGCGAGTTCAACATTCAGCTCTTTAGTTTTCCAAAGACAATTTGTGTCCCATCTCTTAGTTTCTTCAAATCATCTCCTCCCGTTTTCTTTTCACAATTTACAGGCAGTCAAGACCTTGCTTTGCACAGGGCGGTGGTGGCGCACGCCTTTAAATCCCAGCACTTGGGAGGTAGAGACAGGCGGATTTCTGAGTTCAAGGCCAGCCTGGTCCACAGAAGGAGTTATCGGACAGCCAGGGCTGCACAGAGTAACCCTGTATTGAAAAACAAAAACAAACAAACAGAAATAGAACTTGCTTTGCATTGCATGTAGACCACCAACCACGATGAAGGCAAATGTCACACAGTTCTAAAGATACACAAGAGTCAAAGAGCAAAGCACTCACACAGCTGTTTGGCAGCTTTAATCAGAAATCATTGGGAAATGTCCAAATCCTGGCATTGTGGATAAAGGGAACTGGAGAACTGGCAATGATGGTGAATAGTTTATTATATACAAAACCAGATTTTTTTCCTACCAGATATGATAAAAAATACTTCTAGGTTTATTTAGGAATCAACCCATTTTATGTATATTTACTTATTATTCATGTTAGGGACATTCTATGTTTATGTGTCTTGGTTGGATTAACAAATATTTAAACCATTTACTGTGAAGTCTGTGGCATTTGAAGCAAATCACATCTCCTGGCAGTTAGTAAATAATGATGTAATTATGAATTGCAAAGAATATTCTGAATGAGGAACAGTCTGCCTGAGTGTGCAGTGTGTGAGTGTGTGTGTGTGTGTGTGTGTGTGTGTTACTGTTTGATTCTCCAAAATTACTTCCAGTGTTGTGACATGCTTCTCAATTCAAGATGAAACACTATCCTTAGTGACTGAGTAAGAATTCCTATCCATTACTTGCAGGAGTCATTCTGTTTTCTACGTAATTAATGCAACAATGACTATGTCTCTGATATGATGATGAGTTGGGTCTCAGAGCTCAGAGAATATCAGGTAGTTACTTTAGACCAATCACTACTAGAGTAAAATGAAATTCTTATACACATTGCAGTATTCAATGTTTGAATAGTACTTTACAGGTTACTCTGATAAATTGAATTTAATAGCTAATATCTTTGGGGGTTTTATTGGTGGTGATAAAATTATATATAAGTAAATATTAATTAACTAAATTATTTTAAAATGAAATTAAAATGTTTAAAAACATTTAATTATAAAATATAAATTATAAAGAGTAACTTATACGAAAACAGGTTTATTTGGGTTTCCTGTTCCAGACTGGTCCACTACAATGATAAGGTCATAACAGCTTGAACTTGAAGCAACTAGTCAAATTTCATGCATAGTCAAAAAGCAGAGTGTAATAAATGCCTGACTCTACTCATGGTCCTCTTTGATTTATATATTACAGTATCCTAATTAGGGAGTAGTGCCACCTAGAATGGTCAGGTCTTCCCCCCTCAACCAATGTAATCCAAATTTTCTGCCCGATATACACACACCATCAAACCTGATCCAGCAAATCCCTCTTTGATATTCCCTTCCCAAGTGATTCTACTGTATGTTAAATTCCTATTTAAAAGGAACCATTGTGTTTCCCTCTGTGTTGTTTAGCCATTTCCTCTGAAATTATTAAATCTTGGAACAAGCTACATAAGATTCAGTATTTTAAAAGGCTACTTAAAGAGTAGAATGTTCTAACAGGAGATTAAACATTGCATACTGCAGGGAAGCTCAGCAATGGCTTGTGCTGTAAGATCAAGAATTGACAAATGGGACCTCATAAAGTTGCAAAGCTTCTGTAAGGCAAAAGATACTGTCAATAAGACAAAAAAGCCAACAACAGATTGGGAAAGAATCTTTACCAATCCTAAATTAGATAGGGGACTAATATCCAATATATATAAAGAACTCAAGAAGGTGGACACTAGAAAATCAAATAACCCCATTAAAAATGGGGTACAGAGCTAAACAAAGAATGCTCAACTGAGGAATAACAAATGGCTGAGAAGCACCTGAAAAAACGTTCAACATCCTTAATCATCAGGGAAATGCAAATCAAAACAACACTGAGATTCCATCTCACACCAGTCAGAATGGCTAAGATCAAAAATTCAGGTGACAGCAGATACTGGCGTGAATGTGGAGAAAGAGGAATATTACTCCATTGCTGGTGGGATTGCAAGCTTGTACAACCACTCGGGAAATCAGTCTGGCAGTTCTTCAGAAAATTGGACATAGTACTACCAGAGGATCCTGCAATACCTCTCCTGGGGATATATCCAGAAGATGTTCCAACTGGTAATAAGGACACATGCTCCACTATGTTCATAGCAGCCTTATTTATAATACCCGGAAGCTGGAAAGAATCCTGGTGTCCCTCAACAGAAGAATGGATACAGAAAATATGGCTCATTTACACAATGGAGTACTATACAGCTATTAAAAACAATGAATTTATGAAATTCCTAGGTAAATGGATGGATGTGGAGGGTATCATCCTGAGTGAGGTAACTCAATCACAAAAGAACTCACATAACATGTGCTCACTGGTAAGTGGATATTAGCCCAGAAACCTAGATTACCCAAGATACAATTGGCTAAATACATGAAACTCAAGAAGAATGAAGATCAAAGTGTGGACACTTCACCCCTTCTTAGAATTAGGAACGAAGCACACATCGAAAGAGTTACAGATATCAAGGGTGGAGCTGAAACAAAAGGATGTACCAACCAGTGACTGCTGCACCTGGGGATCCATCCCATAATCAGCCATCAAAACAGACACTATTGCATACGCCAGCAAGATATTGCTGAAAGGACCCTGATATAGTTGTCTAGTGTGAGGCTATGCCAGTTCCTGGCAAACACAGAAGTGGATGCTCACAGTCAGCTATTAGATGGAACACAGGCTTCCCAAGGGAGGAGCTAGAGATAGTACCCAAGGAGCTGAAGGGGTCTCCAACCCTACAGGTAGAAGAACAGTATGAACTAACTAGTACCCCCAGAGCTCATGTCTCTAGCTGCATATGTAGCAGAAGATGGCCTAGTTGGCCATCATTGGGAATAGAGGCCTCTTGGTTATGCAAACTTTATATGCCCCAGTACAGGGGAATTCCAGGGCCAAGCTGTAGGAGTGGGTGGGTAGGGGAGCATGGTGGGGGATGGGGGAGGGTATAGGGGACTTTCAGCATAACATTTGAAATATAAATGAAGAAAATATCTAATAAAAATTGGAAAAAATCAAAATTTGAAAAAAAAAAAAAGACATGGAATGCAGTGCTGGAGAAATGGTGTAGCAGTTGAGAGCATTTACTACTCTTGTGGAATACTTGAATTTTTATCCCAGCACCATCATAGCAATCAACAACTGTCTATAACTTAAGTTCCAGAGGATCCAATTGAAGGCAAAGTGACCACACATACATACACACACACACACACACACACACACCATTTGGATACTATTAGTTTCATTAAAGGTTTAGTTTCATTAAAGGTTTGTTTATCTTCTTGATTTTCCTCAAAAAAAAAAAAAAAAGAAAAGAAAAGAAAAGAAAGAAAAGAGAAAGCAGCTCTTGTTTTCCTTGATTCTTTGTATTGTTTTCTTTATTTCTGATTGATTTCAGCCCTGATTTTGATTATTTCCTCCCATATATTCCTCTTTGGTATGTTTAATTCTTTTTTTGTTCTAGAGCTTTCAGGTGTACTTTTAAATTGCTTATATGAGAACTTTCTAATTTCCTTCTTAAAATCTATTTCTTTATTGATTGATTGATCCAGCCATTGATTTTACTCTGTATTTTAATGCCCCCTGTCCACCCTCCTACTGCTCCACATCGCAGACTTCCTCCCTAGTTCCCTGTCTTCACTTAGATGCCCCCCCCCCACTCCACCTGACCTCTAAACTCCCTGGGGCCTTCAGTCTCTTGAGGTTTAGGTGCATTATCTCTGAATGAACACAGACCCGGAAGTCCTCTGCTCTATGTATGTTGGTGGCCTGATATCAGCTGGTGTATATTGTCTGTTTGTTGGTCCACTGTTTGAGAGATCTTGGTGGTCCAAATTGAGACTGTTGGTCTTCTTACAGGGTCACCTTTCTCAGCTTCTTTCAGTCTTTCCCTAATTCAACAACAGGGGTCAGCTGCTTTTGTTCATTGGTTGGGTGCAACTAACTGCCTCTGATTCTTTCAGCTGCTTATTGGGTCTTCCGGAGTGCAGTCATGCTAGGTCCCTTTTTGTGAGTGCTCCATAACCTCAATAATAGTGTCAGGCCTTGGGACCTCCCCTTGAGCTGGATCCCACTTTGGGCCTGTCACTGGACCTTCTTTTCCTCAGGCACCTCTCCATTTCCATCTCTGTAATTCTTCCTTTTGTTGGAAGGTGTATTTTTAAATTGCTTATATGAGAACTTTCTAATTTATTTACAAAAGCATTTAGTACTACAAACTTTCCTCTTCGCACCATGTCCCATAAAGTTGTGTATGTTGTGTTTTCATATATTTCTTTTTGCCTCTTTTTCTTGCCACTTCAAGATCCCTGTCATGTTAGAGAGTATATTCTCAAATTAGTTGCCACAATAAATTCTTGTCTTTTAAGTTGTTCTTCTGAATTTTTTTGTCATAAAACAAAATAACTAATACAAATATGACTGTATCATTCCCAAGGTCCATTTCTTTATAAATAAGAGTTCATACTTTAACATTATTGCTGAGTTTTAAAGGATAATATTATAAAAGTGTCTCCAAATAAATAAATGTAGTTTTTTTTTTCTTTCAGGTCTGCTATTGTCACATTAAATATTTGTGTTAGAGAACAAGGTAGGTATGTCATTTTGGCAATAAAGGACAGAAAACATATCCTAGTAGAAAATGAGCTTCCAAAAAGAATAGGTGAAGTAGAAGCATATGCCTCTTTTGCATATTACCTTAGCCTGTGAGATACACAATTCAAATCACTGTCAAAAGTGTAAAAGGATTTTTCAAATAATTAACAGAAGTTAAAAAACCAGTTGTCACATATATGAAGATACAAGAGAAGACCGAAGGCATCTTTTATGGGACCATCTTAACTATTCTTGTTCTGTATCTTAGGTTTCATGGAGATAAAATTTTTAAAATTATATAATTTGCTGTTGGTTTTGATAGCTGTAACACAGCAGGAATGACTCTGTTGATATCATAGAATAATGCTAAATCAAATGATCACTGGTTCAGAACAATGCAAGCTGCATGTTGAACAGCATGGTTTAATTTTGGGGGGTGTAGTTTAGCTCTTTAGAAACTTGTATTTTCAATTTCTCTGAATGTACAATACAGTATTTCAAACAAAATTGTTTTATTTTAAGTAATTCTCCCATATATTGGCCAGAATGCCTTGATAATGTAATATTTTCAACAACCGATTAGAATAAAGTTAAGACATTTGACATAGATACCTAACCTGACAGGATAATAATGTCTATCCCTTCAGTTGTCATTGGATAAGATCAGTATTTTCCAGATTTTTGGAGGAAACACATGAACTCTTGACTAATTATATCTGAGCAACTTACATTGACCTTACTGGCATACTCTTTTATTAGCACAGTCAAAAATATATGGAGAAGAATTGGGAATCCTGTGTTTTTATTCACTAACACTGACACAAATTAATATAAATATTATCAATAATATATTATCAATAACAAATTGATTTTTCAAAGTTCTGAAGTCTGGAAAAATCAAACCAGAGGAACTGATCCTATTGATAAAATCAGAATTTATTTAACTAATTGCCTTCTAATACCATATTCTAGGGTATGAAGCCTTTTCCATAAGAGTTTTGGGTGAGCACTGAGGACCCAGAGAAAGAGTTCAGTACACAAATCACTTGCTTTGTAAATATGAAGACATGAGTATTAATCCCCATAATGCAGATAATTATGAGTGTGGTAGCATGCATCTATAACCTTAGTGTTTCTATGGTAATATTAAAACTTATGCAAGAGAATCGCAAGAAGTTTATAATCCATCTTGCTTGACATTTGCAATATTAAAACAAGAAAACCTTATCACAAGTATGGTGGAAAACCTAGATCTATACCTAAGGCTGTCCCTTGAACTCATGTCATATATCCGCACACTCTTAGACACACTGGCAAGGAAATACATGTGCATGTATCATACTTGCATTTCAGATACCCACCAAAAACATAGCACCTATCATATTTTAGACAAAGTTTCTCCTTCCTTTCTTTTTTCCCTCTATTTCTCTATGACACCCATTCTGCCTTCCTTTGTCCCATTTACTCAGTGTGAAGGTTGAAATACATAGCTCCAAATATGGCTACAAACAATCTGCCACAGAAATACAGTCCCAGACTGTAATTTCTTCAGTCCTCATTTTGCATAATAGGTTTAAATATTATGAGAAATTAAAAAAATTCTAATCTGTTGCATTCTATCAATTCTTGATTGGCCCCAGAAAATATGGAGGTCTGTTTTATGTAAACTGGGATGTATCTTGAGAAGAGGAAGGTGCCATCACAGAACAGATACCATGTGAATATTCTACATGATCCAATATTTACTCATTGACAGTTTCAGTAAAGACCCAGTCTGTGTTTTTTTAAGATAATTATTAATATTCTTACTTTAGAATGCCATTTAAACAGTTTGTCAGAGTGAGGTTCACATGAGTAAGAAAATTTACTCTGGCAAACATATTGTTGAGAAACGTGTAATAATACCAAAATTAAAGATGATGTGAAATATTGTGTACCTTCTTACTAAATCTATTGGAGCGTTTTTGATAGAGTATTACCCAAAAGTAACACTTTATTAGAGTACCCAACAACAACAAAAACAAACAAAAAATGGATCTATTTCACGAGCAATGAAATAGTCAATGAATTGCTGGCCAAAAAAAAATCTAAATTTTTTTGTTTGTTAGTTTGTTTTTAATCCTCAAATTCTGTACAGTTGTGGATAATAGAGCAGTATGTAAATTCAGTAGCATTTTATAACAGTGACTACCAAAAAATGAAGAAATACTTTTACAACAGCTGAAAGTGCAAATAACACAAATGAAGTACCTAATAATTAATTTTTCAAAGGAAGTGAATTGTCTCCACAATGAAATCTTTAAAAAATTATTAAAGTAATTTAAGAGGAAGCACACAATTAGAAAATTATTCTTTACCTAAGGACTGAAACAAACTTATGAATTTGTCAATATCATTTTAAGAAATCCAAAGATTCACGTATTTCATAAATTAAAAAAAAAAGGAAACAAATCTTACAAATTCCTAAATGTAAACAAAACAATCATAAGAAAAAAGAACAATCTTGGAATCATCATTTTATTTCCAGAGGACTGGCTTTGTGGATTAAGTGTTTGCTACACAAATGTGAAGACTGGAGTTTGGGTCTCCAGCAGACAATAAATCCAGTCAACCATTCAGATAGCACATCATTTCGGGACTCTGGAGGCAGAGACAGGGAAGGATTCTCCAGGACAATCTATCTACCTAAGCCACTAGAATTGTAGAGTTCTATGTTAAAAAAACATTCTACATTAATAAATAAATAAATTTTAGAGGGTTTAAGGAACACACCCAACATTAATTACAGGTCTGTACATACAATGCACTAACATGTATATACACCTGCACACAGATATGTGAGTGTACATACCCATGTGATCACACCACATATGTGAACAGGAACACACACACACACACACACACACACACACACACACACACACACAGAATCATACTACAGAATTGAAGGGAAAAGATCCAAGGTGGCTGGATAGAAGATCTTTCCCTGCAGCTATGTGAAAATAGAGGAAGAAACACAGAGTTCAAAACATATTCTGAGACCCAAAAGGACATACATGGTATGCACTGATTAATAATTGGATATTAGCCAAAAATGTACAGAATAACCAGGATACAATGCACAGAACTCAAGGTTAGCAAGCAGGAGGACCCTGGTGAGGATGCCTCAATCCCATTTGGGAGGGAGAAGAAAGTAATCACTGGGGGCAGAGGGAGGGAGGAACCTGGGTGGGAGAGGGGACAGGGAGGGGAAAAGTGGAACATGATCAGGTATTGGTGAGGGGTATCAGGAGTAAAGCCCTGAGGGCCAGCAGGAAGATTGTAAACAGACAACCTCAGGAGGTAGGAGGTGGGGGAACCCTATAGTCTCTCACATGGGAGGTGAGAGACTCTCATCACTCAAATGAAATGCTCAACACTGGGGAGAAGAAACTTGTAGAGTCTACCTCCAGTAGAAAGACGGGGCATCAAGTGAAGAGATAGGGTTGCCATCCCATAGTCAAAACTCTGCCTCATAAATGTCCCTAAAAGAACTGCAGGGACAAAAGTGGAGAAGAGACAGGGGGAAAGGATGTCCAGTGACAGGCTCAAATTGTAATTCAGCTCTAGGGGAGGCTCCATGGCCTGACACTATTGTGTGATCATATGCATTGCATAGCTGCCCTCAGAAAGGTCCAACAAGCACCTGAAAGTGTCAGATGCAGACACTTAAACCCAATCAATGGACAGAAACTGAAGACCCTTCTTGTTGAATTAGTTAAAGGCTTGTAAAAGCTGAGGAGGAGGGCTACCCCATAGGAAGACCAGCAATCTCAACTAACCTGGAACCCTAAGATCGCAGACACTAAGGCACCAACCAGGTAGCATACACTAGCTGATATGAGGCTCCTGACACATATTCAGCAGAGGTCTGCCAAGACTGTACTCAGTTAGAGAAGATGGAGTGAGGAGGTCTAGTGGTGTGGGGGTGGGGTGGGAATATCCTCTTGGAGTTGGGGGAGGGGTGAGGAGGAATGGGATATGGAACTGTAGGAGGACAGTCTGGGAGGTGGATAACGATAACAACTGGAATGTAAAAAAGGTTAATAATAATATCTATATCTATCTATCTATCTATATTCATAGTAAAAATATATAATATATATTCTGAGGTTCTAAGATGAGAAAGAGAGTGATGGTAGATAGAGATGGAAAAGAAGAAAGAAGCAGAGACAGAATAGGGATATGAAAGGATAGAGGAGGAAGGGAATTAATTTGAATAAAATGAAAGTTGCTGCAACATCTAGTAAAGTGATTAAAACTATAAACAGCCCGCCATCTTTCCTCTGAGCCCAGTGGACACAGCTAGGGACACCCCAGGACTTTAAGATCGCATCGGGGTTACGTGTGAGTGCAGTGCAGAGGGGGTGTTGGGAGCAGCGGGTCAGCAGTTGCCCCCAGGGGTAGGATCCGAGAACTCCACCCCACCGGAGGCTGGGCCTCTCCCAGCCAGAGCACCCGCCACCCCACCATCTTTCCTCTGAGCCCAGCGGACACAGCTAGGGACATCCCAAGACTTTAAGATCGCATCGGGGTTACGCGTGAGTGCAGTACAGAGGGGGTGTTGGGAGCATCGGGTCAGCGGTTGCCCCCAGGGGCAGGATCCGAGAACTCCGCCCCACCGGAGGCTGGGCCTCTCCCAGCCAGAGCACCCGCCACCCCGCCATCTTTCCTCTGAGCCCAGCAACTCCAGGACTTTAAGACCACATCAGGAGCTCAGGGCCCGGGCCTCAGGCTCTGTGCACTCTCTTAGGCTCTTTCAGCACTCCCCAAGCTATCTCTAGAAGTGAGGTGAGGAGGGGAACACAGCCTCTGTTCCGGCCCAATCTTGTGGAACTTGAGACATCAGCCAGGAGATTGATAAGGGACCAGGGCAAAACAGCGGGTCCTTTCTGGTCTGCACCAACTCCAGGTCACCTCGGGCAGAGATGGCAGGAGGAAAGCGCAAGAACAGAAGCAACAGAATCCAAGGGTACTTGGCATCACCAGACCCAAACTCACCCACCACCTCAAGTCCTAGATACAACAGCACACCAGAAAAGCAGGACATGGATATAAAATCACTGGTCATGATGATGATGGAGGACTATAAGAAGGAATTACAGGAAAACAAAGATAAACAACTAGAAGCATATAAAGAAGAAAAACTTAGAGAGTTACAGGAAAACACAGATAAACAACTAAAAGCATTTAAAGAGGAAATACTGA
>LR750965.1:208976-243189 GCA_902729485.2 Mus minutoides | reverse complement strand
TGGCCATCAGTGGGAAGAGAGGCCCCTTGGTTATGCAGACTTTATATGCCCCAATACAGGGGAACGCCGGGGCCAAGGGGTGGGAGCGGGTGGGTAGGGGAGCAGGGCCGGGAGGGGGGAGGATATAGGGAACTTTCTGGATAACACTTGAAATGTAAATGAAGAAAATATCTAATAAAAGTTGAAAAAAAAAAAAAAGGCAGCCTGAGTACAGCAACTTGAAACTAGATTTTAAATATAACACATTTCTATTTTTGTGAAGAGACACCATAGAATTTCTTATAAAGGAAAACATTTAATTGGGATTGGCTTACAGTTCAGAGGTTTAGTCCATTATTGTCATGGTAGGAAGCATGGCAACATGCAGACAGACATGGTGCTAGACTTCTACATCTGGATACACAGACAGAAGTCAGAGAGTGAACCACTAGACTTCGCTTGAGCATCTGAAACCTAAGAGTCCACCTCCAATGACAAACTTACGCCAACAAGGACACACCTACTTCAACAAGGAAGCATATGCTAATAGTGTCATTCCCTATGGGCATATAGGGGCCATTTTCATTCAAGCCACTACAATATTCTCAACACTTAAATTTTTCTTTACATATTTATGACCATAGGGCTACCTTCTATATAGGGTAATCATAATTAAATCCCCTACAGTGAATTTTAGTTATTTTTTAATAAAAAATCAGTCCCAGAAACCAATATGCAAATATAAATGATACTGTATCATCATCATTTGGAGTATATGTTATAATTTTCTAACTCAGAAAAAAGTCTATAGTTAAATTTACTAATTTGAAGACATACATATTAGGCATTCACAAAGATACTCATATGATTGGATCAAATCACGCTGTCCATTCTGGTTCCATTAAAACAGGACATTCCATGTTGGAGAGCCCCTCCTCTAGAAATCACTCACTTTTGATACCTGACATTACACTGGTCTTCTTGGATTAGTATGCTTTGGAATTGCCAATATTGGGTTACTTATGGGATTCTATAGATGTTCAGGTCTTCCTGTGATTTATTGGTGAAGTCCTGTAGCCATAGGGCATCAGAAAAATTAAAATCAAGATTTCCAGATTTAAAGAACAGGCCTCTAGAAGCAGGAGTCTGGTGTTTGCATAGATTAGGAATGAGAATGGGAAGAAAGAGTATCTGTATTTGCTGACCGCACAATGCCAACACAGTGGTCAACAAGCTTGGGTGGAGAAGTGACCTTTGGTATATAGCTGAGAAATTTAGTCATTATGTATCCTAGATTCATGCCTTCTTGAATCCAAAATGTCATGATCATAACCTTACCCCCATAAATTAGGTCAGCTTAACTTCTCAGATGTAACGTCCAAGTGTGAAGAGGTGAAAAAGAACAGCTTAGCCCCCTTTGGCGCTGTCACCATTGTCTATTTTTGTGATCAATTTGCTATACAGCCAACTTTTGAATTATTAGAGAACAACTTTTCTCTTGCTTTATAGATAGTTTATGTTTCATTAGAATCCTTGATCTCTTGACGTATCTTCGCTCTTTACCTTTTAATATGTAGTCATGAAGCATTTGAATAGTATTATATATGAGATGTTATTCAGTATGCCTTTTAAAAAAATCTGTGCTAGGGAGATACCTAAGGGGAGTCTACCCTCTCATAAGAGAAGGGGAGAGCAGAATATGGGGAGGAACTCAATGAGGGGGGAACCAAGGGAAGTCATTTGGACGATAGATAGATAGATAGATAGATAGATAGATAGATAGATAGATAGATAGATGAAAGATAGGAAGGAAGGAAGGAAGGAAGGAAGGAAGGAAGGAAGGAAGGAAGGAAGGAAGGAAGGAAGGAAGGGAGGGGGGGAGGGAGAGAGGAAGGGAGGGAAGAAGGAAGAAGGAAGAAGGAAGAAGGAAGAAGGAAGAAGGAAGAAGGAAGAAGGAAGAAGGAAGAAGGAAAAACTCTGTCCAAATAAATCTGGACCTAATTTTGGAGAAGTTTACATTCTGCTTTAATGGAAACTACCTGTGGTCCTAAGAATGATCTAGGTCCATATGTTATAGACCAAATCTTAAAAATTCTGAAATCTCTAGACCTGGATGTTCTTGTAAACCAAGCTTGAGCCTGAAGAACTCATTTTCACAAAGCATGGCATCTAGAAAAGGCAACAGTGTTTCAGACATAGCAGGACAGCCTTAGAGGCAATCTCACATAATTCTCAACCTCCCTTTCTGTGTAACAGGGAGATACTTGCGCTGACTTGGACAATCATTGGGTTCTCTAATTACCTGATGTAATTTTACATACTTAGCAGTCTTTGGATCCTGAACTTGAACTTGACCTCAGTTCATGATCATGGAGGAAAGGATATTTTAAGAATTGGATAAAACTATCATTACATATTTTCTATGAGAAAACATAAGGCGTGAACAAGCTAGGTGATAATTGTGTAAAAATTAAGGATATGGGTTGTATTTTCTATTGTTATGTGTGGTATCACAAAGAACATAAAAGTACTTCATATACTTAATTTTAAATGATTTCAACAGAAAAATCCCTTCAGTTATTTAGGAATACATGGTGGAAGGCAAGAATTAACTCCTATAAGTTGCCATTTGACTTCACATGTACACTGTGGCACACATGTGCCAACACATAGACAAAATAATAAGTATACCAGTTGTATCAGGGTGTGTCAAATCATATTAGGGAGGTTCTATAAACCACTGGGCATACACAATATCAGTGCCAGATTATCACAGAATCACCCACATCCATGGGCACAAATCCCCCCCCACACACACACACAGAGAGAGAGAGAGAGAGAGAGAGAGAGAGAGAGAGAGAGATGAAGGTAGATAAAAGTACATGTACTAGAAAGCTTATCCTTAATGGATAAGTCTATTCTTACCAACAGTGTACTCTAAACAATATGCAGCCAATGCCAGTGGTGAGATTCCTGAATTACATTTCTAAATGTCCAGAGCAGGCAGAGGCACACTTTGACTTCTGGTGTTCCAAACCTGGATTTTTAAGGGTCCTGTGTCCCATATTTCAAAGCCTGTATGTTAGGCAAAGGAGTCTAACTCAGGCAAAAGATAAAGTGAAGGCTAACCAGTTGGCACTGGATAATATGTCATGGGGATTGTCAATAGAAAAGAATGATTTCCCTGTTCTCAGCAACCACTAATTCCCTACAGCTCTTCATCCAGAATAGAACCTTGTGAGATTTCTCCATCTATGTTGACAGGTCAACCAGTGTTCTTAATTTTCAGGTCTTGTTTAGGCAACCATATTGTTGAAATTTTATGAAACAATAGAGAGGGGTACAGAAGAAATTGGGTGGGGAGAGGTACAAAAAATATAAGATTATAAAAATTAAATAAAATAAAAACAATTGAATAAGAAGAGGAAGCACAAGGAGGAAGAGAAGGAGGAGGAGGAGAAAGAGAAGAAGGAGGACGAGAAGAAGCAGGAAGAAGAAGGAAGAAGAAGGAAGAAGAAGAAGGAGGAGGAGGAGGAGGAGGAGGAAGAGGAGAAAGAGGAGCAGGGAAGGGGGAGGGAAGAGGAGAAGAACAAGGAGGAGGAGAAGGAGAAGGAGAAGAGGAAAACAGGAGGAGGTGAGGGGGAGGGGAGGGTGATAGGGAACTAGACTGCCCATGCAATGACACAGTGGGAGAGCAAAGTCAGAGTGCTGCCTCAAATATATGGCTAGTTCTGTTAGACACAGACCTTCACTATTTGATTTTCCCATCAAAATACCTAAACTCAGAGCTTAGCCTTCTAGCATGCCACCTTTGGGACAATCACTCAAGCCTCCAAATACTCAGTGAATGTGTACTGACTTCTATTGACTACTAATAATGTGTGTGGTACTGTCCAAATTGTTTTACAAATGTGACATTAGCCTAACCTCACGTTAACCCTCTGAAGAATGATTATTATTATTGTTTTAATACCTTCCAATATTACTGCTTTGAAGAGCAATCAACTTGGCCAGCCTCCAACACTGAGAATGTGGAGCCCAGTTGCCCCAACCCTCTATGCCTTGGTGCTTTTACAACAACAGTTATTCTCCAGATTTGTCTATAAACATGAGATGCTGTTACAGATTCCTTAGCATTCAATAGGTACAGCTTTGACAATAACTCATTGAGTTGGTAACCATGAGCCAAGTCCTCTGGAAAGAGCCCACAGTTGTGGGAAGTTGGCTATGGAGCAGCAGATTTTGCCACAAGACGCAGACCTGCTGGTGAGCGGCACTTTATATCATTTCTCTTTTTTGTTTGTTTGTTTTGTTTTGTTTTGTTTTGTTTTTTTCGAGACAGGGGTTCTCTGTGTAGCCCTGGCTTTCCTGGAACTCACTCTGTAGACCAGGCTGGCCTCGAACTTAGAAATCTGCCTGCCTCTGCCTCCCGAGTGCTGGGATTAAAGGTGAGTGCCTCCATGCCCGGCCATTTCTCTTTTTCTCCTTTCAACTTCTGTTCTCCTTGTTTGGCTCCCAAATGACTGCTCCAATGGGCTGAACTAATGGCATGTTATACTCTTGTGTCTTTTATTTTTGGCATAGTCAATCATTCTTTCTTAATAAACTATGCCTTTCCTCAAGTTGTCTGGATTAATATTTTCCATTTTCACAGCAATATGTTCTCTCAAGGGTGAGTGAGCAGAATTTGTTATGGCAAAGTCTTGAATGTGCCCAGAACCTAAGAGCTGGCATGAGTTTTGTTTGTTTCTTTTATTATTGTATCTGTGTCCTCAGTTCTTTTTAACTGCTTGTTTTCTTACTGAAATGAGTAAAATATGTATAATGACTTCTTTCGTAAATCCTATCAGAGCTCGCAAGTGGCTTGCGCAGAGCAATGCAAAAAGGGACTTGTAGATAAATATGTTCAGAATACAGCAGGATAGAGCCTGAGAAAGAACACAAGATAAAGAACACTCTTATGTGAGAGAGCTGGAAGTAAGGGTGTGGTGTTTAGGGAAAAGAAAGGAATCTCCTGTCCTTAGTGGCCATAGATAGCTTCCTGCTGATGACGATGCACTAGACATGGTTGAAACTAAGAAAGAAAGACACCTCATTTGTGCACCTGGTGAGTAACAATTAATTAAAGAAGATGTTGGAGGTTGATTTCTAGGAAGAAAAGTGCTCTCATCCACTGAGGAACACATAGGAAATAAATCGCATCAACACTTCTTACCCGATTTCTTCCCACCCTCTTTGCTGTCGAAGTTCCTTAAAAGCACACAACCCTCCATGCCACAGGGCCTTTGCACATATCATTGACTCTAACTGACACACCTTCCAAAAGTCCTTGATTCTACAGCTCAGTTGAAACAACCTTGTGTCCCAGGATCTTTCTTTGAGGTCTGTGCTGTGGGTACCTTCCCTCACCACCCTCTTTTCATACACATCTATTCCAGTCATATACACCCTCAGCACTCTCTTTTTATGATGTCATCTCATTACTATGTTTGCTGTATGCATCAAATATGAGTATGTGCCTGTATGTGTGCACATGTGTGTGCATGTATTAGGGCATGAAGCTGATATCACATGTCTTCCTCTAATATTCTCCACCTTGTTTTTCAACTCTGGATGTCTTCCTGCATCTAAGCCTCACTGATTTGGATAAACTGTCTGGCCAGTAAAGCTTTGGCATCCCCCTGTCCCCTGCCCCCAATATAGTATTACAGGGATATGCTGCCTTGCTGGGCTTTTTCCATGATTAATGAGGATCTGAACTCAGGTCATTGTGCTTACTCTCTCTGCCACCGGCTACTTCAGGCTGTCAACTTCACAGCACTTTCACGCTGTATTAATCTTCTGTCTTACACAGAAAACTCTAAATGAATAGCCACCTCTACAGCTGGATCTCATGGAGGCATTTCCTCACCTGAAGCTCCTTTCTCTGTGATAACTCCAGCCCATGTCAAGTTGACACAAAACCAGCCAGTACGCCACTCAATGTCCAACGGAACTGAACTGCCTTTGTATGCAAGAACTTAAGCTTTAAAACCAGTTTCTGGCCTCAATTCTCTCATGACAAGCCATGTCATTGTGAAACCGTGACAGTGTCCTCAAACTTTCTCAATGTCACCTCCAAATAAGATACAATAATAGTAACTACCTTGTGGAAGTTTGAATGTTTTTAAAAAGATAATGTATTTTACTACAGCAGTAATTGTCAGAAATATTTACAAAATAGTAATACCGTGATAAATATGAATGTTCCTTATATTTTCTGATTCCTTCAGGGCACAGTAGACTTTACTCAGATCTGTGCCCTCTGTCCCCAAAACACATGTCATCAATAGTTGTCTTTCCAGTTTCCTGGTCCCTGAGGCAAGCATCAGACTGGCAATGTTTGTCCACTCTGCAACTGTCACTTGGATTGTATAAAGGAGATCTTAGGTTTGTGTTACCACATTGCAAGAAAAAAACTTTGATTCAGTTCTCTAGCTCCAAACCGATACTAATTACTATTTATTACAGTTGAATGCATTGTAATTATCCCAAAGTAAATGCAGAATATTCTTTTTTATTGAATATATTCTTTATCTGCATTTCAAATGTTGTCCCCTTTCCTGGTTTCCCCTCCAAAAATCACCCTCCCCCTATTCCCTCCCCCCTCCCCCTGCTCACCAACCCACCCAATTCCACTTTCTGGCCCTGGCATTCTTCCACACTGGGGCATACAGCCTTCATAGGACAAAGGGCCTCTCCTCCCATTGATATATGACTAGGCCATCATCTGCTGTATATGCAGCTGGAGCCATGAATCCCAGCTGAAAGCTATTGGGAATGTCACCTGAGGAAGGTCCTTGAAAGATTGGGACTTTAACTGAGCAGGTATGTGAGCCAATGTGATGCAGAATGAATGACAGTTGTAAAAGAACAAAGTACAATATGGGGAATGGAACCACGGGACATTCTGTATGGATTTAGTGGACACTCACACAAAACTCACATGGAACATTCTTTGCCTCTTTATTTCCAAAGGCATCTGGGGCGATTGTACCCATATCCCATGAGGGGCTTCTGGAGACACTTAGGCTTCCAAATTACAAAGGCCTAATGCAGTATTTTTCTTACAAAGAAAATGGTTAGAAAACTCTCCTTGATTCACATTGAAAGCACAGAGAGGCATACATAGCTGCCCCAGATTTTCATAAAGGGGGATTCTTGTCTTTGAGAATACTGTGGAGACAAGTGGCTCTGACTTGCCAGAGCTCTGAGCAACTCTGCAATAGAGAGCTTCTTCCCAGCAACACCAGAAACCCTCAAAGCCTTGTATATGCACAGAGAGTCCAGCCAGGTTCCTTCGCTTCATCTTAGGAGGAAAAGTGTACCAGGATTCCAGGAAGTCTTGTGTATAAGCCTTGCTGCCCTGTGGTTGGATCCCAGCAACCCTGACTCATCATTTCATTCTAGTTCTTAATTCTGCCACTTGGCAATAGTGTCGTGCCCTCATATGCCAAGTCAGGACTTCAGTGTTCAGATTTTAAAAGTTGGTAGGAGTTAATGTGTCACTTCATTTTCAGAGATAATATCCTATTTAACTTTATCAAAGGTCTCTATTGAGTTACAAAATGGCACCTAGGGCTTCCAGAGAAGATTTTATGGTCTTAAATAATGCATGGAGCAATGGAACTCCCTTCTCAGTGGGTCAGAAGGTGTCACTATCTTTCATTTCTTTCTCACATACTAATATCTGATTTCAAGAAAACTGCCATGTGGGAGATAGCTATTGGAGAGAAATGACCTCTTACTCTATCTGTGTCCCAGCATCCCATGGTGTCTCTCCCTTGATCTCTCTTCATTAACATTTCATCTTAAATCAAAATGTGTTGAACTGAATGCTAATGACTATTATGCAACCCTAATTTGGAATCAGATAAACCTGAGGGGATACTGAATTAAGCATAGTTAAGCAGGAGTATTTACTTAGGTTTAGTGGTGACTCTGCAGTATTAGTATCCAAAGGGATATACAGTATTCAATAGTTCTCCCATTTAATTTTTTTATGAAATAATTCCTAGGGGCAGCATCTTGGGAGAGTTCATTCCTTAGTTAAATGAGCAGGGAGAGATCTTTCCCTAAAGCACATGGTCCAATTCCCCACACTGAAATTTCTCTCCCCACAGTAACTGCTCTCGTTGACTAAAAAACACTGCCTATTGCACTCTTCTGCTTATTCTTCTCACTCCTTTATAAGGACAATAGCAGTTCTTCCTTATATATAGGAAATGCAAGCAAGAGTTTCTTTGATTCACATGAAATTCTCACACCCCTTGACCTTACTTGACCTCAGATAAGTTCTGCATGGTTCTTCCCACACCATTTCTCTAAATGCCCTCATCATGGGGAGATCTGGTTTGGTGTGCCATTCTTTCCCTTAAGTGCCAACGTAAGGTTTTATCTTACTTGTATGCTCTATGTCTGTAGTGAACACTTCTTCTAATACCTTGAGAACATCTTCAGAACTTACATGCAAAAAGAAACTTACACTATCAACTTTGTTGATGGTGGTGATGATCTGAATTAAAGAACCCCCCCAAGCCTCCTGCCTGATACATCTCTAGTCAGACTGGCTTACACACCATGATGAGAGGTTTGCTGAATTCCAAGTCACATGTCTTCATTCAGTCACCATGATACGTCTCCTTGTCCTTCATACACTCGTGCTTACACTCATAGAGGCAATACCTTTTAAATTAGATAAGAGTCAACGTCTCTGTGTTTTCTCTAGGAGCTTGACAAGTTTGCCAAATGATCCCAAAACATGATACCTGAAATCAGAAAAGGATGTCAAATTCCAAATGGACACGAACTGCGACCTGTACACACTGGCACTGTGTTGGACAGGAAAAGACTCATAACGATAGGAAAACATTTGAAAAACCAAGGAGATGCTAAGAGTCTCATCAAGTCCAAAGCTTAAAGAGTGGTAGAAAGGACTGTCTAGCCAGATAGCATCTCTCAAATGCAAAAGGTTGCCATGAGCCATAGCAAAGCATAATTTAAGATAACCTTAAGCAAATGTATTGGTTTCTTAGGGCTACAGGGAAATGTAGCCATAGAGACCAAATGGATTACAATACTGAAATGCATTGTCTTAACAGTTCTGAAGCCAATGATGCGAGGGTTTCTGGAGTTCATTGCATTGAGCTGTAAATTTGGAAAAGCAGCCTTAGAGAAAACAGAGTACATTAGAATTCCCTCGATGCCTGCTTGTAGGAGGGACTTCAAGCCTTCTGAGAACAGGAACCCACCAGGTGTTTGCTAATGAATGATAAAGCAAGCGGGCTTCAGTAAAACATTAGGAGCAGTATGTTTCTCCCCGGTAGCCTTCTTGATTTTTCTTTCCCTATGCTCTGGTCCAATGGGAAAATAAATGTTGAGACTATCCATGTGAATTTTGTGGGGAGATAGAAGAAGGCAGTGGGAAATTACTTTATCATTTTGAACTATCTTGTTGAAAACCTGATTTTTATTATTATTATTTTTTTTTAGAATAGCTTGCTGGATATCAACCATCTATTCTTTGGGCAGATAAATGAATTCATTGTCACCTCTGTACACAATATTTTGTGATTGGAAATAGCACATCTTCCCAATGTATTTAAGTTTGCCGGTATAGAAGCGGCATTTCATACAAAGCCACTGTGAGTATAGCTATGAGTAGTAATATGCTTCCCAAACGCTGTCTGTTAGACCAATTGTCCACCCCAGATTAATTCAGAGCCTTTTCTCTGCAGAAATGAAGAAGAAATTTTGTTTCATGTGTGTGTAAAAGAGGGGCCAGTGTAGAAAACAAACCAGTGCCCATTTTCGAAGCAGTTGCAAACAAGTCTGTGGCTTCTATACTTCCTCTCCCATTCTGAAGATGAAGGCCCAAGCAGATAGCTTGGAAGTTTCATGCTTTAGAGAATACTTCATTAGTTTCTGCAACCACAGCCATATAGTTAAGACTCTGCATATTTACTTAAATGTGATATGTCTGTACAAGTGGGAAAGGGTAACTTTAATATTTCTCCACATGACTATTAAATTCTGTATAATGTCAACTAAACACAGTATGCCAACATACTTTTTCCAAAGTTGATAACAAAGCTACAGTTTCTGAGGATACAAATTATATATGTGGCTATAAATATGTGTATTTATCTAAGAAGACCAATAATCAGAAGCATGGTGTATATTGGTAGCTGTAACATTTGAGCCAAATAAAAGCATCTAATATATGTCACTAAAGGAAAAAAAAAATCCAAAAGCAAAACCTCAGGAACCTCACAGTTCTGTTGCTGGGTGGCACCGGGAACTGTTTATGTCACTAGGGCTGTACCAGGAACAATTTTTAAAATTAGCTTCTAAATCATAATCTACAGAGAAAACAGTCTAGAGTACTATCCTTGCAAGTATCTCTAATGAAACACAGTCATAAAGCAACACAGATAGTTTAAAGCCTATTAACAGCTGCCAAGGAATGGATTGGCCACAATCAAAGCCATGGTCAATTCTTACTAAGTTCCATTGGCACCCCCATCAAAAAAAAAAAAAAAAAAGAAAGAAAGAAGAAAGAAAGAAAGAAAGAAAGAAAGAAAGAAAAGAAAGAGAGAGAGAAAGAAAAGAAAAGAAAAGAAAAGAAAAGAAAAGAAAAGAAAAGAGAGAGAAGAGAAAAGAAAAAACATAGGCTTTAGATACTTTAAGCAAAAACTAACAGGACATGGCATCTGCACTTTCTCATATCTGCCTAAGAAGGTATAAAATGTGGAAACTAATACACTGTGCTAAGAGTAAATAAACCATCCTCGGCAGGTCATATGTAATTTGTAAACTCTTGTCTCCTAGAGATACCTGATCACAGGGCACGCACAGGAGGATTAGTTGGCTTGAAGTTTCATATGAAATCTCCCCCCGCCCCCAGTTCTTCTTGCATTAAATGAACCTCCTCTCTGTGGACAACCATCACCCTTGACCTGTCTTACCACTTCAGCACTCATGGCAGTCTCTGGCATTACAGTAACTTTTACACCCCATTTGTCCTGCCAGACTCCAAGGTGGAAGGAGCAACCCTCTGCCGTAGCCATTCCTTTATTTTTAGGATCTGGAACAGGATATGCAACATATCCAATAAAGTATGTATTAAAGAAGTGGATGATATAAATTGACAAAATACTTTGTGGTTTTCTCAGTCATTATCAAATGCCACTCTCTTATACAAGGTCTTGTCTGATTTTTTGAAAGAATGTTCTGAAATATTTAAGAGATCTACTGGAACATCAGTAGAATAAGAAAATTTCAAAGAAATTTAGAGGTGAATGTTTTGGAAGAGTAAAATAAATACACATAGAAATTTCATACTAAATGTCTCTGCATGTTTTAGAGAGTCCAAAAATGGCTGGGAACAGGGGCAGATTTTACACCACAAGAATCTTTAATATTACAAGTAACACAACTGTCTGGGGATAATCAGCACACAGAGCAAATGCATTGGAAAGCTATGGGAAGTCCACATAATGGAAGCAGAGGCTGAAAACCTGACCTTCCAAAAATACAGGAGCCAGTTCAAAGTTCACTTATAACAGGATATCTAAACAATGGTCTTAATTCAAATCTAGCTTTTAACCTAAACAGGATTGGATAAAATCCTATCATCCTATCTTTATAGCATTCACTTAAATTAAGAATGACGTCAATCTATATTGGGTTATATATTCAGTGTTTGACTAGGAAATCATACCTTCTAGAAAAGGCATATAGAAATCAAGAAATCAAGAAATGTGATTTTCCCAGAAGAAAATCAAAGTTCTATTAAAAGGCAGAACATGGGCTAGAGAGTGAACTGAGAGGTTAAGAGCATTTCTTGAAGAGAATCTAGGATTGATTCTTAACACCTACAAGGCAGCTTACATCTGGTGAGCTGGTCCAAGATGATCTGACATCCATCTAGCATTTTCTATGGGTGCCAGGAATCTGAACTTCAGTCTCTACACTTGCATAGCAAGCACTTTATCCACTGAGCCATCTCTTTAACCCTATAAATAGGCTTTTAATTATTGTGTATTATGCATGCCATACTGTGAATCTAAAATATGACTTCCAGTAAGATTTTTGTGGGCAAGAACAAAGATTCATCTAAATAGAGGGGCTTTTGGGTAGAATACAATGGCCATTTTTTTTCTAGTGACACTGAAAACAGTTTAAAATTGTTTTAGTAGGATGTAATTCAGGGAGAAATGTTTTTCTTTATTTTTGTTCTACTTGTCTCTGGAAAACCCAATTAATAGAAGTATAACATACTTCTGCAACATTAAAGAAAATCAGAATAATAAAAACAGTGTGTTATTGGAATAAAGACCAATATGTAGGCCATTGGAACTGAATTTGAGGCCCCCAAAATAAAACATTGTTGTGGTTAAATGACTGTTGACAAGAGTACAATGAATCTTCATAGAAAATTGGCATAATAAATAATAATAATAATAGCAATAATAATAAATGATGCTCAGACACCTAAATATTAACAATGGAAACAATAAAGTTGGAATTCCTGACTCAAACCATATCAAAAACCTAACTCAAAATGGGTCATAAAAAATGTAGAAGAACAATCTATAAAACCCTTAGGAAAGCAGGAAGAAATCTTGATGACATTGGCTGATCCACTGTTGTTTCAATACATCACCAAAACATAAAGAACAATAGGAAAACTACAAATTTGGTTCTAAATTTCAAAAAGTATTTTTCAAGGCCATTATTAAGAAACTGAGAAAAAAAAAAACATCGAATGGGAGAAAAAATAAATCTGCAAAGAAATTTGTGCCCAGAACTTTGGAAAAATATTAAAAACTTAATTTTAAATGAGTAAAAATCTGTTCAAAGAAAATATACAGATAGTGTGAAAAGCAATTTATAAGGTGTTCAGCACCATTAGCCCTTAGGGAATTATGCAAATTATGCACCATAAGTACAAGTAAAGAGCCAGTTGGATCTGTGGGTTTGGAATCCCATGATTCAGGAGTTAGTGGCAGAAGGATTAAGAGTTCAGGATCACCCTTAGCTATGTTTTAGATCATGTACATTTTAGTTCAGCCTGAACTACCTGAGACAAAGTAAATAAATAAATAATAAACAAACAAACTATACTTTAATATTGTTAAAGCAACAAAAGAGGGAAGGACAGGAAATGTGGACTTTTCCTAACACTGTTAATGGGACTGTGAAACAATAAAACCACTTTGAAGAAATACTTGGGCATTTTCCCCAAGTGCTAATCATGGAGTTATATTTTTGTTTGTTTGTTTGTTCGTTTGTTTTTGAGACAGGGTCTCTCTGTGTAGCCCTGGCTGTCCTGGAACTCACTCTATAGACCAAGCTGACCTTGAACTCAGAAATCTGCCTGCCTTTTCCTCCCAAGTGCTGGAATTAAAGGTGTGTGCCACCACTGCCTGACTTCATTATTCTTATAACCAATAAAATAAACAGCTGTGTTCCTATAGAAAGTTCACATGATAGCCTGTACCACATTCCTCATCCACCTCAGCCCAATAATCCCCTATGGACATTCATAGACTGGTATATAGCTGGATCAAAGACACCAGTTTAGCTAATCGCAGTAGGAGCAGTCTCTATAGGAGAGCAGTCTTCATTCAGGTGGCAAACATTGAAGAGAAAGCAAAAACCATTTTTTTTTGGACACTCACACTCTGACCCAGAAGAAGGCTTTGTCCTTTTACCCCTTCCCTCCACTCCCCAGTAAGCAGGCTTTGACATATTCCTGAATACGGCTCTGAAGCTCTGGAGTTCTTGACATGGTCATGCCCTTGTTAACAGCACACATTCACTCCAGCCTTCATTTACTCAGGGCTTCCTGCACTGCCTATGGCCTCTGATGTTTGAAGTTACTGAGTGGGTAATGTGAAGCTTTAATCTTATCCACAGGACAAAGGATCAAGCCAAGTACAGACAAACACATTTGAGGGCAAACAGTCACTGTACTGCCATTTATTTTTTGAGTTCTTGAAAGCAGTCTTGACACAAATTTTAAAAATGCATGTTTTCTCAAAGTTCTCATGAAAAACCTGATTAATTGTTCATGGTGGAACTATACAAGGAAGGTAGGCATTTCTTTTATCCCCCAAATTAATATTGCTACTACTTTTTATCTTGATTGCATCTTCCACTCCCCCTCTCCTCCCAGTTCCTCCCTCTCACTGCCTTCCTCCCTTTCTCCTCAGAAAAGTGGAGGCATCCCATGGATATCAATTTGTCATATCAAGTAGGTCTAGACACATCTATTATGGCTAAGAAAGACAGTCTAATTCAAGGATAGGAATCCAAAGGCAGGCAAGAGGGTCAGATACAGCCCCTGCTCCTGCTGTTAGGAGTCCCACTTAAAGACTGAGCTACACAACTGTTACATATATGGAAAGTGCCTGGGTCTGTCCCATGCATGCCTTCTGTTTGGCAGTTCAGTCTCTGTGGGCCCTTATGGGCCCAGGTTAGTTGATTCTATAGGTTTTCTTGTGGTGTCCTTGACCTCTCTAGCTCCTTCAATCCTTCCTCCCTCTCTTCCTTTGGATTCCCCAAGATCCTCCTAATGTTTGGCTGGAGGTCTATGTGTCTGTTTCCATCAACTGCTGGGTAAAGCCTCTCAGAAGACAGTTAGGCTAGTCAGTCTCCAGTATGCCTACAAGTAGAGCAGAATATCATCAACAGTGTCAGGAGTAGGCTCTCTCTCCTGGGTAGTTCTTAAGCTAGGCCAGTCATTGGTTTGCCAGTACCTCAATTCCTTCAACATCTTTACCTCTGCATATCTTGTAGTCAAGACAAACTGTAGGTTGAAGGTTTTGTAGCTGGGTTGTCGTCCCATTCCCTCTATTGGAAATGTTTTCAGGTTACAGTAGATGGCTCTATCAGGTTCCATATCCTCCTATTGCTAGGAATCTTATTTAGGGTCACCCCATAGATTCCTTGGATTTTCCATTGTCTTAGATTTTTAGCTCATTCTAGAGATGTACCCCCACTCTCAACACCCGATCCTTCATTGATTCCAGTTCTCTCTCCCTGTATGCTCTTAACATAGTGTTTTAGAAAACTGGAGCAACCAAATATCCAGACTTTCAGTCTGCTGGCCATTGCTGTTCTATATGATCTTCCTACTGATCTGAGTAGGTCAAGGGCCCCATGTTGGAAATCTCATATAGCTAGAACTCTAGAATGTTTATGTGGATTTTATATGGAAATCTTAACTTTAGGCTAATTTTCCCTGAAAAGGGGTGCCAAATGTCCTGAGTATTGGATCTTTCTCAGTAGAACCATTCTTTGATAGTTTTTCTCTTCCTACTCACTCTCCAGAGCCACTTTGGTTCATGGTTCTTGGTCAGGATCCAGGATATAAATGTTGGCACAGATTGGCTACATGTGAAATTTCTTTCTCAAGATTTAGGATTTTATGCAATCTATACATAGAAATGTAAAGCTAAAGATACTTTCAAAAGGGAATTGTTTTGAGCCATATAATTTATCCAGCAGCCCTCTGCGAAACAATTGCCCTGTCAAGAAAACATTTGCTATGACAAGAAAGGAAACCCTGGGAAAGTGGCACATGGTAGTCAAAAGGAGCTAAGAGCAAGCAGAGAAAGGAAAGAGAACTTCATCTGAAACTGATAAATATTTCTGCAGCTGATGCCTGCTCAGATAAAATGTTATTTGTGAGGATTCACTTGTGAGAAAGCTAGGTCAAAGTCAGTTCAGTAAAGAAATATCTTGAACACTTGCCATGGAAAAGGTATTGTGTTAGATTTTGAGGACACAACAAAGAAATTAGAATATTTTTCTTCTCTCTCCATGTTACCTTAATTTTTTGCCTCACTGTCCTGTAGCAGGCTTTAGTGTATATAGCTTTAGATGCTTGAGCCCAAGAGTTAAAGCAAAATAATTGATCAAATCTATAGCTGGTGTTCTAATTTGAAAACTTAAAGAACTTCAGGAAGCTAATATGTGCAGGTAAGCCCAAAAATCAGCAATATACTTTGTGGTGGATTCTTCTGCACTTTCATGGGAAATTCCAAATCTCTGGGCTTCCATCTGTGACTCTTCTTCACAATGAGATGAATGATGGGGAGTCCATGATTACATTTAGAATCTTCATGATGCAACATCTAATTTTAACCTCTCATTCCACAAGTGGTGCCAGAGAGATAAGGAAACATTTGCAACTTGAGATAAAGGTTCCTACTTTTGGCACCAACCATGAGCTAGCCTGCTAGTGCTTTCTCCAGCTACCTCTTGGAGCATTTTATTCAGTTTCTGTCAAGAACAAGGAGCTGGTTTACTCTTGAAGGGTTATGGTAGAACATTTGAGTAGTGTGATAACTAACATGTTACTTGGGAAGAGCCACAGCTCTACATGGTGAAATAAAACCCCTGTAAATGCTGAGTCAGAACACATCACCCAAACTACCAAGCCTGGGCACCAGGGAAGTGAAATAACTTAAAGGAAGTTGCAGTTCTCAAGTGTCAAGTCTTCAAACCCCTACATATTCTATAGACATAATTAAGGGTTGTGTGGTGCATTTTATGCATGAGCACTACAACCATGGATACTTATCACATTGAGAATAAAAACTGAGAATGATATCAGGCACACATTATATTAGCAATGGGGGAAAAGGGCTGAATCATATGTCACACCTTTCCTGTATCATGCCACACTGTCCATTTAAGAAAGAATAAGGGTGGACATGGCGAATAGCATCCTAGTAATTTTAGAAAAATAGTGCTTTTCCCAGAGGTCCCAGGAAAGGAAAACCTCCAGGAGTTTCTGAATCATTCTTGGGATTACGCATTTCTAGAAAACTAAAGAGAGTTGTAGAGCATTAAAATATGTAGAAGACTTACTTGTGCTATATGTTCACATTTTTTGGCCTTGACTTTTAGCTCTCAAATGAGGGAAATGATTTAGGTTTTATTTTGTTCTGTTTAAATATTCTGTGAATCAATAGGAAAATATTCCCAGAAGATAAACTTTAATCTATAAGAAGAGGGGGCTACTTACTGACATATTGCTATGGGTTTGGGGGGGTTTCCAATAGTCGATACTATTTCTCTCTTTTTTTTTTCCTGTTTTCCTTTCTTAAAGCACTCTTTTGATGCTCTCCCATAGACTTACATCAGTACTCTGAGAAAACCTACCAAGTCTTTCCAATCATATTCTTGCTCGCTATTATATTAAACTGCCTTCTCTTGAGGATTTCAAATTGAAATGATTAAATTAGAGGCAGGAGTGCAGCACACTGGTTTGGATATAAAGAAAGTGGTTGACTGATACGTAACACAATGGAACAGAGAAAAACGACAGCCAATTCTAGAGCCAATGGGGGCAGTGAGCAATAGTGTCCCTTTCCCTTAGCAGCTTGGAAGGCAAAGCCAAGTCCTACTCTCAACCTCAATTTTCCTTCTGTAACCAAGAGAGAAATGTATCCATCACTTTAATACCTTTTCAAGAAAAATATATATTCTGGGGGCAATATGGGTATCTCCCAGAATCTCCAGATCAGTTCCAACTAAAACTAAATTAACAAGAAAACCATTTCTTTCTAGTAAAGTAATACTTTTGCTGACATTGTTTTCTTTTCTAGAATATTTCCATTAAAAGCTTTGGAGAAAGGACCCTAACACAGGTACATGGACTTATTCTCACAAACACACCCATGCACCTGCATTCTTTTGGCCTTTTAATTGAAGGTCAGCCTCTGCTTCAAACACTAGCATAATGGCTGTGATGGTACTTGCCTTGAGTGTTTCAAGTATACTGTGTCTTTTTGATTAGCCAATGGATTCTTAGTGAACCAGTTTCTCATGCATCATCAACTATTCTGAAAATCTATACAATCCCTCACCATATCACATATAAGAAATTGGATTAGATGAATGTCTGAGAAGAAATTCCACAGGACCTGGCCTGAAAGAGTATCTGCACATATGGCAGACGTAGGAGGAAGAGCCTTGCAGTTAAATCTTCTCTAGTACTGTCGGCTTCCTGTGTGCTCAGCTTCAAGTATTCTCATTTGTAGAATAAGGATAACAGTGATTTTCTTCTCATGGCTGTCATAGAGATTTAGAGAGTTCAGCGTTCAGGGCCACAGAGCACAGTGGCTAGCACAGAAGCCAGTAACAATACCCACTCACCATCTCTGTTACCGTTTTCAACAATGACAAATTTTCTATGGAAACCCAGGATACCTTTCCTAACATGGACTTCACATACTTTACTCCAGGCCCAAAGCAGTCAGTGTTAGGATGGAGACTTTATAGGGCTTACGCCAGCCTAGAGTCCTTCCACCCAGAGGAGCTGATATTTAGTTGAATTATAGAGCAAAGTTTAGTGTCAAGTAAAACAGTTCCTCATACTCTTACACTTGACATTAAACTTTGATCTACACTTCAACTAAAGTTAAGTCTCCTGGGAGACTCCTATAAAGTCTCCATCCTAATATTGACTGCTGTCTTTTGGAACAGATCATACAGGTACCTCCTTGCCTTAGAACAAAAACTCTGATAGCAGAAATCATCTCCATGTTGCTAACGCTGAAATCTGTAACAGTCAGCATAATGCCCAGTATGAAGGCAGTGAGACAGCAGCATACATGGCTCCCATCATTGAGAAGGTCTGAAGGGTAGGTTCCTAAGGAGTTTCTCCACAAGTGTCACCAGCTGAGAGGGGGAATTCCACCTTCTACTTCCTGGGTTTGTGTCTTCTTTCTGGACCAGTAGGAGTTTCTCTGAATGGGGAAATGTAGTGGCAGGAGATCCGGTGAACCCACAGCAGAAAGCTGAAAGTGTGCACCTGTGTGACTCTGATCACGTCGCTTCACTTCCAAATCCTGCTTTCTTTTGGTAGAACATATGGACACTACTTTCTATAAGAGCAGGATTTACTTCCAGACAAATAGACCTTTTAAGAACTTAATGAACTCCCTCCCTTCTTTCCTTCCTTCCTCTCTTAACAAATGTTTATTGACTATTTACCACAAACAAAAATGGCTAGATTCTCAGTAATAAAGATGTACAAAACAGGATCCATGTTCCGGTGTACTGCTCTCAGTCTAGTATGAGAGAAAAGCAAAACACATATTCACAATCAGTAGGTTATACTCAGACAAGGACAGGGCAATAAATGTCATGAAGCTGGATGATGTACTGGAATGTGGCCATGGCAGAGATGTGTTCCCTAGCCTGGGTGATCAAAAGAGAGCTCTCAGAGAGGGATACATTTGAGCTGACACCTGAACAAAGACAGAAATCTGGACATGGAAAGGAGTTCAAGGGCATCAGATGTTTTGAGAGTGGGTATATTATTTTCTAGGAAGAGGAAAAAAAAAAGCTACTGGGTGTGACTCTAGCAAAGAAGTAGGCAAAATAATTTAGAATTTTCTTATGAGCTGTGTCAAATGGTTTTGGGTACAACCCTGAATGATAGAGGATATCTGGGCCTTTGAAACTTCACAAAAGCATTTGGGTTTTGAAAATCAACTATATTATCAATGCTTACCATTTAATTTAGAATTACAGTAGTTTACATATTAAACATTAATAGGTCTCTAGTCATGAATTACACTGTTCCCATCAACACACCTGGGCCTAATGGAAAGACATTGAGAGGTGGGTACATCTCGTTCTTCAGAAAACATCAGAAGCTTCAATGATGAAGAAAGGGGCTTTGGATGATGGAATGGTGCCTGAGCACATAAGACTCTGGGTTTGAGTCTCAGATCCAAAGCAAATGAACAAATGAGCAAACAAAAGAGACACTACATTTGTCATAGGCAAATGGCTAGTCGAGATTATTTACATAGCCTTTCAAGTTGATGGAAAAATTTCAAAAATATAACTTTACAATGGGTAGAAAATGGAGGAAAATACCCTGTGTCTTAGGGCTGGAATGGCACTGGTGTTTTGGAAATAACATGTCATTGACTAGACATGCTTGAATCTTGTCCCCATGTAAACCCTGGGATTAGAGTAAATGAGGCTAATAGTGGTACAGTGAAGAATTGCAATGAAATACTGCAAATGTGAACTCTTTAAAATATAGTTCTTATTTCCATTGTCCATCTGTCATCAAAATGACAAAGGTTTTAAGCATTTGGGGGACTTAGAAACTTTCTGACAATCTAATATATCAATAATTACATGGCATCAATCAGAGAAATTAGTATGAAATATTCAAAATAGTCACCAATGAACCATTGTGGAATTGTTATATAATCTTCATTATGTAGCTGTCTGCAGAACACCCTTACAACACGATAATCCATACATCATATTTATACATATCCATATAACTATTAAAAATAAGATATATCTTTCTTTAAAAGTAAGGTATGTTTTGGTCATATCATTACATAATAAAAGTATATAGGCTAAGATATCTCAGTTAGTAAAGTGCTTGTGGCATACACATTAGACCTGAGATCAATCCTCAGAACTCCTGTGGAAAAGCTGGGCTTGGTGACATTTATTTGTAACTCCAGCACTAGGCAGAAGCAGGTAGATTCCTGAGGGGATGGGGCAGAGACAGGCCAATCCCTGGGGTTCACTGACCAGCCAACCTGGCCAAACTGGCAGTTCTGGACAAGTGAGAGACCCTTTCTCAAAACAAGGTGGATGGTGTTCTTGAGGATGACACCTAAGATTCACCTCTGGTCTACTCACTCAGCCACAGACATGTGCACATAAACACACAAGGTAAGTTAAAGACCCTTTCTATTTAATTTTTTAGGTTGTTCATTGGAAATGAATCATTCTTTTTTTCTTTAAATATATCTGCACTTTTCACAAAATCAAATCATTTTACATGATTTAAATAAAATGTCAGACAAGACTCTGCATGCTTCCTTATTACAACATTATATTTTTGAATATTTTAAATACATTTTAATCAAACTTTTGGGATCATTTACTCACAAAACCTTTATTTACCAAGCAAATAAAATGAGAATATATTCAGTTTTCAGCTGAACATCTAAGATTCTTTTTAAACCTCTCTGGAACTATTTTTTTTTCTCACAGTTTACTTGGGTAGAGTACCAGACAGGACCAACAAAAGATGAATTTTTTATTTCAGATAAATGGGTAACCTTATTATGTATTTACTTTGGCAATAGAAAGGTCATCTGAATTTTCTATTACTCAGATTCTACTTGAAGAAATCAAATAAGCCATAGCTGGTGAGCTCAGCAGTGCCTCATTGTGAGTCATATAAGGTTTTTGTAGCTTTACTGTTCTCAGTGCAACTTCTGGTCATGGCCCTGCCTCTGCAGAACCATTCTTTTTTAATCACCTGCAGGCTTCCGTTTTGATTTTAAAATTTCTCTCTAAACAATGCAAATATAGAAATGTACATGTCCATAAATTCATGAATGTGTGTGTGTGTGTGTGTGTGTGTGTGTGTGTGTGTGTGTGTGTGTGTTGTCTAGTAAAATGGAGTTCTCTGTTACCAACACAATATCTTTTGATGAAAAGATGGGCTCTCTGTTCTGGGAGCTGGGAAGTGGGACAGTGTTTTCCCAGCCTTACACGTATGAATGCAATTAATCATGCAGAAGAGTATTGTTTGCAGTAACCTTGATTACATTTTCCAGCATCTCTTTCAGTTTCCTGTGGGAGGACAAAAGGTAACAGAAAGTCCCTTCTACAGTGACAATAAACTGGAACACATTTCTTGCATAAGTGAATCTGGGACAAGCATCCCTACTGTGTTGAAGAGCATTTTGTCTTTTACTCTTTTTCTCCTTGAAGAACTAGTTTCTAGTGAATACATACTCTTGTTACAAACCTTGGGGATCAGACTGCTTTGCATTTAATCAAGGTTAGGGACAAACCATATGCTAATCTGATTCTGTCTGCCTAAGCCATGCCTTGAAGATGAAGAAGCTCAACTTGCTGTTGAGGACAAGCAGATTGCCTTAAGGCATTGCCAATGTCATGTTTTTTGACCTCAGTGGGAACCTCACCCTGTGACTCTCCTCGAGGGGTGTTGGTACTGAGTTGCTTCATGTTCTGCCTGCTTTGACAATGCAGAAAACCTGGCATTAACTTTTCTTCCTAGAGGTTCTCTAGGTAAACTGATCTTCATGTCAATTTCCAGTGAGGGAACCTTGCACTCAGATACGTGATTTGCATCCCTTATGAGACCAGGAGAGATTCTTCTATCTTAGGCTTCAGGAGCCCAGTTGCTAGAGCATTTTCAGTTCTCTTCACAGTGGGCACATTTCCAAGGTCTGTGCTCAAGCTTGACTGTACTTCCTGCCATTTCCATCCCAGCCAAAGACTCTTAGAAAGTGGCAGTTTCCCCAGACTATGATCACGGAATAAAAATAAGGCTGTTTTAGGTGTAAACACCATCATTTCAATCTCTGTCTTTAGAGCCATATCGAGATGGCCACAGTCACCAAACTCTCATGAGATCATCATATCAGTAAGTCTCATTTTTCAGTAAAGGGAATATGGGACAACTTGAACATTGATATCAATGCTTCAGATTTACATAAAATAATGTATAACGAATCTGGCACCGTTTCTGGCATATTTTGGACTCAATTAATGTCCACTGGAGATTGGCATCTATTAGTAGCAGCTCCCTAAATAGCAGAACAAAATGCAGTCCTTCAGACACAATAATAAAATGTAAGGTGGCAGGGAGAGGTTTGTCCTTCCCAATCTTCTAGACCATCTCCATTCCATTTCCTAGAAGCCATTGACTCTCTGTCCTAGTGCCTCTAATGATGGGTGCCTTGTGTTCCCTGCATCCCCCTGAATGAATGGAGTTGAGCATCCTGTGGAGTGCAGTGGTTTAAAACTTAGAAATGGACTCTGGAACAAGGGAAACCAACTCAAAGGGAGTCAGGGTTCTTCTTTATGTTAGCATAAGGAAGATTTCTGACTAATCTTCCAAATGACTGAGGTCCAACTCTACTGTCTGTGAGTTAAGAAATGCTTGGGAGAAAGAATAGAGATGTTATATGTCAAGGAGCTATGTGACCCTTGTGGTGGTAGTAACTTATGAAGCGAATCACTAGCTGAGTAACATGATGTATGTCTGTGTATGCAAATGTAACAGAAATGTCTCATCACACACATACACAAAGATGGCTGGCAAGAGGAAAGAAAAAGTCTTCTAAAACCAAAACCTTGCAAGCTAGGGAGATAAAGGAAAAACAAAAGCAAACAAACAAAAAGCAGCAAAGCAGAGCCCCTATCCTAAGAAGTGAACGTAATCAAGGGTCAAGCCAAAGAGCAGTGGGAGCACTGTGATCTGTCATTGGGCCTCTGTCACCCTGGCTCTAGGTTACAGCAGCTTGACCTTCCACTTTGCCCTGGGCTGCAGCCCTTGGAGTGTGGCTTTGTCTTCCACTAAGACACTCATGCATGGATTGGTAGGATCTTAGACCTGTTTGTGCCCAACCTGCTGAAACACACTTCAGTGAACTCAGATGCCCTATCACAGAACCCGATTCCTCATTGCTACCTAGAGCTAGGCCTGTGCTGGACATTACACACTGTCTTACTTTCTATGCTAAACCAGTCTCAGGATTTCAGATCATTTATTATCTATTATAAACCCTAGTAAGATTTGGTTACTGGGAAGTTTTTTTGTGATGTTGTTTTGGTCGATATGCAGAGTTCCAGCTACCATGGCTGGGCATATATTATGTAATACACACACTTCAGTGTAGTAGCAGAATGAATAGTGTCTTAGAATCCTACAACATGTAAACTCTGTCTATTAGATGAGACTTTTGCCATTGGATGAGCTAGTGTGGGCCAGCTGCCTTGCTTATTTTAACATAAGCATTCAGCTTGAAATTTAAGTTTCCTTTAGCTTTCATGCAGAGTCAGAAACTGGCATATGTTATTCAATGGTCTCATTTTGATCTACTCGCATTTGAGAATCATCTGGGCTCTCCAGGAGACACATGAGCTCCTGCTAGCTCACTGCATACTTCAAGACTCAGTTTCCCCATTTGTACAATAGAGATCATAAAAATGCTTTGCGAAGAAACCTAAGTGAGACACAAGTGCAGAATAAAACATACTGGATGTGAAAAATGTCACTGGTTATTATTACAAATACTGTTATTTTATGTGTATATACATGTCACATGCATATATTTTTGCATATATATTCACATGTAGGGTGCACAAGCTGGGTGCATGTGTCAGGTGTATATGTAAGTTTATACATATGCAAGTGGTAGCCCAAGATTGATTAGGAGTCTTCTTCAATTACTCTTCACTCTTTTTGAGGAAGAATCTTTCAGTTGGAGGCAGAGCCCAGTATTTTGTGTGAGTGCTGTTGATCTGAACTCTGGCCCTCATGTCTGCATGGCAACAGCCTTAACCACTGAGCCATGTCCCCATCCCACGAACACCGTTATTAAGAAAGCAATACCAGCTTGCCTTTCTCCAGACACTGAAGAGATAGTTCCATTTAATATTCTTCCTGTCCTTCTTAAGAAAACTCAAAACTTGACACACACGGTAACGGCTTTACTTTAACTGGACAGGCATGGTCTGTTTTAAATGATTCCCTGGGTGTACTGGTAATTTTTTAAGGAAAAAACTACTCTAAAATGGAAGTCTTTTATTGGCAGACAAAATGCAGTAAAACCCAGCAGAATTCAATTACCCCTTGATTGGGTCAGGTCAACCAAGAAGGGAATGAGGGAACTGTACATTTGAAATCAACAAATTGAATTTGGTGCCTTCTGCAACCTCAGCAATTGCTTCCTCACTCCTTCACAAGATCAGAGGTAGACCCAGCAGCTTCCAGATTCTCAGCAGGCATGCTCTATCTCCAAGGAACAGCTTTTGTCCCTTGTTTAGCTTCTAAATTAATGATGTTTGCTCATAAAATTACTGCAGCTACAAAATATATGTTGAGTGTAACCTCTCTTCTTCTGCAACAATATACACAAAGAGGAAGCTATACATACATGCATACATACATACATTTGTATATATGTGTATGTGTACACACACACACACTTACTTAAAGGAATCTGTGTGTGCATGTGGGGTTGCATGTAGATGTGTGAAGTGATATACACCATTGTCTTGTGTTTTTAGTAATGTGGTTATTAAGTAGCAAGACCAAAATCAAAATCAACTTGGGAAGGAAAAGATTTATTTCATCTTTATTTCTCACAATTTGGAAATTCAGGGAAGGAACTCAATTAGGAACCTGGTGGCAGGAACTGGAACAAAAACCATGGGCAGAAAATTGCTGAACAGCTTGCTTCCCAAGGCTCTCTCAGCCTGTCCCAGGTTTACACCACTTCCAGTGGTATGAGCTTTCCCACATCAACCATTCTTCAAGAGAATGCCATACAGACTTGCCTATAGGCCAAGCTGATGGAGGCATATTCTCAACTGAGATCCCTTTTTCCAGATAACTCTAGTTTGTGTCAAACTGACAAAAGAACCGAACCAGACAATCATCATGCAATGTTCAAATGCATGGATGAAGTCTGCTGTAACAACTCTTAGCTGACATTATCCTTCAGAAATTATCTTCACTCCTTTTTTCAGATCAAGTACTCATCTAGAATTCCACTTCCATTTCTCTTTCCCCTCATTTCCCATCGGTGAACAGCTGATAAGCCAAACTCCACCATCTATCATTGACATTGATAGGTACAGTAGAGTTTAAATTTTGATTTTATTTCTTTATACATATGGGCACAGTTATCAACTCTGTTAAATGAACCTGATGAATTAGCAATGGAGATAGAGTTATTCAACCGAAGGTGCAGAAAGCAATGTTGATTCTGTCATCTCCTTCTTCCAAAGTTCTGGCCTCTGCTAACATGCCCCAGATGCTATACTTGAATATAAGCAGGAATAGGCTTGACAGATACATGCTGATCTTGGAGGACATCCTGGCATATAACCAAATAGTGGCATCAGGGAACATGGATTTTGCTTATGTTGTGGCTTGGGTTTGTTTTATATACTGTTTATCCTAAGAAAATATCACTAATGTTCAAGTTAAAGCCAACATCTATAACATGTTCTCACAGCCCTAACCCCACCCTAAGTGGAGGTTTCTGGATGCCTCTCCTTCTCTTTAAGCACCATCCATCTCCTTCCTCACCACCTAACAGTTTTCTATATACACACTGCATCCCCACCCATACTGCATTCACACACACAAACACACACACACACACACACACACACACACACACACTGCAGTCACACAAACACACACTGCATATTCACACACTACATTCCCACAAAAAACTGCATTCACACACACACTGCATTCCCAACCCACAATACATTCCCATCTACACTGCATTTCCACCCACACTGCGTTCTCCTCCCAAACTGCATTTCCACTCAAACTGCATTCCCACCTACCCTGCATTCCCTCAGTGTGTTGGGCTCTTACTTATGCAAGGGTTTGACACATGTTCTTTTCTATTTTGTAACATTTTAAAATTTTAATTCACTTACCATGGTACTGACCATTTTTATTATTATCTTTATTTTATTTTATTTTTGTATCTATGTGTTTCAACTACATATATGTCTGTATAACACATGGAAGCCTGGTGCCCTCAGAGGCCAAAAGAGGTCAGTGTGTACCCTAGAATTGGAAGTACTGAGGGTTGTGAGCTGCTTTGTGGGTGCTGTGGACCAAACCTTAATCCTCTGCAAGCGTAGCAAGTACTGTTGGCTGCTGAGCCACTGCCCCACTCACAAATTAAAGTGTGTAGTGTGTTAACATTAGTCTCTCCATGGCTGGAGAGACTAATGAGGCCATCTGCTTCAGAATTAATATGGTAAATGTTTCAGTCTAGTTCATTTCCCTGGCATTCCCACAGAGCAGGTAATTAAAGAAAATCTGACCCAATCACCAGAACTAGTGTTCCTGCTGCCTGTGCCACATTACAGCTTAACCTGTCTGTTAAGGGGAAAAGTCATTCCATGAAATCAAGTGGACTATGCAAACTGTTCCCTAAGTCATGAATTAAAATAAAAAGAGTATATCTTGGACTGGAGATATGACTCAGCCAGTAAAGAGTGCTGGTTGCTCTTCCAAAAGACCCAGGTTCAATTCCCAGCACCCATATGGCAACTTACAACTGTCTGTAATTCTGACACCCTCATACAGACATACATACAAGCAGAACACCAATGTACATAAAATAAAAAATAAATAAATCATTTTTAAAAGGAGTATGTCTTTATGAAATGGCCAGCTTAATGTTTTCCCTTCTCCTGCTATGAATGCAACTTCACTTCTAGATCTTTTGGTAGGTCTGGGAGGTGTTCCTGAAAATTCTGACAGTGGCTCTTGGAACTCATTCTGATAACATTTATCCTGCTTGATGCCTTGATTAGCTAGCATAAACAAGTTGATATAGATATTTTAAAAAGACTTTGGAGTCAGACACGAATTTAAACCCTGGCCCACAAAAACTAGCTGGATGTTTCAAGACAAATTATGTGATCATTCGAAATTTGCATTTCTTTATCTATAAGTGGTAAAGTGCAAAAAACGAACCCACATTATAAAGTTTGTTGTAGATAGTAAGCTAAATAACGTGTTCAAAACAGAAATGTTTCATCATGCTAGCTCTGTTGTTGTTAGTATTATTGCATGATTAGTGTTACTGTATAAACTGGTAGAATGCATAGAGAGTGGACACTTTGAAAGGGGTTATGTGTGGAGCAGAAGTACAGGCCTTAACACACCGAGGAAAGAGGCTGGAAACACAGAAGGGACTCAAGACTTGCTGGACCACTTTCTTAAGTCTCAGCAGAAGGCTTGGCTTATTTCAGAGTCTCTCTCCCCTTCTCACCTCTCATCTCTGTGGTATTCATTTCCATAGGTCAAGCTAGGATCTGTAAATTAACTTACAAATTCTCCACAGGATGTTTCATGGTGGATAGTGTTAGCAGATGTGACAGTGGCCATTTCAACTTCTACAACACGTCAATTGTCTTCTTGCCTCTGGTGGTTTCAGGCTGCACCAGGTGACCTTTGAAGTGCCCACCTGTGAGGGAAAGGAACAACAGAAGCTGGCACTGGTTGGAGACTCCTCATCCTCAGCAGAATTCTTTGTCACTGTGGCTGTGTTCGCCTTTCTCTACTCCCTGGCTGCCACCGTCGTGTACATTTTCTTCCAGAACAAGTACCGTGAAAACAACCGGGGTCCACTCATTGTAAGTTGCTGTCATTTTTTGAAATAATTTCTGTCCCTTATACCTTCTTTGGCAAGTGCCAGAAGGGCTTTAGAGTCACCTGCGCCTGTGAGGCTGGAGTGTGAAAGGCAATCATAGTTGATATCATCCACATCTCTTGCATCTACAATAGAAAACACAATGCCTACTGTGCCATCCTGAGCCCTGGGATGGGAAAGTAGTACAAGATCTGGTAGAAACCAGAACAAACGATGGTTAGGAGACCCAGAGAGACCCATGAGACCCAGAAAGAACAGCGAGGCCTGATGTGACCTTACAGTTCCAGCATTATGAAGTTAGGCGGCCATTATTTTCAGTAGCCGTTTAGATAGCATGGTTTGTGCTTTTTCTGAGATGCATTGTTTCCTTATTATATGGTAGCCTGAGCAACAAACTAGTTAAATTGAATCTCTCCTCCCACCACCCCTCTACTCTCCACTCCATCACCTCTCCTCATCACTCCCTTACTCACCCCACCAACCATTCCTTTTTCTTTGACAATGGGTCAATGACTTAAATTGGTAAAATCAATATAGGCTTACATGTTACTTGTCCCGATATGACCATGCATGTACCTAGAGAGGAAAATAAATACATTTTACAATTTACAGCTATATTTACTTAAAAGTCAATTTTTCTGAAATGACCTGCATCTAAAAATGTTTTATTTGGTTTTTCTCATAGTAATTATGTTAGTTACCTGTTTGTTCTGATAACAAAACATCTGAGATAATTAACTTACATAGGGAAAAGGAATTGGGAGGCTTATGGTTTTAAAATTGCAGTTTATGATTGGATAGAGTTATTATTCTTAGACATCAGGTAGTAGCGCCAGCTAACCATAGTGAGAAGCAAACTGCTAATCTTATGGCCAGAAATCAAAATAGTGAGGGGCTTGGGATCCCACAATTCTCTCAAAAGGCACATTACACCAGTGTTCTAAGGACCACTTATAAGGCCATATGTCCTATCCACTATCTCCTCAAACAGCCATCACAACAACTAATTATTTGATGCACAAGCCTTTGGGAGACATCGAATGACCAAATAATAGCAATTATATACTCCCATTTTACAGATGAAATTTTCCTGCCATTGAAAGCTCATTGCATGTCATCTTTATAGGCTACAATTCATTGGAGGCAGTGGAGAGTGACTATCTAACATATTGTCAGCACTGACAGCAGAGAATTGTCTAATGCCTGGGTGAATCTTCTTTGGCTATGAGGTGACATACGATTTCTTGCTCTCAATAAAATCAATATTCATAACTGCTTGTCTGTTGAGCGATCATTAAAAATATTTTTGATGATAGATTGCTATATGATTTGAGGTCTATATGTCAGAAACAAGAAATTAGCAACATTGCTATAATAAACTGCATCTCTTTTCATGTGCTTTTCATGCATGCACTTTTCTTGTGTATAATACACCCCAAGGTATTTGGAAGATAAGTGAAGAAAAATAAAAAACCATCTATCTCAGAGATAAATCTGCAACACAATTTAGTTTTTTAGATTAATAATTACTTACTAACTGTATAGAGAATTTTGTTATTTTTGACAAGTGTTCATTAATAATAATTTTATGGTCAACCAAGCCTCTTAGGGGGGCCAAGGACAATTAAAAAGTAATTTAAAATTCATGTTACATTTTTGTTGCAAAGAAATACAATATGGTAATCAATACAGTGCTTTGAAAAATATTATAGTAGGCTATAATTCATGAAGAAATTAAAATAGAAATTTAAGTTAAAAGCAAATAAATAATAAATTTGCCAACTATTAAGAAATTTGTTTATTTTTTGATGACTCACAAAAAAATCAAATAAGTATTAATTTTATCATTTCAAATTGATACATTATCATTATACTTCCAAAGGCTCACACTGAGACTATGCCAGAAATCTTATTCTTTCAAGTAGTGTTCATAGGTATGGAGAGTTGTATAAAATTCTTTTAGTAAGTTATAACTCTTTAATATGATCTATAGATTATGGAGAACTGAACAAATTGGGAAGGGCATCTGCAAGGATGTCTGTTTAGGGCTCCTTGGTCATCGAGAAGAAAGAGTGCAACCTCACACTTGTAGCACTTGACTGAATCAACGTGAAGAGAAGCAATACAGCAGAGCATGTGTGTATCTTTGGGCTGGTGTCTTTTTCTCTCATCTCAAAATGGAACCAGAGTTGCTTCACTTCTCCTGTGATGTACACAAAGGAGAGTGGCAGCAAAGCAGGAACATGTTTCCTTTGGGTTTAGGTGGTGTTTGTTTGTTTATTTGTTTGTTTGTTTGTTTTGGATGAAGAAGACACTCTCAGAATTCTAAGGGCCAAGGCAAAATCTTCATTTCAAAGAAAGAACTCTGCACTGCCAGTTTACTCATACACTGGGAAAAGGTCCATTTGTTATTTTAAAAGAAAAAAACTTATTTTAGTCACATAAAATCATTTTGCTGAGTCATGCTGTTCTAGCCTTGTGCAAATAGTCTTTCTCATCAACAAAGATCTAATGAGATCCAAGGTTATATAATACACCAAACAGGTTTTATTATTATTATTATTATTATTATTATTATTATTATTATTATTATTACATGCTAGGGGAAGGGACAAGGAAGAGATAATTCTACCAATGAAAACAGAAAGATCCCAGTATAAAACTTCGGTGATATTAAAAGAAAACCCAATAATCAAAGTTTATTTCAAAAAGAGCATATATCCTAGGGATCTGACAGAAAGACATCTTGCAGTTGGTAAAGCTGTGAAGAGAGCTGTGAAGAGCAAACCCTCTTGGTTCCAATCTTGCCACAAGGTGCTGTTCACAAGGAGCCAGTGTAAGCAGATGAAGCCTTGGGATGACTTGGGTGATGCCCACTCAACTCGCTGTTACTAGAGAGTCACTTGCTGAGGGTCTAACCATTTTCCTAGTTCTTACTCCATCCTGTTTATGCAGAAAGATGCCACTGACCATGAATGCAGCAGGCCCTTCCCCTTACCATTGATTCTTTAATGTTCTCACTGTTTTGACTTTTGTAGTAGTTTTGTTTCCTAGTGCTGTGACAAACTCAGCCTAAGAGAGAAAGCATTTGTTTGGCTCACAGTGTCAAGTTCTAGTCCATCACTGTGGAGAAGCCAAGACAGCTAAGTCACATCACAGCCACAGAGCAAAGAGCAAAGAGTTAGTGCATGCAAGGTAGTCCTTGTCTCACCATCTCTACTCTTATACAGTTGAAGACCAAACCCAAAGAACAGTCATCTCATCTCCATCAAAGTAAATCAACACCAAAATAACTTCCTACAGACACACCAAAGGCCAGTCTGCTTACACAACACTTCATGGAGAATTCCTCCTTAGACTATGTCAAGTTGACAATTAAAACTGAACATCACACATATTTTGGATGATTTTTAGAACACACACTTGAATTTTTTTTAATTATATGATTTGAGATGGCCCTGGTCAGGCTTGCAATATGATACAAAGTTCTTGAATTACACTAACACGAACTGATTCCATCCGCTTTACAAAATCAGATACCCATCTGAAAACAGACAAATTCCCGTCTTGATTTACAGTCTTCTAGGATATGACATCATACATTGTAGATGAGAGAAGTGAGAAGGATGACACTACTGAAAAGAATCATGAATCCTAACAATGACATCAACTCATACTCCATGAACTTACAGAATGTATTGAGTCGGCTTAGTGTTCACGACAGCCCTAGTTTATATTGTTGTTCACATAGATAAGTAATGGGAAGATTGGGAATGTCATCAGCTCTTCCATACCACATCACCAGCAGGAAGGGAGTATCAGTTCAACCCAAATCAGGGGCCCCTAAGCCACCACGTAAGGGTCTCAATCAGGGGCCCCTAAGCCACCACGTAAGGGTCTCAATCAGGGGCCCCTAAGCCATCACGTAAGGGTCTCAATCCGATAATAGTCTACAAAAGCTATAGCGGAGAGATGTATGTGAGGCTATGAGCACCCAGTAATATATTTGCTATGTCTGCTACTTTAGAAACAGATGATTTCTAGATTCTTATGACCACTCAATATCTATGTGGGCTTATGAAGTTTCTGTTATATATTTCTAATGCTAGAACAATGGGAAACAACATTTGGGGTTTATGGTTTTGCCAATAACAGGAGAGGAAGCAGGCTTCAGAATGGCCAGGTGGGTGTGTTATAAGTCAATGGTAAGGGGATGGCAGTGGTCTCAGAGAGACCAGAAACACATACATCAGTGGCTACCTAAAACTGTTTTAATAGACTAGAAAAAAATGATAAAAGTATCTTTTTAAAGTAGAAATGAGAATTTTCATATCTTCAGAAGGAAGTTAATTGCTAACAATGCTGAGTGAGCCCAAAGCAAGAGAACTGACCCATAGGAGTGAACCAGCTGCCGTATCTGCTGCAGACAGTGACTTTCTGTTTGGATGGATACATGTCAGCTCTCAGAAAGCAGTAGTCAGCCGGGCGTGGTGGCGCATGCCTTTAATCCCAGCACTCGGGAGGCAGAGGCAGGCGGATTTCTGAGTTCGAGGCCAGCCTGGTCTACAGAGTGAGTTCCAGGACAGCCAGGGCTACACAGAGAAACCCTGTCTCGAAAAAACAAAAAAAAGAAAGAAAGCAGTAGTCATCTGAGTGGTACATGACTGAGGAATTGAAATGTCTCATCTGGTTACATTTTGTCATGTTTCACAAAGTATGGCTTTCAAGCCAGTCTTTTGCCCAGGATTGTGCAGCATGGTATTCTGGGTCTTTTCAGATCTCATGTCAGAAGGAATTTAGGTTTTCTCAGCTGAATGTGAAGTTGGTTTAAAAGAATCACTTGTCTTACACGACTGACAAAATGCACTAAGGAGGAGTAATGTAAGCAGTGGTCCACATTCTCAAGCCTCAGTGCAATGCTGTAAGAAGTTTAGCTTAAAGTGACTATTCTAGGAATTTCAACCTTTCTCAATATATACCTTAATATTTTATTTTTAAAGAATGGAGGAAGGGAGAAAAGGAAGAGGGGAGGGAGGGAGAAAGAGAGGGAGGGAGGAAGGACAAATGATAGAAGATGTATTATTTGAACTCTCTTATCCAACCTCACAAAGGTGACCAATTTGATAAGAGGTGGCTTATGAGACTGGGGGAGTTTACCTACTCACTGCACCACATACTGCTATGCTGGCTTGCATTTATATGTTGTCCAGGGTTTCCCAAATATTTTTAATATGTTCTCATTTAGGCACAAAATAATCCTGAGAGAAGTGGAACAATGAGTCAACTTTCTTTTGCAGACTCAGTGTAATTATCCACAAGCATTGGGAAGCTGGTCTGGGAGCTTGGGAGCCAGGCTGTTACTAGAAGACAGGTGCTCAATGAGGGCTTGAACCACCCTCTAATGGTTATGGTTAAACCACAAAGTCTTAGTCTGAAGTCCGATCTTTTGACCTGTGCTTAAATAGATGGAAGCCTGTTACAGTCTCTGCACGGGTGATGTAAGGACAGAGGAGTAGAGGCCCTGTATAGGGAGAGGCACACTGTAATGAGAAGTCAATGATACCAGATTCTAATTATTGCAGACATTAGTTTTAATAGTTCCTGTGTCTATTACATAGTCCTACAAAGTGAAGTTGGACTTTTGTCCAATTTATTTTACTGTTCAATATGATTCTACTGTGTCCATTTCTTCTATACCAGACTTCTTCTCTTGCCCCAAGTCCTTAGGTATAGCTTGACTCGTTTCTGGGTCTAAGATAATAACTATTACATTGGAGGGCATAGGTGACATTTTTCCCTTGGAATTCACTCTAGTGAATGTATTTAGTCAAACCTTGACTTGGGGGAGATCATGGGTAGAACTTGGATTTTTCAGTATCTGAGCCATTGAAACAGAAAGAGTCCTCCCTCTCCCTCTCCCTCTGTCCCTCTCCCTCTCTCCCTCTCCCTCTCTC
>LR750965.1:43138-208125 GCA_902729485.2 Mus minutoides | reverse complement strand
GTATTGCTGGATCTTCTGGTAGTACTATGTCCAGTTTTCTGAGAAACCGCCAGACTGATTTCCAGAGTGGTTGTACCAGCTTGCAATCCCACCAGCAATGAAGGAGTGTTCCTCTTTCTCCACATCCTCGCCAGCATCCGCTGTCACCTGAATTTTTGATCTTAGCCATTCTGACTGGTGTGAGGTGGAATCTCAGTGTCGTTTGATTTGCATTTCTCTGATGATTAAGGATTTCGAACATTTTTTAAGGTGCTTCTCAGCCCTTTGGCATTCTTCAGTTGAGAATTCTTTGTTTAGCTCTGTACCCCATTTTTTAATGGGGTTATTTGAATTTCTGGCGTTCAGCTTCTTGAGCTCTTTGTAAATATTGGATATTAGCCTCCTATCAGATTTGGGATTGGTAAAAATTCTTTCCCAATCCGTTGGTGGCCTTTTTGTTTTATTGACAGTATCTTTTGCTTTACAGAAGCTCTGGCGGTTTCTCAGCACTTGGGAGGCAGAGGCAGAGGCAGGCAGATTTCTGAGTTCAAGGCCAACTTGGTCTACAAAGTGAGTTCTAGGACAGCCAGGGCTACACAGAGAAACCATGTCTGGAAAAGCCAAGAGAGAGAGAGAGAGAGGAGAGAGAGAGACTTCAGGTAGTGTTCGTATGCTTGTCTGCCATTCCACTATATGAAGACACGTAGCCTTTCAGCAGACACACAGACATGGCCCCATCTTGACACCAAAAAGCAAATTTCATCAGACAATTTAAACTGGACTTGGAGCATGCAGAACAGTGAGAAACTAACCTGAACCTTTATAAACCATCTCCTCTCTAGGGTTTTGTTTCAGAAGCTGAAGTGAACGGAGAAACTGTCCTATTGACTTTGGCAATATTTGATCAATTTCTTTTGTCACTAATAAGATAATGTAGTAAGTAGATAGACGTCTGGGATGCTGCTAAAGTCAAAGGCCCTGTAGTAAATCAATACAACATACTTCTGCAAAGAGTTACCCAGCTCAAAATGTCACCAGGGCGGGGCTTGAGATACCATGATTTCACTGTGAAGTTTAAAGCAGTAAGCAGCAGCCACTGAACACCTACTTCATGCCTGCCGTTATACTGAGTGTTTTTCATAGTATTATGTAAGGATAGTAATTTAAATCCTCTTACTGAGATGTAGAGAAAGTGGCTGAAGATATTGACAAACTTCACTCAAGAAGCAATTTAAGTCTGACCTCAGACCTGTTTTCACTGACTTATCTCTACTTTTTCCTCCTTCCTTCCTTCCTTCCTTCCTTCCTTCCTTCCTTCCTTCCTTCCTTCCTTCCTTCGTTCCTTCCTTCCTTCTTTCCTCTATCTCTGTCTTTCTTCTTCTTCTTCTTCTTCTTCTTCTTCTTCTTCTTCTTCTTCTTCTTCTTCTTCTTCTTCCTCCTCCTCCTCCTCCTCCTCCTCCTCCTCCTCCTCCTTCTTCTTCTTCTTCTCTCTCTCTCTCTCTCTCTCTCTCTCTCTCTCTCTCTCTTTCTCTCTTTCTTTTTTTTTCTCAAAACTGGGTTTCTCTGTTTAACAGCCCTGGCTGTTCTGGAACTTTCATTGTAGGCTAGGCTAGCCTCAGACTCACAGAGATCCACCTGCCTCTGCCTCCCGAGTGCTGAGATTAAAGGCATGTGTCATGTGTCACCATGTCTGCCTCATAGTCGTTTTCTTGAGTTATGTGGCCACTATTAAATTCTCTATGCTTCACGTGTGAAGAATAAGTAAGTCTCTACATATGCTCCTGAAAGAAACCCTACTTAAAGCTCGGTGGGTCAAAAATAAGTTGAAAATATGGAAGAAATTTATTGGGAAGAAGAAAGGGTTGACTGGGGGGGGGGAATTTGAGAGAGTAATTAGGTGAATATTATCAAGATATATACATGCATGAAATTGTCCAAATAAATTTTAAATACATTAAAAGAGTAATGCGCGTGGCTATTTAGACTGTTCTTTAGGTCCCAGGTCCTAGGCTAAGCTCCAAGGTCCTAAATCTAAATAATGTCCAGCTTCTAACCTTGACCTCCCAGCTTTATTCCTATTGAACGTGAGCTCAAACTTCTGTCATGTGGAGTCAGTAAGAAGTGATAGTTAAGAATTCATTCTCAAGGTCCCAACTTTCTATGCCAGAACCTCAGTACAATCATCTGCCACCTATGTGACTTCAATAGGATTTAGAACCACTCCATGTTTCCATTTGATACCTGGGAAATAGATATAGCGCATGAGGCCATTGGTCAGGTTACCTGAGTTATTACACATAAAGGCACTACAGCAATGGCAGGCATCTAGCAGGGGCTTATTAAAGTAAGATGTCATTTCCATCAACTTTATATTATCCACCCTGGCATTCATTGTGTGCTCTCCATGTAACTGGTGTTTAAGTCTTACTGGATGGGCCAACTGAAAAGCAGTGAATAGGTGAGCAGTATTTACTTTCTTATCTAGAGAATTGCAGTGGATTTCATACTGTGCTGCAATGATCAAATATCTTTCATATTATTTTTTATTCTTTCAGCTTAAGCTGTTGCCACTACAGATGAATGCAGTCAGGCTTAATAATATAGAGTTTCACTCTGTCTTCCATTTCTTGGTTACCTTTCTTTATGTCCCTACAATTATGGTACTTATTTTTATTCTTTAAGGATAGAGAACAGAACACAGCTCCATACACCTAAGTAGGAGCTTGAATACTATTATAGCTAGCAAATCTGAAAACAGTGAAGAAGAATGAGGAAGGCAATAGTGTAACAAGAAGAAGCTTGGACAATTTGATCAGCTGGAAACTAACCTTAGCCCCTCACCCTCTTCATATCACATGTCAAAGAATATAAAACATTTATTGGGGTTGCACTCCATGTTCTATGGCATGCCTATAGACGTCAAAGGACAACTTACAAGTCAGTTCTCTCCTTTTACCATGTGGGCTGCAGGGTTGGAACTCAGGTCACCAGACTTGACAGTGAGCACTTTATGGGCTGAGCTGTCTTAAGAGCCCTGTTACCCTTTCAAGTGCTGAGTTCTGCCTCACCCCCTCATTTGAGGATGGCAAGCTACTCTTACCATTTCTTGAGTTATTGCTTTGAATCCATAACAAGCATACTCACAGCTTCGGCTTCTCTGAGACATCCAGAAGTACAGAAATGTCTTGTCTAATATCCAGAGTTCATTAGACATGCAAATAATGGAATCACATCCACAGTTTGTTATTTTTGCAGCCTTCAGCCTGTTTTCCCAGCTGGTTGCCTTAATCTTTATTGCTTACTAGGAGAACCCTAACCAAGCCGTGGAGCCATATAAGGATGCACTTATAAATTTGGCTCTGAGGCAAGTAGGAAGTGTCTAAAAGTAAATACTATTTAATCATTTATGAGTGATGTAGCTATGGAAACAAATGAAAGACTGGCCAGGGTAAAGCTTCATCTTTGTTTCAGTTCCTATATACATTTTGAAAATCTCAATCTCCCTCTATGTTGTTCTAAGATATCTTTGAAACTGCAGTTCAACTCATATATATCATCCCAAACCATGCAGAGTTAAGCCTGAAGCTTGCTGTTTGGGTTGTAGTCTGATAGGCACAGTGGGCATTTGAGTGGTCACTCCTAGGGACCAAAAAGTATGCAATTAATAACAAACTAGAAATGACCCTACAACTTAGGAAAATTGTAATTGAGTCTAGAGAAAACCAGAGTTCAATGCAATTGTGAACTAAAAAACTTTTAGGTACTTCCATGGACTAGGAATTGATTAAATGATCACTATCTTCTTAAACTCTCCAGCTACCATAAAGGCAGTTACTACTATGCCCACCACAAATATTAGTTCAGATTTATGTTCACGTCCAGGTATGGTCTTTTCCACAGTACTGTGTTTCTACCTATGTAGACTTGGGAGCCCAAAAATGAAAAGAAAAGGACATTTATCAGACTCCTGAGTATCTGCTGTGTGAATTATACATGGGGGGATTACATTTGAGTGACCTAAACTGTCATTATTCAGCTGGAGCTGGCTTTTGAATAACCAAAACATGACCAGGTTATCTGAGGAAACAACTGTGATTTATCATTTCCAGTTGGGGAGGCAAGAACTGGAAAGTTCATTCCTGGATTGTGTGGGGGAGGGAGAATAGAGTCGATAGAGCTTGGAAAGGAACAGAAAGCAACTCAATTGAACTGAAATGGGGAGATGGTGTGACCACAAACTCAGTGTAGGCATGTTTTGACTCACCTGCTTCCTTCTGTGGAGAAGACAGTCTCCTCCTACTTGTAGAGTCCTGCTGAGCTATGCACCATGATGACTCACCTGACATCACATCAGAGTGAGCCAGCCAAAGTCTCACCATGGACTGATTTATGGAGTAAATTTATCCTTCTTCTTGAGGAATATTTGGGTCTAGTTGGTGGAAGCCATCCTGCCTGATATAAAAGTGTTCCCCAATCTCTGTCTCTCTGTGGTCTCGTGTGTGTGTGTGTGTGTGTGTGTGTGTGTGTGTGTGTGAATGTACACACACTACAGATGCATGTCTGTGTAAGAGGATGGCCTTGGGTGTCCTTCCACCTGACTGAGAGTTACTTAGTTAGTTGCTCATTTTTTTCCTTCTTTATACATTCTGCTGCTGACCCACAAACTTCTAGGCATTCTTCTGCATCCATCTTTCAACTCTTGAAGGAGCAATGTGAATATAGACACTCATACTACACTGCTGTGTTCTGACATGGGTTCTGGGGTTTCAAACTCCTGTCCTTATGATTACTTTGGAAGCACTTTATCCACAGAGATATCTCCCCCATCACAGTAGAGCTCTGTAAGGATAAAACAGAGCAGAGATGTGCAAATTCTAGAGAGAAAAGACAGTGGAGATGGAGAGATGAGAAAAGCAATGGGGCTCCTGGGTTCAGCCACATTTGACTCTATCTTGAGTCTACCCTAAACTCTAGCTGTGTGAGGTACTGAATTTACTGTTACAATTGCTACTTTGATTTGGGATTCTCTTACCAAATGAAATAATATTGAACTATAGAACTCTTATGTCTGCAATTAAAAAGTTGTAATACAACATATGTCAAAATATTATTGGAAAGATTAACATTTTATAGTTTGATGGTTAGGTGAGTAGTAGTTTATTAGTTGCTTAGTAACAGTTTACTTAGTCATATGATTTAAAAAGACAGTAAGGTAGAATAACTTTAAAAGTATGTTTATATTTATTATTAATGTTAGCAATTTTACCCCTTTCAGTGGCTACATGATGTTCCATTGTATGGAAACGGATGAATTTTTTTAACTTAATCTTACACAGTGATTTATTCTCTCTCCTATGTAGCCTTGGATCCATGTTTGAGTATGCAGAAGTTGAGCTTTAGTCCCTGGAAGCTATGGGGGTACTGGTTAATTCATATTGTTGTTCCTCCTATGGGGCTGCAAACCCCTTCAGCTCCTTGGGTCCTTTCTCTAGCTCCTCCACTGGGAACCCTGTGCTCAGTCCAATGATTGGCTGCGTACATTCACCTCTGTATTTTTCAGGCACTGGTAGAGTCCTCAGGAGACAGCTAAAACATATTTCTCTCAGCAAGTACTTGTTGGCATCCACAATAGTGTCTGGGTTTGGTGACTGTATATGGGATGGATCCCCAAGTGGGGCAGTCTCTGGATGGTCATACTATCAGTCTCTGTTCCACACTTTGTCTCTGTAATTCCTTCCATGGGTAATTTGTTCCCCCTTCTAAGAATGACCAAAGTATCCACACTTTGGACTTCCTTCTTCTTGAGTTTCATGTGGTTTATAAATTGTATCTTGGGTATTTCGAGCTTCTAGGCATCTAGTATCCACTTATCAGTAAGTGCATACCATGTGCGTTCTTTTGTGATTGGGTTGCCTCACTCAGGATGATATTTTCTAGTTCCATCCATTCCATTTGTCTACGAATTTCATGAATTTGTTCTTTTTAATAGTTGTATAGTACTCCATTGTGTAAATGTGCCACATTTTCTGTATCCATTCCTCTGTTGAGAGACACCTGGGTTCTTTCTAGCTTCTGGCTATTATAAATAAGGCTGTTAAGAGCACAGTGGAGTTTGTGCCCTTCTAAACCATCAACCAAAGAGTACACAAGGTGGGACTCGTGGCTCCAACTGTATATGTAGCAGAGGATGGTCTTGTTGGTCATCAATGGGAGGAGAGGCCCTTGGTCCTATGAAGGTTCTATGCCCCAGTGTAGGGGAATGCCAGGGCCAGGAAGCAGGAGTGGGTGGGTTGGTGAGCAGGGGGAGAAGGAGAAGATAGGGAGGGGGTTTTCAAAGGGGAAACCAGGAAAGGGAATATTATTTGAAATGTCAATAAAAAAATCTAATTAAAAAAGAAAGAGAGAAAGTAACACACACACACACACACACACACACACACACACACACACACACACACACAAGAATTTGAGCTTTAATTACCATGGAGAAATCCCCCAAATGGGCCAAATGAGCATAAGACCCAGTGCTAGGCTCAGTGTATACTCTGAATATTTTGGCATGTTATTTCTCACTGTGGTTCAGTAAATGAACTTCAAGACTATTAACAGAACATTTGGCTAAAAAGTGAAAACACTAAACAAACATTTGAAAATTTACAAATTGGGATTAGAGAGATGGTTCAGCAGTTAAGAGCAGTGACTGTTCTTCCAGAGGTCCTGAGTTCAATTCCCAGCACCCATATGGTGGCTTACAACCATCTGTAATAGTATCCGATGCCCTGTTTTAATGTGTCTGAAAAGGGAGAAATATACGAATATATATATACGAATATATATACGAATATATATATATATATATATATATATATATAATCTTAACATTTTTTTAAAAAAAAAGAAAATTTACAAGTGATATTTAAGTAATGGAATGCTTTCATGGATCTTATCTTGGCTGTATCCACTACCTTCAGTTCTGGTGTGGCCACCTAGAAGGTTGACAGGGAGCAACAAAAGAAGGAAGGTGGCAAATGTTGCCTGCTACAGTTGGCCTTGGAGAACCTCTACATAAATCATCTAATTAAATAATTTCCCGTGGCCCTTCTTGTTTCCCCTGTTTCCCAGTCATACAAATTCTTGATTTGAGATAGAAAAATACCAAAGTCCGTGGAACTGCTGTTCCTGGTTACAAAAGGCATCTGGTGTTTCTGACTAGAAGAGGCATCTGCTACTCGGAGCACACTGTAAATTTCATGAATCTCTGTTTTTCTTAAAAGTGTTTATAGTTATGAGCAACTTGGAGCAGATAGGATCTGCAGGGAGGGAAGGAATAATCCAGTCTTGTTATATTTTTGAAGCTCTTATTGAGTACCCTCCTGAATTTTATTTTCAGTCCAAATACAGCTGTACTGATGACACTGTGCCCTTCTAATGTTACAAAAGTAACAACCCATTCCTCACACCAACACCCAGAACCTCCTATACTGTGGCTATCAACTATTCTTTAGAAACAACACCTGTTATCCCATTAATTCCTCAGGGAATGGAGATAATGTTCACCATTCCCTTAACCCGTGTTGCATGATTTCCTACTTCTGCAGTTACTTCCCTGGTATCCAAAATAACCTCCCTCAGACCCAGCTCAGCCTATCAAAGTCAGATTCATTCCAAAAGACCCATTGTGAAGGTTCCTCCCTCTGTGAAAATATCCATGTCTTTATGCCCTATGGTGATTTTAATGAAATATCCTCCACCTGTCTCATGTATTTGAATATCTATTCATCAGTTCATAGCCTGTGTTAAGCGTTTTCCCTCTTGCTAAGACAGAAGACTTGGCAGTCTTGTTACTTTTCTATCACTGATAAGACACCATGATCAAGGCAACCTATAGAAGAGTTAACTGGGAGCTTATACTTTCAGAAGGCTACAGTTCATGGCCATCATGGTGGGAAGCAGGGCTTCAGTCAGGCACACATAGCACTGGAGTGGTAGCTGAGTGCTCGCATCTCATTCTGCAAGCATGAGACACAAAGGGCTAACTGGGAACGGCATAGGATTTTGCCCCTAGTGATACAACTCCTTCAACAAGGCCATACCTCTTAATCTTTCCCAAACAGTTCCACCAACTGGGGACTAATATTCAAACACATGGATTTATGGGGGCCATTCTCATTCAAACCACCACACTCACAAAAAACCCTTTAAAGAATTGGTGGTCTTGTTTTTAGCCCACCATTCAAGGATTCTGTCATCCTGTCAAGGAAACCATGGTTACAGGGCCATGACACAGCTGGTCACACTGTGTCCATAGTCAGGAAGCACAGAGAACAGGGCATGTGCTCAGCTCATGTCTGCTGCTTATTCAGTCCAGGCCTGGTCTATGGAGTGGTAGTACTCACTCATATTTATGGTGGGTCTTCTTGCCCTATTTAACCTAATCTAGAAACTTCCTCACAGCCATGCCAAGAGGTCTGTTTTCATAGTGATTGTAAGTCAAGTTGGCAAACATGCTATAAAGGAGAAAAAAAATACCAACACTCTAGCTTTTGTGTCTGTGGCTCCCATTCTAGAACTCAATTCCTTTCTCATGCACAAACACCGGACTTTTCGTTCTCAAACAAGCATCTACCTAAATCACCTTTATTCTACTGCGTGGACCCAGAGACACAGAACAAGTGATACTTTCAGCTGTAATTCCACAGGAAATTGTTTCAGATGCTTCATTCTATATATGAAGCTAACTTGCTTTAGCAGACCTTTGTTTTATCACACTTTCACTTCTAACTAGGATTTTTTTTTTTTGTATGCTACATAATTGTCTCTATTGCTGAAATTATTCAGTCTTCCTCTTCTCAGGTGCACTGTTCTTGCAACAGTGCTGGTGTCTACTGACTTACAGTCAGGCATTATGCTAGGCATCCTCACCTGAGTCTCTTCTCCTTTTCTGCCCTCCCACTTTAGTACTTTATCTCATCAAAACAGAAGTAATTTCTTTCCCTCAGAGCTCTTGAATTGGGGAATGAGGTCAGAAATTAATGGTATCTCATCACACTTCTCTAAAAATACAAAATCTTCATTGGTTTGAGGACATGACAAATAGGAGCCCATTTTTCCCATCTAAAATTGAACAACAGCTAAGTAGGAGTGAAGGGGAAAGCTTATGTTAGAAAGGCTGCATTTAATCAACAGAAGTGAAAGCCGATTTCACTCTAAGAACTGGGTACATGAAAAGGTTTAATTATGAGAACTTGATATTCTGCTGCCTTTGTGCACATTTACTTTATGAACCTAGACTCCCAGAAGTCTCTGAGGATGGCCTTCCCATTTTTAATAAGTATTGAAAATGAGGCACTCCCTGAAGGAATTGAAAGAGGGAGGCAAATTTTAGTTCATGTGATTTCTTTTCTAAGCCTGGCAGCAACAGAAAGACAATGACTCAGGAACCTTGCTGCATTTTGTGTGTGCCTCCAGAGCACTGGGAGGAAAATAAGCTTCAGGGGAATCAGCAGAGAAAGTATGGACTGGCAATTAAGGCAGCAGATCCATAAAGGGAAGGCATTATCATTGGTTACAGCCTCTGGATATATTGGTGTATGTTCCTGAAGTTTTTGGAAATATTTTTCTTGTGGAAAACAAAAGATTTCAGATAATTCCCAGAAGCCATCCACAGGGCTATCTTCGCATCACCATCATGAGCCACACAAATGCCTCTGAGCCTGTGAGCGTGGATCTCCTGGTTGTAGGTGACTGCAGCATTAGAACTTGTATGTTCTTTCTTCCCACACCCTAAATAGAAAAAAAATCACTGGAACTTCAAACTCCATTAATCATTGAATATAGAGAGAATCAAAGTATGTACTGTAGGCGACTTTGAAATCAGTCATTTCTGTGTTCTCTGTTTTCCCTAGAAAACACAAGAAAAATTAGAAAGCATAAGAGAAATTATCACATGCCAGGGCCACACAACTTGTTCATAGGAACCTGCTATTGTTAACATGTCCAAGTGCATGTGATTCTGATTTGCCTATGTCATCATCATTTCTCTCCTGACATTCTGTCAGGTTGATTAAAGCAGAGTATGTGGAAGGAATGTATGAATGACACTATGCAATTATTTTTCATTCTTTATAGAAAAGCAGTAGCCCAACTGTCATTAGGATGCCTCTCTAATGTTGAAACAGACTTAATGACCACTTACCAAGAATATATACTACAATATATTAGGTTCCAAGTTACTATTGGTGGACAAAGCCATTAGTTGAATGTAAGGTCTTTCTTATTATTTTTCTTCTTGTAATCTGAATTTCTGTCTTTCTCTACTGCAAATGATAGAGTCTGAAATACTTATGTGCCTTTATAATGACTACTTAACAGTTATAGGCACTTAGTATTTGCCAACGTGCTTAAAAGTATTTATTAACAGGAAAATAACTGGTAGAAAATCTGACCTGTGACATCTGGGGAGCAAGTCCCTTTAGATACAGAGTGTTCTGGGGTCTAATCTGGCCCATGATCCAGACTGATTCATTCACTGAATGTCACTCAAGACGTCACACTTGAATTGCTCTTCTTTGCTAGATTTTGTTCCAAGAACCCAAAAGGTTAGAGTAATTATTGTGTATTCCAGCCACTTATCAATTCTTCTGAACTGCTAACTAGATGTTCAGGATGAAATGGTCATAAAATGGCACCATGAGAGTTGTACTGTGGAGGCTTGGATCCAGTCTTAGGGATTTAGTGGTTTTTACTGTTCACCAAAAGAACACAATGAGTGAACTTTGGCAATGTCTAGAGACACATAAAATCTTTTCTATTGGAGAAGTTCTTAATGGCACCTAGATACAGATGTCAGGTTGCCAATAACCCTCCTGTGAGATGAAAGACAACCTAGCACAATAAGAAGTATGTCATCTGCAGTGATATGGATAAAGCTAGAGGCCATTGCATTAAGTAAAATCTGCTGGGCACAGAAAAACAAAAATTATGTGATTCATTCTCATATAGAATCCAGTGTTGAAGTAGAGAATCCTATTAAAAACTAATCTCTCTTGTTTATGCTTGTGGATTTACATAACAGCCTTACCCATCTTTAAGTAAGACCTATGAGTAAAGAGAACCTTCAATATTCTTCATTTTTACCTGACACCTAACATATATACAGAAGTCATAATGTAGTTCCAGGAAGTAATGAAGATAACAACACTTGCTTCACAGAGTCCAAATTTTCGGGGGGGGGCAGTAGATAAACAAATAATTTAAAATAAAAATTGCACTAAGACTTCAAGGTACAGTCAAATGAGTGCCATTTCGTGTGGTCTTGTGATTCATCAAAACTAATACTCTTTTTCGAAGCTAGCACTTTCAAATAAGCAATGCAAATAAACAAATAAACTCCTGAGACATGCCTCATAAAAACATTAGAGCACAGATATGTTCACATCAACTTGTGTAGTCCACAGATAACTGGTATGCATATTTTCCAGTATCTATACCACAACAATACACTGGTGATAAAAATGAAGGGATTCCATCACATTTGGAGAAGTCTGCAGTGTTCATAATATGTTGGAAAGTTATCTATTCAGCCATAAAAGGGATAATAAGATTCTGCCATTTGGAGAGAAATTTGAAGCAATCCCACTAAAATCAGGGACTAGACAAGGCTACCCACTTTCTCCCTACCTATTCAATATAGTACTTGAAGTCCTATCCAGAACAACTCGACAACAAAAGGAGATCAAGGGGATACAAATTGGAAAGGAAGAAGTCAAAATATCACTATTTGAAGATGATATAATAGTGTATATAAGTGACCCTAAAAATTCCAATCCTCTTGAGGATTTGGACTATTTGTCGAAGTCACTTCATTGACCTATATTTTAATTGAGTTTGTTTAGTCACTGGAAAGAGATGTGTTTTCTATTTGTCCGACTCCTTCTTTAATTCCTTTGTTGTGGAAAGTGTTATCACTGTTTATTATATTTTATGGAACCACACTGAGATTAATTCCTTCACTTTCTAGACATACGTAAGAACTTCAAGTCTCTGAAGAAAGAAATTGAAGAAGATCTCAGAAGATGGAAAGATCTCCCATGCTCATGGATTGGCAGGATCAATATAGTCAAAATGGCTATTTTGCCAAAAGCAATCTACAGATTCAATGCAATCGCCATCAAAATTCCAACTCAATTCTTCACAGAGTTAGAAAGGGCAATTTGCAAATTCATCTGGAATAACAAAAAACCTAGAATAGCAAAAACTCTTCTCAACAATAAAAGAACCTCTGGTGGAATCACCATGCCTGACCTCAAGCTGTACTACAGAGCAATTGTGAAAAAAAAAAAAAACAACTGCATGGTACTGGTATAGTGACAGACAGGTAGATCAATGGAATAGAATTGAAGATCCAGAAATGAATCACACACCTATGGTCACTTGATCTTTGACAAGGGAGCTAAAACCATCCAGTGGAAAAAAGACAGCATTTTCAACAAATGGTGCTGGCACAACTGGCAGTTATCATGTAGAAGAATGTGAATTGATCCATTCTTATCTCCTTATACAAAATTCAAGTCAAAGTGGATTAAGGAACTCCACATAAAACCGGATACTCTGAAAGTTATAGAGGAGTAAGTAGCAAAAATCCTGGAAGATATGGGCACAGGGGGAAAATTCCTGAACAGAACAGCAATGGCTTGTGCTGTAAGATCAAGGATCAACAAATGGGACCTTATAAAATTGTAAAGCTTCTGTAAGGCAAAAGACACTGTCAATAAGACACAAAGTCCACCAACAGATTGGAAAGGATCATTACAAATCCTAAATCTGATAGGGGACTAATATCCAATATATACAAAGAACTCAAGAAGCTGGAGCCTAGAAAATCAAATAAACCTATTAAAAATGGGGTACAAAGCTAAGCAAAGAATTCTCAACTGAGGAATACCAAAAGTCAGAGAAGCACCTGAAAAAATGTTCAACATCCTTAATTATTAGGGAAATGCAAATCAAAACAACACTGAGATTCCACCTCAGACCAGTCAGAATGGCTAAAATCAAAAATTCAGGTGACACCAGATGCTGGCAAGGATGTGGAGAAAGAGGAACACTCCTCCATTGTTGTCTATAGACTGAAGAGTAAAGAATGTTGACTATAGACTGAAGAGTAAAGAATCCTGCCATTTGAAATGGCATGAATAGAAAGAGAGGGCATTATGTTAAGTGAAATGAACCACACAAAGAAGGACAAGTGCCATGTGACTTCACTTTCACATAGAATCCAAGAAAATTTTATTCCCAGAAGTGAAGAGTAGAATGGTAGTTTCTGAAGGAAAGGGCAGAGGAGATGGGTGGAGAGAAATTGGCCAATAGGAACAATGTTACAGACTAATTTCTGCTCTATGGCAAGACAGTTACCATAGCATGGTGTATCTCATCTCAGAACATCTGAAAGAGAGGTTTAATTATACTCATTAAAAATGGCAGAAGTTTAAAATGATCTATATTCACTCTAACTAACTATACATAAATCAAAGATCACATTGTATTCTTCAATGTGTACAATTATTATGCTTTGATTGAAAAATAAAAATAAAAATCTTTAAGCCCCCAAAATCAAAACATTTAATAATTCTTTCAGATAACTGAGACCCCACTGCACATTCAACAATCCACAACACCTCTAAAAACAGATTATAAACAGTTAAAGGAAACTTGTTTAGATGATTTATTCTTTTTTAGACTGTTTTTAAATTTTTTGACATTATAATATAATTACATAATTTCCATAGCTATTTTACATTTTACATATTTACAACATAGCCATCCTTGTTCTCTTTCAAATTCTTGACCTCTTTTTTTGTAAATCATCACAAATTTATTTTAAAAAAATTGGAAAGTAAGTCCCTATTGCTGGATATCATGTGCTTCATACACAGAACATCGACCAAGCCTGCTCAGTTAGTCAACAGGGTCTGGGGAAGGGAGGGAGCGACGGAGGGAGGGAGGATGAAAGAAAAAATAAACAATTAGGCAACACTATAGCATGACCCCAGCAAGCACTGAAGTGAGTTTATTTTTTCCCAAGCTGCTTTTATACCATTCTAAGTACATGGAAAGAATAGGATCAGTTCTAGGTCAATGAACAAGCAAGACATAAACAAAAGTCCCATGGTCACTGTATGTAGGGATTTATCAAGATGATCTAGATAAAAGGAACACATTCTTCAGCTGTATTTTTCTTGAGCCTACTTCCTTATCCTTGCTCAATGCCAAATATTTTTGCCAAATTCCTTGAAATAGCACCAAGGGCTCTCCTCAGAACATCAAGACCCCTGAGCTAGAATTGACCCAAAAGCCTCCTCCTGAGGACTAGCTTTCTTGATACCGGAAGGTGTCAGGCAAACTCCCAAGGAGAGAACTATCCAACAGTCCTACCCAGCTGTGATGCGGATGAACCATGGCAACCAGAATGATATAAACTATCCTTGGGATTTAGTAGTGGTACACATATCATATCAGTAAACATCAGTTCTCTAATTGAACGTAACAGCTTCTCATCAAGATGAAAATAATGTCTGGTACATGAAACCTAGCCAACTAATCAGAGCAAGTAAAGTCCCAGATCTTAGCAGAGAACCAACAACCTCTATTCAATACCTACCTACACTCTAGTTGACATTTTCTTTATCCCAGGACTCACCTTGGGCCTTCTCTTGCCCATCTCACTTCCTGCACCCCCCCCAACTCCTCTTTCTTATGAATATATGGCTAGTTTCAATAAGCATTCCCACACCATTGGTGCAGTTGAGGCACCCAGAGGGTCTCCCTGCCCAGGAGCCAGTTAGAAATCAAAAATAGTTCTTCCAGACCTGCTTCTCGTAGTTACAAATTGTTAGCTTGATTTCTATAATGTTGTGACTATAGACTGAAGAGTAAAGCTAACCCTGCCTGGGATTGCCAGGAAAAACTTAACAGAGGAAGTAATATGCAGAAATACTTGTGAAAATTTGCTCAAAAGGTCCTTGGCAGCACACAAAGTTAGGTCCTCCTAGTTCTATTTAAGCAGAAAGAATTGTCTTTACCAGCAAGCGTCTCTAAGCACCTAAAACAAAGCCCTCATATGGAAATTGGCCAAAGAGTTTATTTTAAAAAGGTATTTTATAATTTTTCTAAGCCCAGACTTTGCAAGACACAGGCTTAATTAAATTTTACATTTTTAGTGAAAAAAAAAGAAAGTAATTTATAGTTCTTAAATATAGTTATTGAAAAATAAGTGCTTATTTCTTTATGATTCAAAGTCAGTGTTTTCACATATGCCAATGGTAGACATAATAAAGTTATTATCTTTATCTTTAGATAGGAGAGCTTTTTTCATTCTGTAATCACTTTTGAGACTGTTGCTACAAATAAATGCCTACCGAGATGAGAATAAATCATCACTTCCTAGACTCAATTTAAGAGAATTTCTCTCACCACAAGATTTAGGGGTATCTATCACCGCTGTTCAGAATTTGAGATTTCACAACTTTATATAAGAGCTTGATATCAAGTGGACCTTTCAGACTAAAATGCTACTTATGTTTAATGTATTCCATCCCAGTTGGCTTTCTGTGAGATCGGGAAACAACACCAGATGGCAACCTGTAGAAGGACAAGGGAATCAGTACTAATTTTAGAAAGTTCTTGGCCACTTCTCTCACCCAGAGTTAAGAAGGGAGTTCTCCGTTGGAATGATTTTCCAAAGTTCATGCAGCCATTATCTGGCTTTTTAAATTATGCCTGTCATCCTACTTAAGGCCACCAAGCCAGTCATTCTACTGAGCCCCACCAACCCAGGCCATAGTGAGAACAAAGAAAGCAGGTGTCAGGTTTTTGACCCAGTCATTGGTATATGTCATTGCCACAGAAAATTTTGGCCCCTTGGCAATCCATAGCCACATTCACTCTCTTCCCAGTGATCATAATGTAAACCTTGTCAAAGTGGTGGATTCAGTTTCTAGTCTCTGCGGTATATAGTCTGGTGGCAAATCTCATGGAAAGGGTTCACTGGTAAGAACCAAATGGAAGGTGTAGTGAGGAAGAACCTAAAAAACTGCTAGCCTGCTGGCAATTTGTAAAACAGATGTCTATGCAAATACACTTGCCACACTCACTTGTAAGGTAAACTGTGGATAGAGGAGCAGCAGGTGGCTGGATAAAAGCACTACTCAAATGATGTCTATATATGTGCATTTAGATCTTGAGGGCTGGAATCCTTCTAACTGGATTTATCAAACACTGGAATTGAACAGTCATCACTTAGAAAATACCATTAGGAACCAAAACCCAAAGAAAGTTAAAGGATTGAGAGGCCTGGTTTGGGAGCTATTTAACTTACGGCATCAAGGGCCACTGTAAGGAACACAAATCACTAGATGGGGATTATCACATGACAAAGGCTGAGCCATCTGGGAAGACCCATAGGACCACCTTTGTGAGTAGAGCTGAACTAGAGTATTGGAGCACACATAAAAAAGGATACAAGATCTTGTGCAGGGTGATACAGGTGAGGACAGGTGAGTGCTTGTGAAAATGGATCTATTTAAAACTATAGGAGAGGCAAAATAAGTATACCAATACAACAGAGATTAATAGTCTATACAGGCTCTGACTCCCATTTCAAAGAAAAGGTTTCTAAGGCACCATGAACTCTAAAGCACTTACATATCTGTGCAGCCAGATGTCTGACCAAAGAAAAAAAAATGTACTGCTAGCTCATGTTTAAAAAGCATTATGTTAACAATTGAATGATACACTGGTTGTAGAATTGGTACACTACACTAAGTAAGCCCTCCAACTGCAGGCTGACAGGATGGATCAACCTGGAAAGGCACTTGTTGCTAAATCTGATGATCTAAGTTTAGATCTTGGATCCTACTTGGTGGAAGACAAAAAGGATTCCTTAAGGTTGTCCCCTATCTTACATGTATGCACTGTGACATATATAATTGTGTGGGTGCAAGCACAGCTACTTACACACACATACAAATATATTAATAAATGAAATAAAGAATAACAAAAGATTACTATAGTGGTATTCAGTGAGTGCTTGGAAAGTCTACCACAGAGCTGTCTCTTGCCTGGGCTTCAACATGCCAGACCAGAGCTGAAAGCTCACATGCCTTATTTCAACTACATCTCCATGAAATCCTGTGAGTTATTATTCTTGTTTGAAAGAGGTCCAAGGTAAGAGACATCAGAGAAGCAGCTGGTATGAACATGAAGCCAGACCTGTCTGATGCAGGGCACCTTACCCTTTCCTGAAGAAAGCAGCAGGGTTCAGCTGGGCCCAGGAACTTAAGACTGTTGCTGCATTTGGCATAGAGCATGAGAGTTTTGTCTTCAGCACCATGATCCATATAGATGAAGGAGTAGGTGTCTGGGGAGACGTGAGTTATTTTCAGACAAGTTAAATCGAGGGAGCTTAGGATACCCTGAAGTGGGTAGCAGCAAACATTAGGGGTAAAGATCTGCAATGCAGATGGGGTCATGACTGGGTAAGACTCAAGAGGAAAGCTGCTACTAAGAGATGCTGCAATGCTAACCCATAGTTTATGGACTTTAAAGAGGTTCTTTTAAAGAAAATTCTCAAAAACATAAAATGGTGACACCCCTGGATTTTCTATCAAAAGATTTCAAAACATTTATGAGAATTAACACTTCATTCTTCCGAATCAAAGAGAAGGTCCCTCGTTTTTGCTTTTGTAAAATTTTGAAAAATCAAATAAAGCCCAAGATTTGATCTTGACTGAACTGACCATTCAACACCCTGACCTGATTATAAAACCTTGGCATCCAATGAGGCAGATCTCTAAGTCTACATGCTTTACTGATAGAGTACACTGATGGTTGTAATCCTGAGATCATAGTCTGTCAGGCAGGCCCCTAATAATTGGAAGCACCATATAATATTTTTGAATCCAGAGTGTTTTCTCTGACAGAAAACCTTTTACTGACTTCTAAAGCAAATGAGTGAACCATCATTTTTTATTACTTCTTCCTTGACTACAGCTGCCATATTTCCTTAATATGGATTCTCATCATTTTGTATTTAAAGTGCAGCCTCAGAGCCTCTATTAATGTCGTCCTCTTCCCCTCAAAGTCAATTTCTCATCCTGTATGAGTCCTGTTCCCACACCTTATAACGGTCTTGTTCCCATACCTGTAAGTGTCTTGTTATCACACCCAACATTGGTCTCCAAATGATGAATAACCACTGTTTAAAGTCACTTGAAGAAAATAAGTCTTTAACTTTTCTACATTAGCAAGTCCCCTGAGTTCTCTCCCATTGTGGAATCCTTGTGTCTCCTAGTCTTTCTGCTTTGAGGACCCAGAGATGATCACATGATTGTCCCTTTTTTCTTTCTACTTGCATATAATAAGTGTATGGTATATGTGCATGAACGTATATTCATATATGTGTGGGTACATGTACCCATGTGGGAATAAAGGAGTGTAAGTGTATATATGTGAAGACCAGAAGGTACCATTAGGTGTCTTTCTCCATTTGAACTGCAAATAAAAGTCACTTATTGAACTTTGAATCCACCAGGGACAGGAATACTTGTCGCTGGTATGAGCTTTTACCTCACCTTGCTCACTGTCTATCTCCTCCATGACAATTATATTCCCTAAAAGCATTAACACTTTCATAGTTTTGCCTCTTGCTATATTAAAAACACACTTATTAGAAGACTGAGACAAGTAAGAGGATCACAGGCTCACAGCCTCTCTGGGCTACAGAGTGAGCTCAAGGTCACCCTGAGAAACTTGAGAGTACCCTGAGACCCAGTCTCAAAATGAAAAATGTCAAAAGGGCTGGAGACCTAGCTCAGTGTTTGGAGTTCATCTAATAGGCATGAAGACTGGGGCTCAATTCCCAAGGGAAGGTAATATCATTTATATTATGTGTTATATTAAGAACAATTTGGTATTACTCTTATGAATGCCAAGCATTAGGGGAATTGTTTCATTTTCAAAGCATTAGAATGAATTATGAATTTTCATTTGGACAGTCTTCTCATTCATGTTTATAAATAGCTATGATACGACCCAGTTGAGCTAGAGCCTCCCTAATGGCTATGGTAAAATTAATCCTCAGAGCCATTTCAAATTGAGGAGCAAAAATGTTGGTGAGTATTTGAATAAGAAGACGTTTGTTTCAAGGGAGTGGAGGTTGAGAACCCTTACTTTGAAATCATTGGGAGAGGCAGAGGTGAGTGTCAGCACCAAAAAGCAACTGAACAACAATCCTCCTGGTTGTGCCAACCCAGCCATATGACAGAACGACTCGATACACATTAGCCATATGGCCATTCAAAGCATTTAGCAAAAAGACAAAGAAAAAAGAATAAGGTATTAAAAGATATTTTAAAAAAAATTCAGTCTGCATAAATACAGTATGTCTGCTCAGTTCTTATTCTCATGATGAAACTAATTCCCTGAACTGAAGTAATTCCATCCATGCTGGGGGATATTTATTTCTTATTTGACATGGTCCTAAACACAAGCTAACAACTTCAAGCATACACAAAAGCAAGGGTAGAGCTCACTAGAGCAGACATGATGGGCTCACTGAGAGATTTGTTTTGTTTGCTTGCTTGTTTGTTGACTTGACAACTTTCTCATTTCAAATAGATTTTAGGATCTATCCCAACTCTTGTGTGATTCAACCCTTCTCTATTTCCAACATATTTCTGGAAATTGGCTTTACACATGCTTTTGTGTCTATTTAAGTTAAACAACAATCCTTGACAGGTACCATAATTTAGCCTTCACACTGTCCAAAAATCATCAAATTAACATTTTGTGTAAATATGTCTCCCTATTTCTACTTCTCAGGAGGATTAACGTTGTTCACATGAACAGAATGGAAGTGTTTTGGAGGTATAAAATCACAGTCCCCCACCTACCTTCTAAAACAGGCTCACAGCTTTTCTCTGTGCTCCAAAACTCACCCTCTATCTCAACTTTATGTGTAGTGAAAGATCTTAAAATGGAATGATATAACTGTCATCTAACAAGCCATTTCACAAACTGCAAAGTTACTGTCCTTTAGCTGATTTCTGTAAATTCATGTGGGAACAGGCTCTTCTTCATGACTAAGAATATATTTCATAGAACCTTAACTTTTTTAGCAACCAATTCCTTCCTCTCACCAGCAGAACACAATATGGCATATGAGACCTCATTGTCACAGATTTTAATATACCATATATCAGATGATGACCCTACAGCACAACTCCTCACGCAGAATCTAAGAATGTTCAGTTTGGTTAAGTACACATTATTGGACTTCTGTTTGATAATATTAATCCTAATAGCCTAATATTTGCCTTCATTGATTTCATCAAGTAGCAAATTGGGGAGGAAAAGTGAGGAAAAAGTAGGACATATATATGTTTTCTTTATTTTTATAGAATTTTACTCTCTTCATACCACTTGAATGTAACTCTGGGAGAGGGCAAAGATGAGTATGCAAATACACCGGAGATGATCCTAAGAAGGGAAAAATCTTAATAAACTCTTAATGGTGAAGACACAGTCTCTGGAGCCAGACTGCTCACGTCTTAGTTTTTCTACTTGCTAGCCTGGTGATCTCTTTATTCTTTGTATCTTCAGCTGCACATCAATAATAGTCCTGCTAACATCTACTGAGAATTAGATGAGATTATTTCATGCAAGTACTTATCACAGTGCCCAGTATATAGAAACATACCTGATGGATGTTGGAAGGAAGGAAGGAAGGAAGGAAGGAAGGAAGGAAGGAAGGAAGGAAGGAAGGAAGGAGAAAGGGAGGGAAGAAAAGAAGGAAGTAGCAGCTATCTTAAAATTGAACTGGCAAAATGAACAAACATTTCTGAAAGTGAGGCAGAAAAGTATAAAAATTGTGTGGTATGTTCTTTCATATTGGGTGATCCTAGCCATGATGTATGCTGGAAAGTTCGCATGGAGGAAGTTTCCTCATAGGCTAGACATGCTTCTCAGAGTTTATACGTGCATAGTAGCACATACAGGGCTTGGAAGCTGTTAGGAATTCTGGCTATCAGACTCTGTTCTGTTCCTTCCAAATCAGAATCTGCTTTACAGTGAGATGTCTGTTAGCATTATGGCACATGAAGTCCAGAAGTTTTTCACTAGGGTTGTGTGTGTATGTGTGTGTGTGTGTGTGTGTGTGTGTGTGTGTGCATGTGTATAAGCATGGAAGCTGGAGGTCAATGTTGGTTGTTCTTCTCACACTCTAGTTTATCTTTAGTACAAGGTCCTTACTGAATCTGCAGCTCATCCACTTGTGAGCTCAGCAGTCAGTGAGCAGCAGGGACCCTCCCATCTCTGGATCCCCATGGCTGAGGTTACAGCTGCAGGCCACCACTGCCAGCTTTGTATATGGGTGATGGAGATCCAAACTCAGGACCTCATGCTTGAACAGCAAGCATCATACTGGCTGAGCCATTTTTGCAGATGTCCTAGGATACATTTGCTTCTGAAAACTTTCTACTCATATCTTCTGATACTCGTAGGAAAAAAATCTAGAGATATGGAAGTCTGTCAACATCTTTAAAAATTCCCACAGCAACTGTAAAAGAAAACCGAAAACCTAGAAATGTAAAACTGGAATTTGAATCAAAAGTATGATGAAACTGACAAAGCACGGTACAAACGGCTAAATAAAGCATGAGACATAAGTTATGATTCAATTAATATTTATGTCTAGACAGGGGATACTCCAAAATATTTACTTCACAAGACTGAAATAAAAACCCAAGGAAGCATATGATCACTTTCTCTGGGAAGTTTGAAGCTGACATCACTGCTTCAAGTTTACAAAAGTCATCATGATCACAATGAATGTAGTCCCATTGATACAGTGCTTGCCTAGCAAGAAGGAAGCCCTGGTTTACTGGATAGAAAGGGTAAAGCCTTTAATCCCAGCACTCAGGAGGTGGAGGCAAGAGGATCAGCTATTCAAGGTCATCCTCTACTATACAGTAAATTCAAGGCCAGACTTAGTAATATGCCCGTCCCAAACAATTTCACTTTAAATTAGCATGAGCCTCTGGGAAGGTTAGTTTTCACTGTCAACATGAAGCAGTCTAAAACCATCAGGTAAGAGTCTGAATAGGTAGTTTGAGATAAGGTCAGTCTTTGGAATTATCTTAATACCATTAACTGAGATGTGGCTATACACTTGAAATATGGGTGACACCATGTCATGGCTGGAACTTTAGCTGAATGAAAAGGAGAGTCAGCAGAGCAAAGCCATGCACAAGTTCATTCTCTCTGTGTTCCCAACTAAAGATTTCACATGCTGCTTCATTTCTGGCTGCTTTGAGTCCCCCACAATGATGGACCATAACCTAGAATGATTGACTAAAGTAAAACCTTCACACATGAACTCCCAGCTTGATATTGTCATGACAATTTAGTCACATATTTAAAAATGAAACTGATGGAGTTTCCATGTTTATTCTCTTACACACACACACACACACACACACACACACACACACACACACACACACGTGTGCGCGCGCGTGCTCATGTGAGGGGGGCAGACAGACACATACACACAGAGAGAAACAAATGGAGACATAACACATGGAGAGAGAGAACACTTAATCCACATCTGTTCATTCTTTCATGTTCAACTGCCTTCTAGTGTTAGGTACCTGCTCAAAATTTGCCTACCAGAGACACAGTATCTTTAAAGGATGATCTTGTAGAAAACAAGAAGCAAGAACAGAAAGGAGAACAGATGGTGAAAACAAGAGCCTCTGTAATTTATTCAGAAGCCTTATCACATGATTTTCATAGGGTGATCCTTTCCTTTCTACCTTTCTAAGACAAGGTCTTAATTTTCTACTGTTTCACTCTATGTGCCTGAACAGTGTTTGTGTAAGACCCCAGCCCAAGTCTATCTCCTCCTTCCCATCTATCAGTAAAGATGTCTTGAAGCCAGAAATCATCTTGCTGAGTAATGGCTTCTAATTTGTAATTCCAATGCAATGTTTTCCCCACTCTCAGTTCCCATGACAAGGAGGGAAGGATAATGCTGAAGTTAGATAGAATTTAAGCTGTGGCTGATAAAGCACAGAATAATTTCCTCCTTGGTATTTTTAAAGTTCTTCATTTGAACCATCTGTTGCAGGCTGACAGATGGGTTGATATTTGACAGAATAATGGGTCTTCAATTCTAGAAAGGCATAGGGAATGCTTGAAAAATAGCTCTTTTCAAGAACCTGCGTGTGAATGCTACTTGCTCATTTGAAAAAGGGCAAAGCTGGTTGGAAGGAAGTGTGAGATAGAATCATAACCATTCCCCTAAATGGAAAGGTTTCACCATTTCCAAAGGTCAAATACAGTAAAATATGCCTACTCCAGAACCATACAAAACTTATCATGACTAATCACTCAAAGGGATGGGCATGAAGGGGACATACAGAGACATTGCATAGAGACATTGCATAGATATAGATAATAAAATCAAAGACCAAAAAACCCTCCCATTCCCATACCCCAGCTTTGCACTCTCTTTTTGTTCAGGCAGCATGGTGACTGAGAACACGCGTGCTATCTGCTAGGTTGTATGACCTGGCACTCATTCAGTGTACCAGTGACCCATTCCTCTGGGTAGAGCACCTTCAAATGGCCTGTCTTGACATAGCTACATCAGGTTTATTGTGTATTTTTGTGAAATGAAGGGTTAAAGTATGTGTGTGCGTGCGCATACCCCAACCCTCCCCCTGCATTACACACATTAAGATGCCTACAAAACACCAATTCAACACCTTAGGTTGAGTTGTCAAAGTTCAAGCAATATTTATTTAATCTCAGAAACATGATTATACTCTTAAAAGGATAGCAAAATATAAATCAAGACAAGAATCATTTCAGCTGTATTTTTGTCCAGTGTCATTGAGCAAGAACATATATATCCATCCTATCCTCTGAAAATATATCATCCTTATCATCATCTTTGCAACACTTCTAATATCCTAGTCTCCATAACATCTATATTCATTACATCTTAGTCCATATAAAAATGAAGGAACTCCTGATCAGTCACAGACGTGGATATTGAAGTGTGGCAAGTTTTATGAGCATGGGTAGATTACTTTTCTTCAGTGCTGGTCATCCTTGACCACCCTCTGTAGTCCACCTGAGATGCCAGTGATGTCAAATAATCAACTAGTGCAATATTTGGAATATTATTTCAAGGAGCATGTGATGAGCTGAGTCTGTCTCCAGAATTCCTTCCCACTCTATTATTATATAATTTTGGATGCTGGAGCTGTGTAGATTTTCTGGTTTGCTTTTGTTTTTCATTTTGTTTTGTTTGGGTTTTGTTTTTTTTTTTTTATAAAGAAGAGATTATGGCAAAAGGACAGACACAGTTTAGAGAAAAGCTATCTCAATTGGGAAGAGGACAAGTGAAAAGTCAGGCAAGTCTCAATAAAAATTTCTTAGTGTAGCTTATTTGTGGTCACTTTCCATAGAAGTTGACAATTTTCAAACAGAGGTTAGTGGTAGGGGTGGTGCAACTTGAAGGGGATTGCAACCCCACAGGAAGAGCAACAATATCAACCAACCAGACCCCCTAGAACTCCCAGGGCCTAAGCCGTCATAAAAGGAGTACACATAGCTCCAGCTGCATATGTAGCAGAGGATGGCCTTGTCATGCATCAATGGGAGGAGAGGTCCTTGGTCTTATGACAGCTCGATAGATGCCCCAGTGTAGGGGAATCAAGGGCGGGGAGATTGAAATGGTTGGGTGGGTGGAAGAACACCTTCATAGAAGCAGGGGGAGGGAGGATGTGATAGGGTGTTTCCGGAAGGGAGGGAAACTGGGAAAGGGGATAACATTTGAAATGTAAATAAAGAACATATCCAATAAAAAAATGTTGAAATAAGTAAGAAAATTTCTTTGAATTATAAGATTTTTTATTAATAATTTCTCTTCTATCCACCATTGTATGGGTACATCTGGCATTTTCTTGATTTTTTGTGTCTGTATGTGTGACATTTCATATGATGCGACTTTCAGAATGTGTGATAAATTGTCAAATGACAAGAAAATACTGTAGAGCAGAGAACACACATGAGAGGTAAAGCTCAACTCTCTGTAACTGTGGGCTCTCCCAGGCTGCTAATGTACCTCCTGTAGGCAAGGCTCCCTCCAGATGTCCTACCTATATATACTGTCTGACATCTGGCATTTTGCAGATATGTTAATAATTCCTAGCTGTGTCACATAATGATGGGGCCTAATTACCCAGTTCTTAACATTTTCATCCAGCTGGTTCAATAGCAATTTCCAAAATATTTTGGAAGTAATATCCAAATAAAACCTAAAAGATTGCTTTCAATAAAATACCCAAATTTCCAGAATCATCCTTAACAACTTTGCTAGTGTGATTCCCTCGACTCCCATCAACTTGTATGTCAGAGATATCTAAATTTTTTTTAATGATATATGTGTAACATCTTATGGGACTTTCAGAATGTGTGATACCAATAGCCAGTTACTTGGAAGGAGGTTAGTTTTTGTTGCATGTAATTTTAAAATATCCACGCTACTCCTTCCCAGGGCCACGCTCTCAGCTCGGCTCAGAGAACACGCTGCCGCTGATCTCACTCCGGACATAGCTCTACCATTGACCAGATGCTTTCCTGACCGGGAACTGTAATTGCTCCCTTGACCCCTGGAGGCTAGCTCTGCCAAGCTACCAATGACAGGCTGGCTGCCCCCTTTTCCTCCTGCCCACCTTAGAGCAGCAGATGGAAAACACTAGACAGTTTAATATTTTTAAAATAGCCAGATAACTCAATGGCTGGGCGAAGAATTTCCTGTTCTAATTTTATTAGATAGCCCCCTTCCATTCTCCTTGGCATCCACCCGAGGCAGAGGCTACAAACTATAGACGCTCAAGACCTACATGGCGGTTCCATCCTCCTGTTCCAAAACCTTTCCAAATCCGAATTTTCATCCCTTCTCTTCCTCCTGGGACCCGGATTTGCCCAATGATCGGCTTCCACCTCCTTTAATGACATAATCAAGAACCAATTAGAGAATCAATACTTCCCCCTACAAGTTTCTTGTACAAGCTACCAAGACTCCTAGAAATATTTAACAATGCTGGTTTAGGCTAGCTAACTGTTAGAGTGCCCAGGTTCACAGAGACAGCAGTACTCTTTTGTCAAGACTAGCACTTAAACAATATATCTGTACTCATGTTGCTATTGCTTGGCTCCCTAAGATAGAAATGGCCACAGTGGAAAGAATAGAGAACTGATGGCCGTAGCAAACGTGTGAGCTCCTACCAAAGGAGCACACAACTGACCTCAGCATGTTCTAACAATGCAGCTCAAGAAATGCACATTCTTGTCCAGACCAACATACACTCTTACATAAAGCATTCTGTCTCTCTAGTCCGACCTAGTCAGGGCCTCCACTCTTGGTTTGTTTGGCAGAAGTCAAAATATTACGTCATTTCTCTGCAAAGTTATCATCCCCAAAAGCAATCCCATATCCTTCAAGGATTATCTGATTTAAGGTCTCTTTCCTCTACCACAGGAGTATTGGTATCAGATATGTTTTTATTAATCTTTATTAATAATATCAAGATATGGTAGCTAGCAAATTCTCAGTAAACATTTGTGAAAGAAATTAATAAGCATACCTGATTTATTGGCCATTAAATCTCCCTACAGGAGGCTGGCACACTTTTCTACACTGTTACACTTTGATTTATTGTATAAGAGTTTTCCTACATTGAGAATAATTAAAAGCAAGTATTTATCCACATTTACTCAGGCTTTGTGGCACATTCCTATACGCTCAGAAGCAGGTGATCTAAGGCAGCAGGAGGAGGAAGAACACAAGTTCAAGACCAGCCTGGCCTTGTATCAAACCAGAACAAAAGAAATGTGAATTTTCAGAAAGGGAGACAAAATATATCCTGCATAAATTCCTTTATCCCTGGCAAAAGGACTAGAACATTTTACGCCATTCTTGCTTCTTCATAGATAAGAACTTAGCAGAATCCCATGTGCAGCCAATAGGAACTGGGCTGTGATTTCAGAGCAGGCTAATAATAATTTATTGTGAATATATATATATATATATATATATATATATATATATATATATATATTTACAGACAGATAGATAGTGATAGAGATAGAGAGAGAGAGAGAGAGAGAGATAGATGCTGTCTTCAGACACACGAGAAGAGGGCATCAGATCTCATTACAGATAGTTATGAGCCACCATGTGGTTGCTGTGCTCACCTGTTCTAAACATTACATCTAGCCTTACATTGTTTGCAATCAAAGGTTAATCAGGATCAATTAGAAATCAGATCTGGTCTCAGGGATGATCTACCATAAGATTTCCACAGCACTGCAAAGTGGAGCCTTTTGGGGTTCACCAAACAGTTGGGAATACCCCCCTCCTGCACAAAGGTGCCAAGGTTATAAAACTAAGGTTACTACAGTTACCAAGGTTACTAAGCTCAAGGGATAGATGCAAAGGGTGATTTTTAAAGTCTTATTTCCATAAAGAATGTTAAAAACATGCATCAAAAAATCTTGGTTCTAAAGCTGAACAACAAAGCATCAATTGGCAAAGCACTCCAGGACCAGTTTGGAAAAGAAAAAGTGCTATATGTCAATCAAAATCCAATTTGGGTCAAAGAGAGAAGGTGTGGAGCCCTGCATTGACTCACAGACTCAAAGCAGATTGCTCACTTGTGAACTAAGACGCTCAAGTAATACAGAGCCCTGAACAGAAGAACATCAGCATTCACTCCATCTTTTGTTTGCACAGCATGACAATGCTGTACCATATAGTTACTGTTCTACTGCTGTGCTAATACACCATAGCCAAATCAAAGCAATGTATAGAAGACAGAGCTCATCTCTCCTTACAGTTCCAGAAGGATAAGAATCCATCATTGCAGGGAATTGTGGCAGGAACAGCTAAGACTTCACATCTCCAACAGCAACCAGGAAGGAAAGAGGGTGAACCTGAAATGGTGTGACTCTTTAACTAAAATCTTGCTTCCAGCAAATCCTTTCCCCAATAAATCCGTGACCCTAAACTTCCTCAAACAACACTAGCAATTTAAGGTCAAGTATTCAAATGCCCATGATTATGGGAGACATCTCATTCACACTACCACATATACAAACTGTTCCTGCATAAAGCAGTCTAGGCAGTGTACAAAATCAGAAGGTGAAAACCATCAAGGATAAGAGACCCTGTCAAAAAGGAATAAGGTAGACAGCAATAGCATTTAATGTACTCCCCTGGCCTTCACAAGTACACATACATGCACATAACATACACATACATATACCACACAAATACACACACACACACACACACACACACGCACACACACACACACAGAGAGAGAGAGAGAGAGAGAGAGAGAGAGAGAGAGAGAGAGATTAAACAGATGATTTTAGAAAGGACAAATTCAACAATGAACACATTAACTGGATTAAGAGTAAAACAGAAAAAAAGATATAAGTTTGATACCCAACTCCACCATTAGCTAGCCTAAATCTCTCCTTTTCTCATTTGGAAAACAGAATAGAAGCTGCTCCATAGGATTGTATGAGAATTAATGGGATAATTAATGAGAAATAATGAGATAAAGCAGGCAAAGGCCTTTCAACATCAATCCTCACATATAGTGTGTACTATTAAAGCTGAACTGGAATATAAGGAGTTCCACCTCTCATAGAAAGTTACATACTGGGGCTCAAGAAGCCTCCACGTGATTAAAGTTTAGCAGCCTAACAGTCATGACTCTTAGGTCAATCACTTAATCTTTCTCTGCCTTGACTTTCTTACTGTGAAGTGGAGTCAAGAGAACAATTTCAAAGTGTTGTGAAGGTTTAGATGAGTAACTCTTAGTTAAGGAGCATACACAAAAACTGGCCATAAATGATAGTTGTATTAATATAACCACTTAGGTTTTATACTGATGAAAGTCCATGTCTTTAACAAAATCATAGCCCTTCAAAAGCAATAGAGTGCTCCTACAAGAGACAAAAACACAGACCCTTGAGCCAAACTCTCTGGGTCTAAATCATAACTGCACATCTTTCTAACTTAAGCTAAATACTTCATCACTTATTAAAATGGGAGACTACTAGTATCTACCCAGGTAGGCTGCTGGGAGATAAAGTAATCAAGCACACGTGAAAGAGGAAGAAAGTATTCCTGGTGCTAGCTGCTCTCCACATCACCCCTACTAACCAGCACTCTCATCTTTTTTCTCTGGCCATGGGTCCAACCAACTCCTCACAACCACTTGCCTCTGACACCGAAAATCCTAACAGGGACTCAGCAGTTAGGAGCACTTTCAGGAGAGATTTTTCTGGATTTCCTGGATGTTTTGGGTAATCATTTTGCATTTTGCATTTTCTTTGATTGTTGTGTCAATGTTTTCTATGGTATCTTCTTCATCTGAGATTCTTTCTCTCTTCTCTTATATTCTGTTAGTGATGCTTTCATCTATGGCTCCTGGCTTCTTTTCTAAGTTTTCCATCTCCAGAGTTGTTTACTTTTGTGATTTCTTTATTGTTTCTACTTCCAATTTTAGATCCTGGATACTTTTGTTCAATTCTTTCACCTGTTTGGATGTGTTTTCTTGTAATTCTTTAAGGGATTTTTGTGTTTCCTCTTTAAGGGCTTCTAGCTGTGTTCTCCTGTATTTATTTAAGGGAGCTATTTATGTCCTTCTTATAGTCCTCCATCATCATCATGAGAAGTGACTTTAGATCCATATCTTGCTTTTCTGGTGTGATGGGGTATCCTGGACTTGCTATGGTGGGAGAGTTGGGTTCTGATGATGGCAAGTAACCTTGTTTTCTGTTGCTTCTGTTCTCATGCTTGCCTCCTACCATCTGATTATCTCAAGTGTTCCCTGCCCTCAATATATCTGATTGGAGCCTGTCCTTCCTGTAATCCCAGTCAAGTCAGAACTCCTCAGAGTCCAACTTTCTCTGTGATCCTGAGATTCTGGGTCTGTCAGAGCTCTTGGCAATAAAGCTTTCTCTGAGACCTTGAGATCCTGGTATAACCAAGCTCCTGGAATTCTGGGATCCTGGGATTCTAAGATCCTGTGCATATTGAGTGCCTGGAAGTTGTACCTCCTCTGGGGACTATGGGACTGTCCACTGAGTTGAACCCAAGGTCACATCCATTCATTCTTTAGAGAACAATCACTGTTCAATGCAATGTGCATCATAGAGAACTCTGACCATAAGATGAATAGATTTTAATTGAGGTAAACAACTAAACCAAGAAAATCATAAAAATCCTACATGATATCATAAAGGGTAAATTGAAAAAAATGAGAAAATTATAACTGAAAAGGTACTAGGGAATTGTTTTGGGAAATGCTGTCAATATATGTTTAGCAAGGCAGCACCTGGCCACACTGAACTTTAAGCAGAGATTTCTTTTTTTTTTTTGAAGGTGAAAGGAAGCAAGCCCTGTTTGTGGTTCTATACAAGAGGACTGTTTCAGATGAAATGTCTGCGTTGCATATACTCTGGGTGGGCTAGAGTAACAGCAAAAAAGCCTGTGTGTTACATAGAGAGGTGAGACGTTAGGTAAAGAATGGCAGAACGACCCACTCAGGGTTCTTCACGACCTTCTATGTGGCCTTTAATGTTTATGGTTTGTCATTGGCATGTTTTGAACCAGGAGTGCGTGCTCAGCACTAAGAATACTCTGCCTTCCATGCTGGGAACACATAAACATTCATGAATCACATACAGCAATTATTTTAAGTCGTTGAACAGTGTTTTCCCATCGTAAGGCACAGCACTACTTTTTGACTCTGGGGAATAGTTGCAGTAGGTACCTTGTTCTTAATCTATGTTTTCCCACTTGCATAGCAATAAATCACCCAAGACTGATGCATACATATGACAGCTCCTGATCATAGCAACCAGACAGCTCCTGCTCATAGCCACATGCTGTTTGGATTGTCAGAGATGTCACTGTTGTTTTAATGGGACATTATTAAAGTTTTCATTTCCTGGCATAATGATAAAAATTGTTTACAATAACTTATTTAATCCTCCAACTATGCCATGAAAATCCTTATTTCAACTTACAAGGGGAAATTGTGGTCTTAAGAAATCTACCAAATTGCCTAAAAACATGAAAGTATAAGATTAGGGATTCAAATCTCAATCTGGCCAGTTTCAGAGCTGAAATTTTCTAACTTATGCAGGAGATAGATTATGCAGCTCCCCTTTTTACCGTGTACTCCTAGAAGATAAAATGTCCTCAAAGATCAGGTCCTCAAAGCTCTATATTTAGTCCAGTGCAAGGAAGTTAATTCCTCTGCAGAAAAGTGCTTCACTAACTTAAGTTAACCAGAATCTCAAATTTAGCTTTTGAAAAACATTTCATTGTAGCCTCTTTAAATCCATTCACTTTTATTTAGTTAGTTCCTGTGTACATTGTGTGGGTGCATTTTCATATTTGTGTGTGTTCATATGTGTGTGCACTCATATGTGTGTGTGTGTGTGTGTGTGTGTGTGCACTACAGTGCACCCATGAGAACCACCTTATTGTAGTCAGTTCTCTTCTTCTACCACATGGGTTCTTGGGATCTAACTCAGGTCATCAGACTTGGCAGCAGGCACCTTTACACCCTGATTCATCTCTCTGGACCTTGAAATCCTGTAGTGCATTTGCATTAACTAGGAAACTCTTCTTAAAGCAGACATTAGAAGCAGCATACTGAAGTCAAGCATTCAAGCACACAACCCCTGGAGACAGGTGACCAGGCTTAGAATCTCAGCTCTTCTATCTATTAACTCAGGCTTTAGGCAATTTATTTAACATCCTGGCACATCAGTTTCTCAATTACAAAATGAGAACAGAATTAGCATGAGTTTTGAAGTGTTGTTATCAGGATTGAGTTAATCCAAATGAATCTGGAATAATACTTAGAGCATAGAAAATGCTCAGGAAATGTTAGTTTGACATAATTTTCTCCATTATCCAAATAAAAGACCAAATGGAACCCTACACATATATTCATCAATTCTTTGAGAATTTCATACATATTGAATGATTAAACAAGAAAAATATGGAAGCTTTACTCCTACTGATTAGATTCCATGGGTGCTATGCACAATCCTGAAGAAGAAAAGTAGCTATCAATCTCACACTATTGTGAACCCCGCAAATTACAACAATAACTGTTCTAATGAGACATGACCACTGGCACAATGGTGGCATTTATGTCATTGGAGGGACCAATTTCTTGTTAGATTTAAAGTTTGATCCACAATATGAAATCTATACCATTATCAAATTATGAACCTATGGCTAGACAAATCATAGATCCTAAGAGGGATCCTACAACTGTTATTCTGCTAAATGGACAAAATACTATTCTTTTTCCTAAACCCTACAGACATTTAAAGAAGTCTGCCTCTAATTGTGATGAGTATAAATAATGAAGAGCACTGTTCTATACTTGGAGCTATACAACTATGAGTTCTAACAATATGTTTCTATGAAGAGCACTGCCCTGCATGTTCTTATCCTCTTAAGGGTTTTCTTAAGACTTTTCACATTACTAAAACGATTTGAATATATGAATTAAATCAGACACCTCATGTTCACTCCTTGCAAGACGTAACATCATTAAAATGCTAAAATTTCTCCAACTAATCCCAAGATTCAAAACATTCCCAACTATGTAGGTGGAATAATGACCCTACAAAGATGTCCCATCCTCATGCTTGGAACTTGTGACTGTATCATGGCATAGCAAGAGGGATTAACACTGCAGAGAGAACTAAGATTGTGAAAAAGCTTTAAAATAGTGAGACCCTCAATTATGTGGGTAACTGCAATGTAACCATGAGCCCCCCAAAGTAAGTAAGCTAGCAGAAGAGTCATTGTCAATGTGGTGTAGTTTTGGGAAGAAGGCTGTGCTCTTTGAACACAGCAAAAGACCATGAACAGTAAAGATGGGCAGCCTTGACCAACAAGAAAAAGTAAGATTGTGAATTCTTTCTAGAGCATACAACAAGGCCTGAAGGCCCTGCCAACTCCTTTAATTTACTTTGGTGATCCTTGTTTTGGACTTACTTATCTACAAATACATAGGAATAAATTCATGTTGTCTGAAAAAATGAAGAATGAACTAAGGTAACAGATTGGCTATGCACCAAAAGTTGAGATTTGACACACTTAGTTCATATTTAATCACTAGGTGTCTTAGTTAGGGTTTTACTGCTATGAACAGGCATCATGACCAAGACAAGTCTTATAACATTTAATTGGGCTGGCTTATAAGTTCAGAGGCTCAATCAAGGTGGGAACAGGGCAGCATCCAGGCAGGCATGGTGCAGGAGGAGCTGAGAATTTTACATCTTCATCTGAAGGCTGTTAGCAGAATAGTGACTTCCAGGCAGTTAGGATGAGGATTTTAAAGCCCACACACACAGTGACATACCTACTCCAACAAGTCCACACCTACTCCAACAGGGCCACACCTTCTAATATTGCCACTCCCTGGGCTGAGCATATATAAACCATAACACTAGGTGTGAATTGTTCTTGCTGATACTGAAACAGCTATAGATTCTGCATTTGCTTGCTTGCAGTTTAAACCTCTGCATTCTTCTAGCAAGAATTTAAGGTGGCTTACAGAGTACATACAACTCAAATTTAAAGTGATTAGATATAAGAAGGAAATACGATAAAGTATGAGTACAATACACAGAAATAGAGGTTACCTCCATGCCTGAAAATCCCAGTGCCTGGAGCAAATTTTGACCCTAAATGTTGTTGAGCTAACATTGAAATGGAAACCAGTGAGCTAAATAACTCACAAGAGCCACCGGATCAAAAGAATAGTTGCTTCAAACCAGTCTTAGTTGTGACACTTCCAAAACATTCTCCAGAAGGTTACACCTAACAGACATAAGATCCAAATAACAGCTTCCCCAGTACAGGTCATGAGTCTTGTTGAAAAGTCACATGGATGTACCTGAGTGCAGGCCCTACAGGTAAAATGTACCCTTTCCCAGGGAAGAAAAGGAAAAAATGTATGGGGTATGCTGCCCAGAACACTTTTTTAGATGAATCAGCCATTTTTTTTGTTTGTTGTTACTCTTAGATAGGCATTGTAGCTATGCAACAAGGCTTAGTTCCAGTTCTTTTTTAGCTGCTATTGCAAACTTTTGAGGGTAATTAAGTAATACAAGTTGATAGTCAATCAAAACATAGTCATATTAGATACTAGTCTGAATTATCACAAACATATACATCCTGTGTAGTACAATACTAGGTAACTGGAGACATGCAATCTTTGCTTGTGCAGATATGCTATGAATAAGTAGATGGTCTTCAAAAGCATCAGAAATCCACAGAACGTGACATTTAGGGTTATTTCATTATTAAAAGATCTTTTGACTATAAGATACATCTGCTCCTGAAAGTAACCCCATTCTACTTCAAAGAAGAAGTTGAGCACCAATACCTCTATAGCAACTCTATCTGCAGACAAAATGCTGTCCTAAAAGGACAAATGGATGCAAGATAGTTGACTGCTAAGCTATGACAATACAGGGTAATCTAGTCCATCATAATTCCTGTTTCACTTAAGGTATGTCATAGGTTCTGGTCTAGAAGGCTGAAGATAGATGCTCTCCAACTTTATAAGAGATGTTGGGAACTGTCCAGGCAGTCAGCTCAGCTGTCTCTGCCAATTGTTTAAATTTTGGAAGCTGTGTTCCTGCACTTACTGCATACTCTTAATAGTTATTCCTTCTCAAATTTCTGATGGGGTTGAAGACTAGGTAGTTATAGTCTCACAATTAAACTTAAGTTGTTTAGGATTTGAGAAGATGATCTAGATTTTTAAAAAATGGTTTTAGGATGGTAATACATGTTAAAATTAAAGATAATTTAGGTACAAAATTGTAAACTCATTAAGATAGGATAGATGATAAAATACCACATCTAAGTTACAAAATACTGGACTTTTAAATATAATTCATACTTAATAAGTATCATAATTGTTTCAAAATAGTTCCTATTATGTATTGTTTATTACTATAAGAGAAAGAGCCTTTTTAATTGGACAAAAAGGGAGAAGTGTAGTAGGTTGGCCTGATGCTGCTTGTATTCTAATGCTAATATTTTGCCCCCAAGACCTAATTGTCCCAGAGACAAGAAAATCTGCATGTAGATCTCAGTGGCATTGCGTAACCTTGTCCCCAAGTTGTTTTTGATTGGTGAATAAAAGTGCTGACAGCCAATAGCTGGGCAGATAAGGCCTAGGTGGTGTTTAGGGTTCCCTGGTTTAGGGTTGGAGAAGAACCATGAAGGGAGAAGTTGAAAGAGAAAGGAAAATCCATCAAAGATTAGATGAGCCATTAAAACATGGCCCTGAGCACTGGTCAATTGGATTTAAGAGAAGCCCAGAAAAAAACATAGTAAATTGTAAATAATAATTCTGCGCTATCGATAAGAAAGTAGATTCTACTAGCATAGAGGATAGATATCTGCCCAGCTTTAAAGGTGATTAAGACTTATTGTAAATATAAAGGTTTATATGTGTCTTTTATTCAGAAACTGAATGATCAAGGCAGGGTAGAAACTCTGGGACAGGATTAAAAATTTCTATAATACAGGACAGCCAGAACTACAAAAAGAGAGGCAGTATCTCAGAAAAAAAAAAATAGAGCATAACATGATTATAGTAAACATAATTTTAAGTCTATAGTAATCAAAAACCTATAATAGCTAGTACTGCTCTCTACTTAATTCAGTTCCAGGCATGAAATAGATAGTACCTTTATTTGTTGAATTAAGAAATAGATAAGTGAATAAATATTGCCACCCATGAGTCTTTGACAATGGGCAAATGTCTCCAGCTGTTTGAAACCACTTCACCACAGGATAAAGAATGTGGAGTCAGTAGTTAGAAAACCATCATCACATGTAGAGTTTCAGACATAGTTAAACTATTCTCTGACTTATTTTACCATATGCAAATAGGGATCCTTTAGTGAACAAGACAATAAGGATTATAAAGACCTTGAGTCATTCCGGAGATAGAGCAGGTTTTCAATAGACAACAATACAGCTGGGTGTGTAGCTTATGCTTTGGATCCCAGCACTTAGGGAAGCAGAGGTAGGAGGATTTCTGTGAGTTCAAAGCTAGCCTTCTCTGTATAAGGAAATTTCAAGACAGCCAGGACTACAAAGAGACATCCTGTCTGAAATAACAAAAACTAAATAAAAATATAATCCTTTATCTCATGTAAGTATAAATATGGTGTCACAAAACTTTATTATTTTCTGACAGAAGACCTAGGTCCTAATACTATGAGATATTAGAATTTTCCCAAAAACAAACAGTAGTTGCCTAAGTTTTGTTTCTGGGACTCACATCTACCTTCTTCTCCTGTGTCTCTCTGTGCAGGACTTTATCGTCACTGTAGTCTTTTCATTCTTGTGGCTGGTGGGTTCCTCTGCTTGGGCAAAAGGACTGTCTGATGTCAAAGTGGCAACAGATCCCAAAGAAGTCCTGTTGCTGATGTCAGCTTGCAAGCAGCCTTCCAACAAGTGCATGGCTGTCCACAGCCCTGTCATGTCCAGCTTAAACACATCTGTGGTAAGTATTTGTTCATCCAGACTTCACTTACTGAGTCTTTATTTGATGATCAGTGATGAAGTCGGCCCCATTTCTGCCTCCAAAACTAGGCCAAGCAAAAACAGGAAATCTTACTGAAAGAGTAAGATGATTATTTTAGCCTTTGAGACTTTCATTGTCAAAACCCACACACTGTAATGCTGCTGATTACAGCGTTTTTAATATGAACCCAGCAGGTATTAGCAGTTGTAGCTCAGATGACGGTCTAGTGAAAATTCTAACTCCGAGTTTATATAAAACCTACGTGCTGAGGCTGAAGGCTGCCAGAAGCTAAAAAGAGTACTTTGTTAACTCAGACGTTTCCTAGAAGAAAAACATTTTATTAAAACCACACATATAATATACCAAACTGGAGAAAAATACGTAGGCTTAGCAGGGAACAAGAGGAAATGTGTGGCTTGAAAAAGTACTTAGAATAATTGTGCATTTTCTCTCTGTTCCAGTTTAGCTGCTTGATAGCCTCACAAAAGATGCACTAAAGTAGTTGAACAATAAAATATTGTCATCAAGAATCAGAGCCTTACAGAAAATGAGGAATACTTATAGTTGGAGAGAGGCTAAATTTTATTCCTAATTTATAATTGAAAGCAATTGTGTTAGCCCACAGAAGGAAACTGTGTCTGATAGATAAGCTATAATGTCAACCAAGAGAAGCATTTATCGAGGAGTGAGAGGCTCAGCCACTAAAGGAACACTGCAGCAAAAGTTAAGAATAATTATCTTGGCTACAAAGTTAAGCTGTGTCCCTATGGCTTTCTGAAATTTGGGCAGGGCAAGGGTTGCTCCACTGTCCCTGGTTTTTCCATAAATCTTGCCTTTGTAAGATAAGAACCTTGAAACTTAACTATGCCCTGGATATCATGAACAATCTTACATATTGCTGGTGACAATTGTGAATTATATCTTGGGAGTATGCCTTAAGATATAGTGATGTTTCTGTACACTGTTGGTAGGCAGTTTTGAAGAAATAATTGTGACTCTGATTTCAAAATCCAAGAGAATAAATATAAAAGTGCTTTCTTGACAGTGTTGAACAATCAAGTAAATGTGCTTTTCATCAACTGCTAGCTTGATAATCCATCCCCTAGTAAGTTAGTACATTCTATACAGTCTTGTCATTTCAACTTATAATCCTTGGACTGGGAGGGAGAACTTATCTAAATCTAACAGCCATGTCAGCAAGTAAATGGTGAGGTCTTCAAGGTTGTCACTGTACCCTTGACTGCCAAGGCTCTGGAAGTTATAGAAGAACAGAGCACTCAGACTGACTAAAGCAAAGTTTAAAGTCTTCTGTAGACCCATGTCTAAGACTAATGTATCTACTCATTGCATCCAGATTGCAAAGAGAAATGGACTCCAAATCAGGATGAAAATGATAGGTTTTTGGAAAGATATCATGAGCTTGCTGAGGCCTGAAGACCAAGAATGGAATAGCCTGGAGCAGGCCCTCAACTCCTGATGGCAGGCAACCAAAATATTGTCTCTATGAGTTGCCAGGTATTAGGAACTTTTACCTAAGCTCCCATTTTCTTTCTCCAGTGGAGAAGTTCCAGGATGGACTTCAAGCTATTGGACTAAAACTTCATACCACAAGGAAAATGAATTATGTATTACTATCATTAGGCAATGGATATTAATCAGTCAACAGAGGGTTTTGAATTACAAGTGTGCTTGCCTTCAAGACACACTGAGCTAGCTCAAACAAAACCACAAAATAATGAGAAAAGGTAGAAGTGTCACTCTAGAGTGGAATGTAGGGCTGTGAGCTGAAAAGTAGTCAAGAATCTGGGCTTTTCAAATTCTCTACCTCTTAGCCCTGTCTCCTTCTCTATGTGCATCTGTGTTATTCTCCTTTTCCAAATAGAGTATTAAGGTTTTTCCTGCACATATGGGAGAAGGGAGATACAAGCAGTTTCTTAGTGTATATATCTTTTCAAAGAAACAGCTTTGGCAAATAAGGTGGCTCATTGGGTGCAGATGCTCATAGCCCATGTGTGCTTAGCTGGTCCCCAGAACTCACAAAGAGGAAGGGGAAAACAGACTCCACAAAAAATCATCCTCTGACTTCTACATGCATAACACACACACACACACACACACACACACACAGAGTGAGGGGGGAGAGAGAGAAAGAGAAGAGAGCAGAGAGACAGAGATAGAAATAATAAATAAATGCTTTTTTTTTAAGAAAGAAAACTGGTTAGACTGACCTAAATTCACTTGGATCCAGTTACAAACATCTGGTTGAGAGCTTCCCATCAGCCCCTCTGGGGTCAAGTGTCCACCTTAGTCTCATGAATTGAATTAAGGGCTTTAGGCGTTGTGTAGTCAAAGCATGTCTCACAGAATTTACCCTGCAGGTCAAGTTCAAGTTCTGAAGAAGGAACCATGTACCCACTATGATTTGTAATCTCTACAAAGAAAAAGGTCAAGAAATAATAAATATTTTCTTCTGTAGTAACCAAATTATTTTCTTTGACACTTGTCACTTTATGGTAGCTCTTAAATATAAGTGAGGTATTTAGACATTATAGATGCAAGGGGGTGTTGTTAAGGATCTGAGAAAAGTTTCTGGCTTTAACTACTGTAATGGTAGAATGGGATCCAAACTATCCTAATGCTTTTACTACTCAAAAAAGCTATAGGCATAGTATTCAAGGATACTATGGTCTTCAAGGATAAGTCCTGGCTCCACAATAAAACAGTTGTCTGCCTTTATGCAACAAATCAGCTCTCTAAAATCTCTATGTTACCAACTGAAAACTGCAGACTTCAAGTCTGTTGACAGAAGAAAATTTCATGGGAACAACACATAGCATGCTGCCCAGTCTGTAGAAATACAAAATAAGGATTACCTGAAAACTTCTAGAACTTGGAATTCATTTCTTCTATAGTATATAAAAAAAACAGTAGAGGGAAGAGACTGCAATATCTCAGTTTGTGTCCAATCATCACTAAATATAACTACACTCTATCCATAATTTCTACTTTTTCTTTTCCAGCTTTACTCAAGATAACTTGATCATCATCTTTATGGATAATTTTAACTCTCAGTTCTTTCTCATGCTATACAAAGGCTTATACCACCTTTCTGATGTCCTCACATCCAATCTTAAATAAAATCTCTCCCCATTTCAAGTGGAACAAATACCAGGATTCAAAGACTCATATGTCCCAAAATATACCAGCCAATGGGGATTTTTGGTAATTCCATAATGATTGTGACAGGAAAACAGTATTCCTTACACATCTCCAGAGGATGTTCTCTGTTCTTAATTTTAAGTTGGGCCCTTTAAAAAAACTGAGTAGTAGGAAGGGCATGAAGAATGACCAAGACAAGCAAACAGATAGAAGCACATTTCTAGGCAGAGCAATCCCTTTATATCAGAAGAGACCATTTTATAATTTTTGAACCATATTTTCAAATAGTCTTACAAATATGGAATTAAACCAAGATATTTTCTAAATGGAAAATATCCTAGTGACAGTACATATGATATAAATATCTTATGTAAAAGTTTTATGGGATCAACTAATTTGCTATGGTTACTCAACTATTACAGATGATTTATTTATATTTTATATCATCCTTGACAAGCAACCTAAGGCTTAGGTTAATGTTAAAGAAAACAAGAATTTGCAATTGAAAACAAAAATGGGAGGGAAAGGGAGGAAGGCAGAGAGAAAGGGGTCTTGAGAATCAGTCTTCAGTGAGATCAACTGGGAGTTTACTCTGTGGTTATTTCTCAAGAATAATGTCCTCACAGCCAAAGACTCCTTCCATTTACGCAATGGTGACAGTCAACTAAACACAATTCATGGACTACTATAGAACGTGATTTAAAGTCTGATTTACCATTTAGTGCTAATTAATGTGTCCAACTTTATACACATCCATTTGAATACTCTCAACTACCAACTACCCCCCAAGACAGAAATATTACCTTCATCTCCCTGTCATTCAGCTTGCTATCAGTTGGTGCTGTGATATACCTGGTGTTAAAACATTGGACTACTTTAGTAATACCCTTTATCTAAGGCCTTCAAACCATGAATGTTGAGGATACCAACATTGCAAACATACACACAGAGACACATGCACACACACACACACACACACACACACACAGAGAGAGAGAGAGAGAGAGAGAGAGAGAGAGAGAGAGAGAGAGGTGACACACTAGACTAACCAAGAAGCCATTTTAACTAGACAATGTCATGCTGGAGTACTATACTCTAATGTCACCAATTTGTGTCATGCTGTGTTGCCTTTTCCCCATAGGGTTGTTAGAATAGAGTGTCTCTTACCAAGTCAACCAATGACTAATGAATCAATGATATATTATGCAATTCCTACATAAGCCAGTTGCAGTCATGAACAGTTCTGCCTTCACCAAACAGCTGACCCTGAGGAAGCAGCACAGGCCCAGTGATTTATCAGCAAGGTTCATGATAAAAAGATAAATTTGCATAGGAGAGCCTCATTTTTTAAAAAAAAGCTTTCCACTCTTCTCTATATCCTGCACTCCATTCATAACATGCTCTTAGCATTTACTCCTGAAGGTGAGAGGCATAAGCACAGCCAGTTAGAAACTCTGGTAGGGTGTATGCAAACATACATGTGCTCTTCTATCACCTGCACCATTGCATGTTTGATGCTTTTGTAAACCAACTCATTTTGACAAGAAGAACTTTTAGCCCTAAATAGATGGGGACATTATCAATTAATGCACCATTATTAAACTGAAAATACTCAATTATACATGAATTGACTATTACCTTATACAAATTAAGAATGGCTAATTTGTGAAGATAGGGATGGCTTTGGTGGGGACTTGGTCTTTGGAGCAGACAGAATAGAGTTGAATCACAGATCTAGTGCTCACAAAGACATGTGACTTTGAACCAGACTATTTTTCTTGCTGAATTTTGTTTCTACATTTTAATATATGCATATAATATATAATAACACTGGTCTCTTAGACTAAGGGAATCAATACCCTTCATGTAATGTCTGGCATGTAGAAAATGTTTAGGAATCCTAAGTCAAACAGTGATTTCAAGGGAAAAATTTAAACAGACTTCAAAATTAAAGCAAAGGCTCACCCATGGCACTGTGAAGAGTCCTTGTGAACAGGATCATCGAAATCCCTGTCCAGTCCTTTAACCACTTGCTCCAATTCTCTTTCAGGTCTTTGGGTTTTTGAATTTTATCCTCTGGGCTGGAAACATTTGGTTTGTTTTCAAGGAGACTGGCTGGCATTCCTCTGGACAGAGATACCTTTCAGACCCCATGGAGAAGCACTCCAGCAGCTACAATCAAGGACGCTACAACCAAGAGAGTTATGGGTCAAGTGGTGGGTACAGCCAGCAGGCGAATCTGGGGCCAACTTCCGATGAGTTTGGCCAACAGCCTAGTGGTCCCACTTCCTTCAACAATCAGATATAACTGAGTATCACGCAAATTCTTCTGGTGATAGCATTTCACCTTCCATTTCAGTAGCAGAAGAATTTTTTAAGAGTTTCAATCAATTATTAATGTAGAGAATGTTGAATGTAAATCAGAGATCTGTAGTCCTCATTAAGACAGAAAGGCCTGGGTGGTGATAAATGGTACTTAGAGATGAGATGTCATAAGGAGATAAATTATTCATCACAGATGGGTCATTAGAAAGTACCTTGTTATATACACAGACACTTTTATGGTCGTTTTGTATGTGTGGTAAAAATAGTAGAAGCATTTGTAGCTTAAAGTCTCTAGTCTGTAATGTGCATAGATTACCTTAAATAGTATACAGTTTTCGTATGTGTTTTGATGCAACAAATATTTTACTAATTTCTAGGAGACTATTTGATGAATCACATGATGCATGCATTACTATTTTTTAGTTTAAGCCCTTTAGAATTGTAACTCTGTTTTGGATAATCATTCTCTACTGTTTTCACTTGATAAAACAATGTTTGTAAGATTTCATGCATGAAAAAGTATTTTCTCACAGAATAAATGTTTGGTTGTATTTCTAGAGACTTTTCAGTTTGCATCATGAGTTTGTTAAGCAAGTATTTAAAGACATGTTTGCATGTCTTTATAGACTTTGCAAGTTTGTCTCTCTGACTTTACCCAAGTTCTGAATGCATTAGAGCTAAGGTCTGGGAGGTTTCCCTATTTGTCAATAGTGTTCTGTAAGGTGACTGATCAACACTTATCTGATTTATTTAAGTAAATATTTACATCTTGTAACTTTCTATGGAGTTTTGTGTATCTTATCTTATGAGCCATGACCGATAACGTCCAATGACCCTATGCTTGTAGAGTGGCATTTTCTTTGCATCCAGAGAGGCATATTTAGATACCATAGTTTAAGTAGCATTAAGAAACGAGCTATGCTGCTTTATGTGACCAGATGAATGTTTGTTTTGTTTTGTTTTGTTTATTTTTTAAGCTAATATGTTGTTCATTCTAATTTTAGAAATATCAAGTTATAGCTTAGAAGAATTATTAATTTTGGTTTGCTTATACATAAATTAAGAATGGCTTCCCTGCATCACTATTCCCAAAGAGGGTTCTCATGAAACTCTCTACAGAACATATTCATTATTAAGAAGATACCAATCTTTGTTTCTTAATTTTAACTCAATTGAAATAAGAAGGCCCAACAGGAAGGGCAAGCTAAACATCTGTGCTTCTAGATAAAGTTGTAACTGATGTGCAAATTGTATGCGTGATCTGTGATATTAGAAGCAGTTTAGCACAAAATAGGCCATGTCTTAAATACTATCTGTAACTAGTTTCTTAAATCCTGTTGTGTATTAAATCCTGTACTGTGATATCTATTTGACCTCAATAAAGTTATTGCATACCAACTGGCTGAACAATGAAGAGTTGTAACTTTAGGGCCCTGTTGGCTTTAATCATGAGAGAATAAAGGTTAAATGCAATGCTCCTGGTATCCATGCCACTATCTCCTGCCCCTCCCCCTCACACTTTTTTATTTCCATTTTTTGTGCATATTTTATCTGCATTTCAAATGTTAGCCCTTTCCTGACCCCCCCCCCAGAAGCCCCATATCACATCCCCTCTCCTCCTGTTTCTATGAGTTGTGTCCCACCCCCTTTCCCACTCCCACCTCCTGCCCTTGTATTACACTACACTGGGGCATTGAACCTTCACGGGACCAAGGGACACTTCTTCCATTGATACCCCACAAGCCATCCTCTGCTAAATATACAACTGGAGCCATGGGTCCCTCCATGTGTACTTCTTTGGTGGTTTAAACCCTGGAAGCTCTGGTTGGTTGATATTGTTCTTCCTACGAAGAACTTCCTACGAAGTTCTTCCTAAATACCTTCAGCTCATTCAGTCCCTTCTCTAATTCCTCCATTGGGGACCCCATGCTCAATCCAATAGTTGGTTGTGAGCATCCACCTCTGTATATATCAGGCTCTGGCAAAGTCTCTCAGGACAAAGCTATATCAGGCTCCTATCAGTGCACTTCTTGGCATCTACAATAGTATCTGCATTTCTTGACTGTATATGGGATGGATCTCCAGGTGAGGCAGTCTCTGGATGGCCTTTCCTTCAGTCTCTGCTCTGCACTTTGTCTCTGTATTTGCTCCTGTGAGTATTTTGTTACCCCTTCTAAGAAGAAGGGAAGCCTTTGGTTTTTATTCATCTTGAACTTCATGTGGTCTGTGAATTGTATCTTGGGTATTCTGAACTTTTAGGCTCATAGCCACTTGTCAGTGAGTGCATTTCGTGCATGTTCTTTTGTGATTGAGTTGCCTCACTCAGGATGATATTTTCTAGTTCCATCCATTTGCCTAAGAATTTCATGAAGTCATTGTTTTAAATAGCTAAGTAATACTCCATTGTATAAATGTACCACATTTTCTGTATCCATTCCCCTGTTGAAGGACATCTGTGTTCTTTCCACTTTCTGGCTATCATAAATAAGGCTACTATGAACATAATGGAGCATGTGTCCTTGTTATATGTTGGAGCATATTTTGGGTGTATGCTCAGAAATGGTATAGATGGGTCCTCACGTAATACTATGTCCAATTTTCTGAGGAACCACCAGACTGATTTCCAGAGTGGTGATACCAGCTTACAATCCCACCAACAATGGATGAGTGTTCCTCTTTGTCCATATCCACGCCAGCATCTGTTGTCACCTGAATTTTTTATCTTAGCCATTCTGACTGGTGTGAGGTAGAATCTCAGGATTGGTTAGATTTGCATTTCCCTGATGATTAAGGATGTTGAACATTTTTTCAGGTGCTTCTCAGCCATTCAGTATTCCTCAGTTGAGAATTCTTTGTTTAACTCTGTACCCCATTTTTAATAGGTTTATTTGATTTTCTGGAGTCCAGCTTCTTGAGTTCTTTGTATATATTGGATATTAGTCCCTTATCAGATTTAGGATTGGTAAAGATCCTTTCCCAATCTGTTGGTGGCCTTTGTGTCTTATTGACAATGTCTTTTGCCTTAAAGAGCTTTGCAATGTTATACTGTCCCATTTGTTGATTCTCTAGATTACAGCACAAGCCTTGCTGTTCTGTTCAGGAATTTTTCCCCTGTGCTCATATCTTTGAGACTTTTCCCCTTTCTCCTCTATAAGTTTCAGAGTATCTGGTTTTATGTGGAGATCCTTGATCCACTTAGACTTGAGCTATGTACAAGGAGATAAGAATGGACTGATTTGCATTGTTCTACATGGAGACTTCCATTTGAACCAGCACCATTTGTTGAAAATTCTGTTTTTTTCCAGTAGGTGGTTTTAATTCTTTTGTCAAAGATCAAGTGACCATAGGTATATGGGTTCATTTCTGGGTCTTCAATTCTATTTCATTGATCTTCTTGACTGTTTCTGTACCAATGCCACACAGTTTTTATCACTATTGCTCTGTAGTACAGCTTGAGGTCAGTGATGGTAATTCTCCCAGAAGTTCTTTTATTGTTGAGAATAGTTTTTGCTATCCTGGGTTTTTTTTTTTTTTTTTTGGTTTTCCAAATGAATTTGCAAATTTCTCTTTCTAAATCTATGAAGAATTGAGTTGGAATTTTGATTTAGATTTCACTGAATCTGTAGATTACTTTCAGAAAGATGGCCATTTTTACTATATTCATTCTGCCAATCTATGAGCATGGGCTATCTTTCCATCTTCTGAGATCTTTGATTTCTTTCTTCAGAGACTTGAAGTTCTTATCATACAGATCTTTCACTTACTTAATTAAAATCACACCAATGTATTTTATATTATTTGTGACTATTTTGAAACGTGTCATTTCCCTAATTTATTTCTCAGCTTGTTTGTCTTTTGTGTAGAGAAAGGCCACCGATTTGTTTGCATTAATTTTATATCCAGCTACTTTGCTGAAGTTGTTAATCAGGTGTAGGAGTTCTCTGGTACAATTTTTGGGTCACTTAAGTATACTATCATATCATCTGCAAATAGTGATATTTTGACTTCTTCCTTTCCAATTTGTAACCCTTTGACCTCTTTTTGTTGCCTAATTGTTGTTGCTAGGACTTCAAGTACTATCTTGAATAGATAGGGACAGAGTGGGCAACCCTGTCCAGTCCATAATTTTTGTGGGATTCCTTTAAGTTTCTCTCCATTTAGTTTGATGTTGGCTACAGGTTTGCTGTATGTTGCTTTTACTATGTTTAGGTATGGGCCTTGAATTCCTGATCTTTCCAAGACTTTTACCATGAAGTAGTGTTGGATTTTGTCAAATGCTTTCTCAGCATCTAATGAGGTGATCATGTGGTTTTTGTCTTTGAGGTTTTTTTTTTTTTATGTAGTGGATTATAATGATAGATTTCTATATATTGAACTGTCCTTGCATCTCTGGGATGAAGCCTACTTGATCATGATGGATAATTGTTTTGATGTGCTCTTGGATTTGGTTTGCAAGAATCTTACTGAATATTCTGCATAGATATTCATAAGGGAAATTGTACTCTTTCTTTCACAGACACTCTTGCTTCCTGATCCTAGTGTTCTTTGTTTAGTTAACATTTCACCTATTCTTACTTCCCAAGCCCTTAGCTCAAGTCAAGGATGAAATTCTGACATGAAAAAGCAGAGACTGGCTCTCTGTTAAGCTGACTTTCTATTAGAAGAGACCTATGTAAAAATATTCACACCCTTGTTACAATGTGTTTGACAGACAAACAAAAGCATCTGTCTGGTCTAGCCTGGGAGAAAAGTGACGGAGCTTCTGACCTGGGCACTTCCCAACCAAAAAGATAAAGATGAAGGAAGCATGCTGCACACAGAGTAGAGTCAGGCAAAATTTAGCTCTGATCTGATTTAGGAGGCAGGAGAGTAGAGAAAGCTGCCACAGCATAAAGACTGAGGAAGGCTTCACAGCAGGTGAGCCTGCCTATGGGTGCAGCAGTAAAAACTACTTGAAGGCCATTATTAAGACCTCCCATTATTAAGACCTCTATGTTACATATGCAGCTAGAGACACAAGCTCTGGGGGTACTGATTAGTTCCTATTGTTGTTCCACCTATCTCTAGCTGCATATGTAGCAGAAGATGGCTTAGTCGGCCATCATTGAAAAGAGAGACCCCTTGGTCTTGCAAACTTTATATGCCCCAGTACAGGGGAATGCCAGGGCCAAGAAGTGGGAGTGAGTGCGTAGGAGAGTGGGGGTGGGGAGGGCACAGGGTAATTTAGGGATAGCATTTGAAATGTAAAAAAAGAAAATATCTAGTAAAAAAATATTTTAAAAAAAGACCTCTATATTTATCTGAAAGACTCTTAAGGAAGGCACTGTAAGATTTGGGTTGGAGGGGGGGGCAGAGGATACCCTGAAATTGGCGTTTTGAAAAGTGCTTTAAAAATATCTCAAAAATATAGTGTGGAAAAGAGGTGTAAGCAGAGACAAGAAAGACTTCCTGGTACTGAGGAAGTTAAAGTTTAGCCCTATACACTGCTTCACAGTGGGTAGGAGTTGGGAGGTAGGTGTGGGATGTGGGAGGTCGGCCTGACTTTCATAGGTCCATGCATTCTCTGTGCTTTTTTTTTTTTTAGGTTACTAGCTGGATTACACAGCTTCTTAAAGCCTAGCACAGAAGGAAAATGTGGTCTTTCCTTCATACATACATAGTCATGAGCTCTCTGAAGTTTAAACCCCACGATAACAGTATATCTGTCACAGCTCCAAAGCTCTTTGGGGCTCTGACAAATATAATTCCATAACTGGGATACAGATATGCTTTCACAACCCACTGTAGGGTCACAATAAAATGCTGCCTTAATCAAACAGGAATTTTACTAAACTGGCTTTTAGCGTTTATGGAGGGAGAAAAATGAGAAGTGATCAGAATTGTTGGTAGGCCTAGGATCACCAACATTGAATGTAGATTCTCAGGTTTACTGCTCATTGTTTCAATATGTTAACTGACTTGCTTCCTTAGATAGTCCAAGAACACAGGTAGGAAGGGGTTTCTGGTGAACAGATCACCTAAGTTAGACTTCTCACCATAACATTTTCCTGTCTCCTCTTTCTTGCCTAGTTATTTCTCCAAAGCCCTGTGTTTCTTCCATAGCCACAGTCTACAAGCACCTGCAGTCTGTAAGTATAAGAAAGATAATGCTAACAGGACTACCTGGGGGCAGTAGGAGGTCAGCAAATGCACCTGGGAAGAAGACACTTAGCTTCTTATTCTTTCAGCTTCCCTATGTCTATACTGAGACTAAGTATAAACTCACATTGATAGTAGGATGAAAGGTAAGCCATTCAACGGAACTGGAGCAACTCCTGGCTCACAGTATGCAATGTCCAAATGTGGGATCTCTGAAGTCAGGCTCTGGAGCCTGGGACAAAAGCAGCTTGTTTGAGAGGGATGCTAGGAAGCTGACCAGGGAGACAAATGGGAGAATAAAACAAGGGAAGAGCAGTCAAACAAAGAAGCAACAACAATAGATGGGTGGATCCGTGGTACTGCTGATGAAGGCAGGGGAATATCAGCCCTGTCACAATCTCAGAGCAGTATTGCTCTGGAATCTTCCATCAATAATAGGAAGTGAGGCTGGGGTGTACCTCAGTCATAAGGATCAGAGTTCAAGTCCCATAATGCACATAACAAGTGGAATGTGGTGGTGCACACTCATAATCATAGCACTATAGAGGTAGAAATGGGCAATTTTGGAGACTCTGGGGCCAGCCAGCCTAGCCTAGCACATGGGTCCAGTCAGCCTATGTTGGGCATTGATTGGGCTATACACAGACAGTCTGGTCTCCAGTCGAGCTGAGATGTTGAACCCGGGACCCAGTGGTGATAATTCACCTACATGGGATGGAAGGAATTCTCTCATGTCTCCTGGAACTCTGGTTCCTGTCAAAGTTACCACACCCCATAACCCCCACAGGAGAAGCATGGTTAGTAGTCATGCAGGCAATGTTCCAAACTTCTGACCTTCAGGATAAACTCCTCCCTAGTTACCTAGCAACAGTAAAGATACAACATACCATAAACGGGGCTGCTTGGCCCCACCTCACTCTCTTGTTCTATTGCTCTTACTCCCCTTTTCTCCTCTCTCCTCTCCTCTCTCCTCTCTCTCTCTCCTTCTTACTCTTTAGCCTTTCTTCTCTCTCTCTCCTTTTCCCCTTTCTCTCCTCTTGGCCATGACTGCTCTCTCTCTCTCTCTCTCTCTCTCTCTCTCTCTCTCTTTCTCTCTCTCTCTCTCTCTCTCTCCACCTTTTCTCTTTCTCTCTGCCATTCTATAATAAAGCTCTAAAACCATAGACTGCCTCTGTTCATCAAGGCCCACTGTGCAGACTCTTGCCTGTGTGGGAACCTCTCTCCCTCAGCCCTCTCTCCCATAACCCCAGGGCACAGGGTGTCGCCCCCGGTGCCCCCTGGTCTCGGGGAGCTGTCCCTTGTCCACCCCTAGTCAAGTGGGGTCAGTGGCTTAGATGCCCACCTGGGGCCAAGTGGAAAGAGTCTAGCAGCCCTCCCACGTCTGCCTACCCAGAGCATAGGAGGAACGTCTAGCCGGACGTGGGCTATCCTCCCTCCCCCTCGTTCCTCTGCCCCCTATTTGTTCACACAAGCCTAGCCTAACAAAATGGCTGTCTCAAAAAACAAGGTGAAAAAGCGAAAGACATAAACAAAAGGTGGACTAGTGATGATCAATGATACCTGTAATTGATCTCCAGTCTCCACATATGTTTATGCTCATGCACATCTGCAACTCTTCCCACTCATAATGATTATTTTAATTGCAAAAGATACTCTGAGATTAGAAAATAAGAAGTGGAGCATTAATCTACCCATGTCAACCTCCACTGGTAGAGTCTGCCCACTGAGGGTGACTTTACATGACAGGTACTCCTGACAATAGACACTAAATACTTCAGACCATATGCTAGAGACAGGACATAAGTCATTCCATAACCCCTTTAAATTCCTGGGAGAATGAACATAGAAAAGGAAAAAAGAAATCCTTGGAGATGCCTGCACGATGGAGGTTGTTGTTACCACGAGGAGGAACTAGTATCTAAGCTGTAGCTGCTAACAGAGGGCTCACTGTGGAAAACCAATACAAAGCACCACGGCACCTACTACATTGGTTATTGTCATTACTGCTATTACTCAGTCTATGAAACAGGATAGCAAATGTTCCCCACATATGTTGCAGACATGTGATGCATGTGAAAAAAAAGCTATTGAACTGTATAAGCTCAGTTATTTGAGGTAATTGGCTGTGCAAAGTTGAATTTCGCGATGAAATGAGAATCAACTTCAAACCAATAGAAGGTTGAAATGTTTACAGCCCAAACTTTTCATTGTGCTGAGCTGAGAAAAACTGCTGGACTCCTTGGAGTTTACCTGAAGATCAAGGACTCAGACAACAGACAAGCAAACATAAGATGCACAATGATAAATTCGATTGATGCTATCAATAAAAGAAACAGGAGTTGGGGAAATGGGAATGGGAAGCCAGCTAAGGCACCTGAGAAGATGATTTTAAGCTGAGACTTGAAGGGAGACTTGGGCATAAGGGGAACAGATCAGGGTAGAGGAGAGTGTACCAGAAAAACCAAGCTGGGAGTGGGGAAGCAGTTNCAGTTAATGCCTTCAAGTTCAGGAAAACTAGCAACAAGTCTAGAGGTGCAAGGATATGCAAGGGAAGAGGCAGAGATGGAGACTAAGAGGTGAGAAGACCAAGATTATGAAAGACCTTGGACAAGAAAAGAGAATTTGTTTTAAGAAGGGCAGGAAGCATGGGGTTTCTTGCAGTGAGGCAAGGATCCAATTCCATTTCTCTAGCTGTTTTCTAGCTTTAACATTGCACAATGTACAATGTCAACAGTAGAAGAAGCTAGAAGAATTCATGGAACTCTATATACTTTTTCAACATTTTATAAATGGGAATGCTGAGCACAGGCTAATTCATTCACCAACTATCTGCTGAGCTCCTACCACATACAAAGCATGTCTAAGAGTATTATACCTTCAAGTTTCAGTTAGATTTCATTTGAAGAAGATAGGCCATATCCCTCCACTTGTGAGTTGATAGCCTAGTGTTGGTCACACAGAGCATATACAGATAAAGAAATGAGATTTCAAATAATTACAAAAGTGTTAGAGGAAAATAGCAATGTATACATTCCCACTAGATTCTAGATAATAATATGTAAGGTGAGGACCCCACTAGCTTTCAGCAGTGACTTGGATAGACATCTATCTAAGGGACCTTATGTGCTGGCAGTAGATCAAATCATTTATAAAGTGTAGCTTGTGCTATCCAAAAGTCATAGCATCTTTGATTTCATTTGTTCATTTAAAAGGCTGGCAAATTGTGCTTTCCCTGAGTGACACTGTCTGAAGTTGAACTCTTCCAGAAGGAGACCCTAAGTCAGCAATTCAAGTAGAGGTAAGAGCTTCAGAATGGGATACAAAGGAGGCAGATTGATAAAATGTTTTCTTCAGGACATAGTCACTATGGCCAGGTTTCATTCTGTCAAAGAATGTGGAATTCAATGCAGTCGCCCCACTGACGGGGAAAGGAGCTACAGCTGCTTGGGAGGTGTGACAGCTTCCCTAGCACATTTGTGCCATCCCATGCCTAGCCTATAGTCAATAGAGAAAAATCCAAGTGGTATCTCAGGTGCTAATAGCTAGAAGCTAGGAAGCCAGAAAGCCAGAAAGCCAGAAAGCCAGAAAGCCAGAAAGCCAGAAAGCCAGAAAGCCAGAAAGCCAGAAAGCCAGAAAGCCAGAAAGCCAGAAAGCCAGAAAGCCAGGAAGCCAGAAAGCCAGGAAGCCAGAAAGCCAGGAAGCCAGAAAGCCAGGAAGCCAGGAAATCAGAAAGCTATGGAGCATGGAATGGTCAGTTCTGAAAAGACATAAATGAACCATAAGAGTATCTGCTGCCACTGAGGTTCTACCAAGCTAAATAGCAATATCTCAATCAACTTGAGATGAGGAAGAACAACCTTAATGTAAATGCCTTTTTCTCTCATCTCTAAAAGGTAGTTTCTCTAGTCTACTTAATGTATTTGACTTTATTATGTTGGATTTTATGTGCAATATGGTTTTAATAACACCTGTAAAGTAGTGGCTAGCATTACTGAGTATGCAGAATGACCTAGCCACTTGGCTAAAATAAGTATTTCACCACAACATACTACTAAATATGTAGGTGCTCTCCCTATACAATAGCTCGGGAAAACAACCTTCAAAACAGCCAGGGTATAGCAGTATCCTTGTGAGCACCTTCACTAACAAAAATAGTCCTTAATTACTACTATCTGCTGAGTGTTGCTCCATACAGGATCTGTATTTAACACTGTGTTTGTGCTATCCTGGGTGATGCTCACAGTGATGTAAAATACAATACCATTCTGTACTGCCTGTGTAAGTGAGAAAACTGCTATTACTGAAGCTTAGATAGCCTATTAATGATCATGGAGATGAAAGTTTCAAAGACTTCTCGATCTAAGTCATCTTTCTACACTTTCTATAAAGTTCCTCACATTCCATATATCATCCATGGTTTGCCTGTAGGACAAAATCACAATCAACAAAGACACAACCTCTCAAGTCTCTTTGGGCCATAAAGACATCCATGTCCTAGCTAGTAGCTGGAAGGAAAGCTTCAACCATACACCAGAATGGACAGCTCTACACTCCATTCACTGAATAAATCAGCTCCACCCTTAAGACTGCTGAAGTTCCAGCTAAGCTAATAATATTTTAGAATGTGAATGGAACCTGAGACTTTCTTGGCTTTAGTACGCAACTAAGTCCCCTTCAGACCTGCTAGCAGCATGTTATTTCCAGGGTAGCCATGGATTCTCCTATCCCTACTGCTGACTGACCTCTGCAATACATAAGACAAAGAAGATACTAGAGCAAAGATGAACTGCCTTCCTGGAAGTCTTGTGTTCCTCTGAAGTTAAGTCTCACTGAGCATGTTTTTTAAATGAGTAAGTCTCCACTGTCTGAGCTCTGGTTTATTGAGGAAAACAATTGGGAAATATATTTGCCTAATAGGTGTCCTGGTGGTGGTAGAGAGGTTGCCTTCCAGCGTTTAGACATCCACTTAGCAATTGCTTGAACTCTACAACTTATGAAGGTCTAATAGGTAAAAGCCTGTATGCTCACGGGCTTCTGTAAACTGAAGCCTCTCCCCACTTCCTGGAAGCACTTTCATTTGACCTTTCACCTCCTTCCACATGAATTTGGTGAACACAAGAAAAGCAAACACTATTTATCAGCTGTTGATCTTAGAGCACCAGCCATTGGAAATGGCTTAAGAAATGGTTTAGGAAATTGCCCCCTGTGCCAATGAGTTCAAGGCTCTTTCCCACTTTCTCTTCTATTAGATTCAGTGTATCTGGTTTTATGTTAAGGTCCTTGATCCACTTGGACTTGTGTTTTGTACGAGGTGACAAATATGGGTCTATTTTCATTCTTCTACATGTAGACAGTCAGTTAGACCAGCACCATTTATTGAAGATGCTTTCTTTCTTCCATTGTATATTTTTGGCGTCTTTGTCAAAGATCAAGTGACAACAAGTGTAAGGTTTCAATTCTGGGACTTCAATTCTATTCCACTGATCTTCCTGCCTTTCTCTGAACCAATACTATGCAACTTTTATCACTATTGCTCTGTAGTAAAGCTTGAGGTCAGGGATGGTGGTTCCCCCAGCTGTTCTGTTATTATTAAGAATTGTGTTCACTATTCTGGGTATTTTGCCTTTCCAGATCAATTTGAGAATTGCTCTTTCCATGTCTTCAAAGAATTGTGTTGTTATTTTGATGGGGATTGCATTTAATCTATAGATTGCCTTTGGTAGGATGACCATTTTTACTATGTTAATTTGGCCAATCTGTGAGCATGGGAGAGCTCTTCATTTCTGAGATTTTCTTCAATTTCTTTCTTGAGAGACTTGAAGTTATTATCATACATGTCTTTCACTTGTTTGATAGAGTTTCGCAAGATATTTTATACTATTTGTGGCTATTGTGAAGGGAATTGTTTCCCTAACTTCTTTTTCAGCCTGATAATCCTTTGTATAAAGGAAGGCTACTGATTTATTTGAGTTAATTTTTTATCCGGCCACCTGGCAGAAGTTGCTTATCAACTGGAGAAATTCTTTGGTAGAATTTTTGGGCTCGCTTATGTATACTATCATATCATCTGCAAATAGTAATACTTTATTTATTCTTTGCCAATTTGGATCCCCTTGATCTCTTTTTGTTGTCTTATGGTTGTAGCTGACACTTCAAGTACTATATTGAATAGATATGGGGAAAGAAGAGGGCATCCTTGACCTCATGAAACTGGAAAGCTTCTGTAAGGCAAAGGACATAGTCAATAAGACAAATCAGCAATATAAAGATTGGAGAAAAAATATCCACTAACCCCATATGATAGAGGGCTGATATTAAAAATATATAAAAAACTCAAGAAGTTAATCACCAAAAAAAACAAACAACCCAATCAAAAAATGGGGTATAGAACTAAACCGAGAATTCACAACTGAGGAATCTTGAATGGCTGAGAAGCGTCTAAAGAAATGTTCAAAGTCGGGGCTGGTGAGATGGCTCAGCGGGTAAGAGCACCCGACTGCTCTTCCGAAGGTGATAAGTTCAAATCCCAGCATCCACATGGTGGCTCACAACCATCCGTAACGAGATCTGGCACCCTCTTCTAGAGTGTCTGAAGACAGCTACAGTGTATTTACATATAATAAAATTTAAAAAAAAAGAAATGTTCAAAGTCCTTAAGGATCAGAAAAATGCAAATCAAACAACCCTGAAGTTCCACCTTACACCAATCAAAATGGCTAAGATCAACACATGACAGGTTGACAACACATGTTGGGAAGGATGTAGAGAAAGAAGAATTCTCCTCCATTGCTGGTGGGATTGCAAACTTGTACAACCACTCTGGAAATCAATCTGGAGGTTCCCCAGAAAATTGGAAATAGATCTACATGAAGACCCAGTTATACCACTCTTGGGAATATACCCAAAAGGTGCTCAACCATGCCACATGTTACACCCTGTTCATAGCAGCCTTATTTGTGATAACCAGAAGCTGGAAACAATCTAAATGTCCCAAGACAGAAGAATGGACACAGAAAATGTGGTACGTTTGGAATACTACTACTCAGTTATTAAGAATGAGGACATCCTCAGTTTTGCAGGCAAATGGATGGAACTAGTAAATATCATCCTGAGTGAGGTAACTCAGACCCAAAAGTTCATGCATGGTATGTACTCACTATTAAGTGGATAGTAACAACAACAACAACAAAAAACAACAAACAAACAAAAAAAACCATACAGAATACCCAGAATACCCAAGATACAGTACACAAAACTCAAAAGGCTCAAGAAGCTGAAGTGCTCACTGAGGCATCCTCGTTTGGGAGAGAAAGAAAGCAATCACAAGTGGGGAGGGAGGAAAAGACCTGGGAGGGGAAGTGGAAAGGGTGGGATGGAGTGAGGGTGAAAGGGAAACCTGATCTCTGTATGGGTAAGCAAAAATGACTTAAGTCCAGTGGGCCAGCAGAAAGAATGTAAACAGGCAACCTCAGGAAATAGGAGGTTGGGGTGACCCTCCAGAATGCACCAGAGACCTGGGAGGTGAGAGACTCCCAGGACTCAAAGGGAGGTACCTTAGATGAAATACACAACAGTAAAGAGAGAGAACTTATAGAACCCACCTACAGCAGGAAGATAGGACATCAAGTGAGGAATGAGGTTGCCGTCCCACAGTCACATCTATGACCCATAATTATTCCTGTCTGAAAGAATTACAGAGATGGAAATGGAGAGGAACCTGAGGAAAAGAAGGTCCAGCGACAGGCCCAAAGTGGGATCCAGCTCAAGGGGAGATCCCAAGGCTATTACTGAGGATATGGAGAGCTCACACAAAGGGATCTATCATGACTGCCCTCCGAAAGACCCAACAAGCATCTGAAAGAGTCAGATGCAGATATTTTCACCCAACCAATGGACAGAAGCAGCTGACCCTTGTTGTTGAATGAGGGAAGGCTGAAAGAAGCTGAGGAGGAGGGCGATCCTGTCGGAGAACCAGCAGTCTCAATTAATCTGAACCCCTGAGATCTCTCAAATACTGGGCGGCCACCAAACAGGCACACCAGCTGATATAAGGCCCCCAACACACATACATATAGTACAGGACTTCTAGGTCTGTGTTCGTTCAGAGATGATGCACCTAACCCTTAAGAGACTGGAGGTCCCAGGAAGTTGAGAGGTCAGGTGGGGTATGGGTTGGGGGCATCCATGTGGAGACAGAGTGGGGAGGGGTGGATGTGTGGGATGTGGAGCAGATGGACGGTGGATGGGGGGGAATGGAATATGGAGTGTAAAAAAAATTAAAAATAAAATTAAATTAAAAAAAAGGAAAGCAAACACAAAATAGTTTCCATATTTTAAATACCCGCCCCCTTCTTTTCGGTAAACTGGACTGTCTCACAGTCATTCCTTCCTTTAGTCTTTTTCATACAATCAGGCTTAACCTGATTGGTCTCCAGAGTTGTTTAACTTTAGAATTTCACAATTCCCATGTCTGACAAGATGACTAAAGATTCTGACTCATTTTACATGTCCTTCATTAACCTTACTGTCTCAATGATCCTATAATTATTATTAAAATTTTACCATTGTAAGAAGATCTCTCCATCAAGCTTGGCAGCGTTGACACCTTACTCCTTCAAGAGGAACACATTTTCACACTGACAATTGCTTCAGATGCTTTTGGTCAGAGCTTCTTCTTGGGAGATTGAAATACATGGCATCCAGGCATTAATAAACACAATCATTGATATTGCATGAAAATGGATTATATACATTCTGAGCAGGAAGGCTTCATAGCAGACCTTGGTTTCACCACCCAGAGCAAATTCTGTGATCCTAGGATATTCCCCAAACATCTCTCAGCTTCCAACTCCTCATCTACATAAATTAAAATAATGATCTTAACCTGTGGTATCCACTTGCTGCCAAGTTACTACATGCTTAGCAGCTTAACCCAAACACACTATCTCTACTTCCACAACCTGGAAGTCCCACGGAATCTGACCAGGAAGATTCTTTTCTTGAGGTCCCGAGGGAGTTTACTTCTTTGTCTCTTCCAGCTCTTAACAGCTACCTATATTCCTTGGTTCTTGGCCCTCCTTCTTCATCTATGAATAACAGGTCAAGGTCATCTCACATGGATGTTTTAAGGATCTTTCTGTATACATTAGGCCTCACGACATAACCTGGAGAAGAGCAAGGCTTAGAACATAGGAGCTCTCATAGAGCTCCTTCCAGGTATCTTTCCATCACTCTCCTTTTCCAAAATGCACTGCTACATCTTCTGGAGTCTTCATCTAGTGAGATATTGTGTAAATGGGACACAGATTTCACTCTCACAACCTCAGAGAGGATTTAGGAAACAAATCCATCCCTGGATGTGGGGATGGCTGTCTCCCTGCCAGGAAGAACTGACTACAGACCTAGAGGCCCATTAGTGTTCCTCTGCAGTGACATACACAAATAATCAGGTATGGGGGTGGGTGTCAGCTGGAGTCTCCCTTGGCTGGAACACTCCTCCCTCCTCCCCCAAGAGAGTTAGTTCTCTTGACAACTCAACTTGGGAGTCTTTAGTTTTCTCTACTCTTTCTTTTTAATGAAAGTAACACAGTATGAGCTCTGCTACCTCTGACCTCTCAGACTGTGCCGCTAGAAGCAATGATAGCTTTCAGTTTCTTGTAGAAATACTCTTTCAGAGGAGATCCATGAAGACAGTGGTGGTTTTAACCCATGAAGTCTCCTCTGAGGGAGGAAATCTGTGCTAGAGGGCAAAGCAGTCAGAAGAAGCTTACTCCATGCGTAAAGCAGGGCATGAATACACACTGTGTGCTGTTGGCACTAAAATGTCCTTAGAGAGAAGGACTGGGGAGAACGGCCATCTAATCCACATTCTTACAGCTAGTGGTAAGAATACCCTAGAACCTCAGCTACTCATATAGTACCTTCCTATGTTGGAGAAGGAAAATACAAGCTGGTTCTTTGAGAAAATCAACAAGATAGATAAACCCTTAGCCAGAATAACTAGAGGGCACAGGGACAGTATCCTAATTAACAAACTCAGAAATGAAAAGGGAGCTATAACAAGAGAATCAGAGGAAATCAGAGGAAATCCAAAAATTCATCAGATCCTACTACAAAAGGGTATACTCAACAAAACTGGAAAAACCTGGATGAAATGGACAACTTCCTAGACAGATACCAGGTACCAAAGTTAAATCAGGATCAGATTAGCGATCTAAATAGCCCCATATTCCCTAAAGAAATAGAAGCAGTCATTGATAGTCTCCCAACCAAAAAAATCCCAGGACCAGATGGGTTTAGTGCAGAGATCTATCAGATCTTCAATGAGGATCTAATTCCAGTACTCCTCAAACTAGTCCACAAAATAGAAACAGGAGGTAGTCTACCCAATTCATTCTATGAAGCCACAATTACTCTGATACCTAAAGCACACAAAGACCCAACAAAGAAAGAGAACTTCAGACCAATTTCTCTTATGAATATTGATGCAAAAATTCTTAATAAAATTCTCACAAATCAAATCCAAGAACACATCAAAATGATCATCCATCATGATCAAGTAGGCTTCATCCCAGGGATGCAAGAATGTTTCCATGTACGGAAATCTATCAACATAATCTACTAATTAAACTCAAAGAAAAAAACCACATGAACATCTCATTAGATGCTGAGAAAGCATTCATCAAAGTCCAACACCCCTTCATGATAAAAGTCTTGGAAAGATCAGGAATTCAAGGCCTAAACATAAAAAAAGCAATATACACTAACCAGTAGTCAACATCAAACTAAATGGTGATAAGCTGGAAGCAATCCCACTAAAATCAGGGACTAGAAAAGGCTGCCTACTCTCTCCCTACCTACTTAATATTGTACTTGAAGTCCTAGCCAGAGCAATTAGACAACAAAAGGAAACCCAAGGAATACAAATTGGAAAGGAAGAAGTCAAAATATCACTATTTGCAGATGATATGATTATATATATATATATATATATATATATATATATATATATATATATATATATACACACGTGTGACCCCCAAAATTCCACCAGAGAACTCCTAAGCCTGATAAACAACTTCAGTGAAGTAGCTGGAAATAATATTAACTCAAGCAAATCAGTGGCCTTTCTCTACACAAAGGACAAACAGGATGAGAAATAAATTAGAGAAACAACAACCTTCACAATAGTCACAAATAATATAAAATACCTTGTTGTGACTCTAACTAAGGAAGTGAAAGATCTGTATGATAAGAACTTCAAGTCTCAGAAGAAAGAAATTGAAGAAGATCTCAGAAGATGGAAAGATTTCCCATGCTCATGGATTGGCAGGATTAATATAGTCAAAATGGCTATCCTGCCGAAAGCAATCTACAGATTCAGTGCAATGCCCATCAAAATTCCAACTCAATTCTTAACAGAGTTAGAAAGGGTAATTTGCAAATTCATCTGGAATAACAAAAAACCTAGGATAACAAAAGCTATTCTCAACAAAAAAAGAACATCTGGTGGAATCACCATCCCTGAAATCAAGTTGTACTACAGAAAAATTGTAATAAAAACTGCATGGTACTGGTACAGTGACAGACAGGTAGATCAATGGAACAGAATTGAAGACCCAGAAATGAGCCCACACACCTATGGTCACTTGATCTTTGACAAGGGAACTAAAACCATCCAGTGGAAAAAAATACAACATTTTCAACAAATGATGCTGGCACAACTGGCGGTTATCATGTAGAAGAATGCAAATTGATCCATTCTATCTCCTTGTATAAAGCTCAAGTCTAAGTGGATCAAGGAACTCCACATAAAAGCAGAGACACTAAAACTTATAGAGGAGAAAATGGGGAAGAGCCTCGAAGATATGGACACAGGGGGAAAAATTCCTCAACAGAACAGCAATGGCTTTTTCTGTATGATCAAGAATCGATAAATGGGACCTCATGAAATTACAAATTTCTGTAAGGCAAAGGACACTGTCAATAAGACCAAAAGGCAACCAACAGATTGGGAAAAGATATTTACCAATCTTAAATCTGATAGGGGGCTAATATCTAATATATATATATATATTAGATATATATATCAAGAAGTTGGGCTCCAGAAAACCAAACACTGCTATTAAAAAATAGGGTACAGAGCTAAACAAAGAATTCTCAGCTGAGGAATACTGAATGGCTGAGAAGCACCTAAAAAGTGTTCAACATCTTTAATCATCAGGAAAATAAAAATCAAAAATACCCTGAGATTCTACCTCATACCACTCAGAATGACTAAGATCAAAAATTCAGGTGACAGCAGATGCTGGGGAGGAGTGAAGAAAGAGGAACACTCCTCCATTGCTGGTGGGATTGCAAGCTGGTACAACCACTCTGGAAATCAGTCTGGCAATTCCTCAGAAAATTGGACATAGTACTACCAGAAGATCTAGCAAAACCACTCCTAGGCATATACTTAGAAGATGCTTCAATTTGTAATAAGGACACATGCTCCTCTATGTTCATAGAAGCCTTATTTATAATAGCCTGAAGCTAGAAAGAACCCAGATATCCCTCAACAGAGGAATGTATACAGAAAATGTGGTACATTTACACAATGGAATACAAAGCAGCTATTAGAAACAACGAATTTATGAAATTCTTAGACAAATGGATTAATCTGGAGGATATCATCCTAAGTGAGTTAACCCAATCACAAAAGAACACATGTGATATACACTCACTGATAGTGAATATTAGCCCAGAAGCTCAGAATCCTTCTTAGAAGAGATAACAAAATACCCATGGAAGGAGTTACAGAGAGGAAGTTCAGAGCTGAGAGAGAAGAAAGGACCATCCAAAGACTGCTCCACTTGGGAATCCATCCCATATACAACCACCAACCCTAGACACTGTTGTAGATGCCAACAAGAGCTTGCTGACAGGAGCCTGATATAGCTGTCTTTTGATAGGCTTTCCCAGTGCCTGACAAATACATAAGTGGTTGCTCACATCTATCCATTGGATGGAGCACAAGGTCCTCAATGAAGGAGCTAGAGAAAGCACACAAGAACCTTAAGATATTTACAGCCCTCTAGGAAGAACAACAATATGAACTAACCAGTAACACCTGAGCTCCCTGGGGCTAAACCACCAATCAAAGAAAATGCATGGTGGAACTTGTGGCTCCTGCTGTATATGTAGCAGAGGATGGCTTAGATGGTTATCAATGGGAGGAGAGGCCCTAGGTCCTGTGAAGGCTCTATGCCCCAGTATAGAGGAATGTCAAGACCAGGAATGGGAGTGGATGGGTTGGGGAGAGGGGATTTTCAGGGGGGAAACTAAGAAAGGGGATAACATTTAAAATGTAAATAAAGAAAATATCTAATTTTTTTAAAAAGGAGAGGCCACAGAGGAAACCTCTGGGAGACAGAAGAGTGTGGGGGACTGTAATACATGACTTTTATTGGTGCAGGGGAGCATGGGCAAAGGGACATGTGATAGGAGCAACAATGTGTCACCTCTTGGGTAGCTAGAGATAATGTGTCTTGTCCCAGGGTACATCAAAAACTGACTCCTGACTGTCAAGGAGTCACTTTTAGCTCTCCATGTATGTGCCTGATTGCTAACACGGCTACCTAAGTGTTTGGAAAGGTGGGTGCGTGGGTGGGTGGGGATGTAGAAAACAACCCTGTGAAGGAAAAAATAGGATGGAGAGCAAGGCTCCACAAGGCTCTTGTGACTCCTGGAAAAGTCCTGATCTGCCTTATACAGCATTAGATCTAAGATGGCTCCCAAAACATTGGTGAGACAGCAAAAGGAACCAAGGCCAGGGAGGTGGTTGCTTCCCCCATCTTCACAGAAGTCCTAACGGTTAACAGTGTTTCCTCTCCCTGATTCCTACTTTTTCCCCTCACCCACCCCTACTCCTATTGAGTTACCACATCAGGCACAGCTTTCATAAGACCATGATGACAGTGTGATGAGATACAATTGGCCAAGGATTTAGGGGCTTGGGATTGGCTCAAATACTGTATATAAGATTATGTACTGTGCAGTAAACTCAGATGCTAGTCTATGGAGTCTGATTCCAAGGGTTAGTCACCTGACTCCATCATTTCTCAACCCCCATCCTTGGTCTTGTTCTCACATGGGGAAGGGGGATACATTGTGCACATTGGGGAGGAGGATAGATTTGTACAAATATACACACACATGCGCTCACGTGAGAAGATGAAGGAGATATTATTTCTTTTCACCTCCCCTTCATCTTTTCATCTCTCAGCAAGACTGTTACCTTACACAGATTCTAGGAATCAAAGAATCACTAACAATTCCACAGTCAATTATGATACATGGATTATTTTATCAGCCTATAACCTAACTTCCCATTTTCTCATAAGCCCCAGATTCATCCTTCCATCTGTTGTCCTCTTCTTGCGGCCTCTGAACAATTTTTCGACTCCCCTTCACCCTCCCGGAAAGCACTTGTCTCCAAACATGGCAGAAACTACCCTTTTGTGACTTTTTAGTCCCCCTTGTAGCTCCCATAGCCTCCTTTTGCTGATTCAGGGCTCAGTACTTGTTCCCTCTTCTGGGAACAGACTCAGCTTGAATATCATCAGAGAAATGTTTCCTGGTCCCACTACTTAATGTCATTCCCAAACTTAATCTGCCATCTCATGTAATATATCAGACTTCTTTTTTCAAAATCAGTAATTTTCAAGCTTGTTTCTTATATATTGCTCAAACATCAATTTCTTTGTCAGGTTTAATAACTTATTCTTGCTAAAGTGCAAGTGTTAAGAAGGAGAGCACCCTATGTGTAGCTTTTGGCAGAGTGCCTGGTATGTAGTTGGCACTCGATATGTGTTGGTTTATTGATGCCAAATGATGACTGGCTCTGAGAGTGAATGAGCAGATGGGTAAATAAAAAGCATAGAAAGCAAGACTTTCTCCTAAACTGTAAAGAGTTCCTCCCCAAAGTAATGCTTATTCCAAATCAGATTCTTGAAGAATATGGTATTGTATGAAGAGGACAGAATTCCTGGTACCCAAGTGTTAATGACTGTTAGGTAGAGAGAGGTACCCACATGTCTGCTAACTTTGTCTGGGTGTTGTTTATGGTGCTTTGTGTTCCTGGAAACCCATAAGGAGATAATACCTTAAGCAGGCAGTGGGGTTTACAAGGAGATGTGTCTTAAAACAGGCAGAGGGGTTTACAAACAGATGGCACCGTAAGACAGGCAGTGTGGTTTACAAAGAGATAGCACCTTAAAAAAGGCAGTGGGGTTTGCTAAGGCAGACCATTCGTGTAACAATTTCTCACTATGGCAGGCATGGAGGAGTTCAAGGAAATTTGCTGACACCATACTTCCCTAAGTAATGTTGCAGAAGGGTATATATTTTGTTGGGGAAATTAGAATCCCCCAAATAGATTCTTCAGTATATTAATATCTCCATTAAACTCAAGATTGGATATTTCTGTTTATAACTTGGTTATCTTTATTTGTGTCTGTCCAGTTTCAAACATGACAAGGGAAAGACATATTGCCATCTATTTTTGAGTTTTAAAAGAACAATTTCATCAAATCGTATTATTTAAGCACTGGATATTGTGATAAGGTTGTGATTCAAAATAGAGTAAAGTAAGATCTCTAAAAAAAATAAATCTTGATATTCTAGAAACCCAAATCTCTCCAGGTTAACCCACAATCTCTTCATGTGGAAACTGTTAGGAATTTAAGGCACAATGGTGATGCTGCTTACAGGCTAAGCTCAAACTCCAACATCAACAGAGAAAAGTCTCTCACCTAGTTGGAAAAAGCCATGTGCTGGAGATATAAGCTGAGAAAAATGAAGAGCAGGCACTCTAAATCTCTGGAGAAAGGCAGAATGATATACAAAGAGATGCCACAGAGAAACTAACCACTGGGTCAGAGGAGGAGACAGCCAATAATTCCATCATTGCACTAGAAAATGCTCAAAACACTGCCAATTACAGAGGGAAGCTGCACTACAGCATCTTCCATTCCCAGATGTCCAGGAAATGGCTCATTAGGAGGCAGGTAGCAGGCACACAGCTGCTAAGAGGTCCCCAGTGGAGAGGTAGGAGATGCTAATCACTCTGGTCTCCATTGGATACCTATTTGAAGAACTCTGCATTTGTCCTGTGCCTCATGCCCTAAAGGATTGGAGACCATCATGATTTTATATGCAAATCATGCAAAGATTTTTCTTGAGAAAATGAATGTACCAAATTCAGGCTAAGGTGCTTAAAACTAGAAAAATATAGAAGAACACAACTCGACAGATGGACATAGAAATAGGAAGATAATTTTCATCCATGCATGTCTTTATGTATTTAGTTTACAAAGCATGCAAAAATATAATCTATTCAAAAATTTAGTTTGAATGTGTACATTTAAACGTTGTGGACTCATTTTGTGGTACACCATCCGCGACGTACCCAAGAAATGAACCCGGTTCACTGGGAGGCAAACTGGGGCTGAAAAGAGAGACTAGGTGGGAGAGAAAAATGGACGCCAAGACAGTCTCTGTTCAAAGTATCTCTCTTTTCTCAAGAATCTCTTTGGGTTATATGAGGGTAGGCCCCACCCATAGTCAGTTCTGCAGGCGCCTGGATTCAGCCAGCAGACACCTGGATGCAGCCCGAAGTCCGGTGCACTGTGGAATGTCTCAGGGCTGTCCCAGCAGGAAACAGGATCCAGGCAGGCGGGTAGACCTGTAGCAGGGTCCCAGAGAAATACAGAGGCAGTTTAGCACAACAAAAGAAACCAGCCTTAGCTGGAAAGCCACACTGTAGGTAGCTTTCTGTGGCTGGCCTTCAGAGGCAAACAGGTCTTGCTCTCAGCCTGGAGCAGGCTGAGGGAGGGGGCTACACACTCAACCCTTTTAGATGATGGGAAACATAAGCCCTTCATCTCCTAAGTAGCCATTTCAGGAAAACAGAACTTGTTCTATACTGAGCAAACAGCTCCTCTAGTCTTCTTGTCAAACATCTGTCTTTAAGCTGAAATGAATATTCTTGACAATCTCTTCACCCAGTGGGCATTAAATTCCTACATGAGGAATCCATGGATTAATCAAAAACATTCTAGACAGTCTTTTAAATGAGTGGTGGATTAGTAACAAAAATAAGCCTAACATTTTGCTTCCCTTCTATGTTAACTGACAGGCTAACAAACACTCCATAGATGAGTGTGTTGGCTGTGTCCCTGTGAGTGCATTGCATGCTTTATTCATGAGAGGCCACAGACTGCTCCAGTGATCATCCGAGCCAGTTTCTGTGCCTCATAAGTGTCAGAAAATTCCACATAATGAAGCCACCAGTTAAAGGCTCTCCTATCCCCACACTGCATTGGAAGATAATTAAAGCCTAAACCAATAAGATGTTCAACATCCTTATTCAGCAACTTAATTTCACTACCTCAGACAGGCACAGAAATGCTTTAGGCCATCTGCTGGCAACTCCACTGTGCAGGGTAAAGACAAGCACAGTGTTTCCAAATGTCTTTGTTCATGACCATCCAAGAAGAAACAGGCCAACACTGACTATGCTGTGCCCCACTGTCCACTAGCTCTGGCAACAAACCCCCAAAGAACTTTCATTAAAAGTAAACAAACATCCTAAAGGAAACATTAAATAAATTATATAAACAAGAGGGCTCAATTTTGATATGCATGGTTTCCATAAAACCTGAAACTCTTCTTGTGGGGTATGCTTCCAGGTTTCATTGAAAAGACAACTTGAACAAGAGCAGATTATGTCATCACAACAGAAAGGTGTAAACAGACTATGGATGGAGATGGGCTGAGGATTGCATAACTACATATGTAGATAATTAGACAAACACTCATAAGGATATGACTACATAGAGTCTGAAGGCAAGGGGATGGACAAGAATGATGTGGAGTTCCATAAATGTAGATTCTATTATTCACATAAAATAAACAAAAGTATGTCAGCAGCATAGATGCTATTAAGAAAGTTACTTAACCTGACTCTGTGTGTGAGACATATAGTGAATATTAAAATAGGCATATGTTTCTAAAATCCTGTTGAGATTTTTATGAACAGAAAAATGGAGTAATTTTTTTCATATCCTTGCTAAATTACAAATAAACCCGTAGGCATTGTAGATAAAACAAATATGACTCTAAAATAAGACAGACAGGCTTTCAGGACTCAAACAGCTTTGTGACAGGAAGTGCCTGGTTTCTTTTTGCCTCTTGTACCTCAGCCTGGTGGTAGGAGAGCCAGTCACCAGAAACACCAATAAGCCAGACAAAAGGAATGTTAAGGAAAGAAATAGGAAGGCATCAACTACAAGACAAAAAAAAAATTAGCAACCTTAAACTCTACTATAGTTAAGAATCATTATAGACAACAATGCTAGGCTCAGTGATGTACATAAACTTGCATCCTTTCCAAGCTGTGACAAGAGCCTATGCTTACCCCATATGCCTATGGCTTGTTATTTTGTTATTTTGTTTGTTTTAAATCTGACCGGTTGTTTCCTCCATCATCTTCTCCCAGTCCCAGCCTCCCCTCCCCTCTCTCCACTCCCACAATCCACTCCTCCTGGATTTCTCATTGAATAAGAGCGGGCTTCTCATGGATATCAACAAGCCATGTCATATCAAGTTGCAATAAAACTAGGCACCTGCCCTCCTATCAAGGCTGGGCAAGGCAACCCAGTATGAGAAAAGGGGTCCCACAAGCCCAGCAAAACAGTGAGAGACAGCTTCTTCTCCAACTGGTTAGAGTCCAGCAAAAAGGCCAAGCTATACAACCATAGCTTATATGCAGAGAGGGTCTAGGTCAGTCCTATGTGGACTCCCCATGTGCTTCAGGCCCTGTGAGCCTCTATGAGCCCAGATTATGTTTCTGTGGCTTTTCTTATGGTGTCTTTGACCCCTCTGGTTTCTACAATCCTTCTTCCCCCTCTTCCACAAGATTATACTTGCTCCACCTAATGTTAGTCCATGGGTCTCTGTATCATTTCGATCAGTTGATCAATGAAGCCCTTCTAATGACAATTGGGCTAGGCATCTATTGATAAGAATAGCAGAATATCATTAGGAATTGTTATGTTGACTTATTTTTGCAGTTGTGTATGGGTCTATCCTAGGTCTCTAGGCTAACCAGACTCTAGATCCTGAGCCTTCAGGCTGTGTCAGGAGTAGGTTCTCTCTTATAGTATGGGTCTCAAGCTGGACAAGTCATTGTTTGACCACTCTCACAATTTCTGTACCACTTTTACTTTGGCATATCTGTAGGAAGGACAAATTCAAATGTAAAGATTTTGTGGCTGGCTTGGTTTCCAAAGCTCTTCATTGGAAGTCTTGGCTGGTTACAGAAGATAGCCACTTTAGGCTCCTTACTCCTGGTTGATAGGAGACTTAAGTAGGGTCACCACCATAAATTCCTGTGGATTTCCACTGTTCTAGGTTTCTAGCTCATTCCCAAAATGCCTCCTTATTCCAGTTATCTCAAATTCTCTCCCTCCACACCTCCAACCTAATCCCTCCTATTCTGATCTGTACCCCCAAACCTCACCTAACCCCTATCCACCCATGATATCTGTTCTGTTTCCCCTTCCCAGGGAGATTCGTGTGTCCCTGTTTGAGCCCTCCTTGTTCCTTAGCTTCTCTGGGACTGTGGCATGGTTATCTTTTTACTTTACAGCTAATATCCGCTTATAAGTGAGTACATACTATATTTGTCTTTCTGTATCTGGGTTACCTCACTTAGGATGATCCTTTCTAATTCCATCTATTTGCCTGAAAAATTCATGTTATTTTTTAACAGCTGAGTAATGATAATCCAGTTTGTAAATGAACCACATTTTCTTTACCCATTCTTCAGTTCAGGGACATCTAGGTTGTTTCTGGCTATTATGAATGAAGCTTCTAGATACATAGTTCTTGTGGTAGGATACAGTGTCTTTTGGTTCTATGCCCAGAAGTGGAATAGCTGGATTTTGAGATAGAGTCATTCCCAAATTTCTGAGAAACCACCAGACCGGTTTCCAAAGTGGATGCACAAGGTTGCACTCCCACCAGCCATGGAGGAGTGCTCCACTTGCTCTACATCCTCACTCCCACCAGCCATGGAGGAGTGCTCCACTTGCCCTACATCCTCAGCAGCATGAACTGGCACTTGCATTGTTTTTATTTTAGCCATCGTGACATTATAAAACGGAAGCTCAGATTTGTTTGGATTTTCATTTTTCCGATAGCTAAGAATGTTGAACATTTCTTGGTCATTTGAGATGCCTCTCTTGAGAATTCTCTCCTTAGATCTGTATCCCATTTGGAAAATGGATTATTTGGTTTGATAGTGGCTAGGTTCTTCCGTTCTTTATGCATTTTAGAAATTATCCCTCTGTCATATGTGAAGTTGGTAAAGTAAAATAAAATAAAATAAAATAAAATAAAACTTTTTCCATTCTGTAGACTGCCATTTTGTCCTATTGATGCTGTCCTTTGCCTTACAGAAGTCTTTCAGTTTCATGAGGTCCCATTTATTATTGATCGTATGGCCTAAGCCATTGGTGTTCTTTTCAGGGAGTAGTCTCCTGAGCATTCAAGGCTATTCTCCACTCTCTCTTCTGTCAGGTTCTGTATATCTGGTTTTACGTTGAGGTCTTTGATCCACTTGGACTTGAGTTTTGTGCAGGGTGATAGATACGCATCTATTTGCATTCTTCTACATGCTGATATTCAGTTAGACCAACACAACTTGTTGACAATGCTTTCATTTGTTTTTGGTATAATTTTGGCTTCTCTGTCAAAAAAAATCAGGTCTCCACTGGTGTATAGATTTACATGTGGGTCTTCAATTCTATTACACTGATCAAACTGTCTGTTTTTATGCCAATACCATGTAATTTTTTATTAGTGTTACTTCGTAGTAAAGCTTGAAATTAGGGATAGTGACACCTTCAGAAGTTCTTTAATTGTATAGAATTGTTTTAGCTACCTTGGGTTTGGGTTTCTTTATATGAAATCAAGTCTTTAAAGGTCTGTAAAGAATTATGTTGGAATTTTGAGAGATTACATTGAATTTAGAATGCTTTGGTAAATATGGCCATTTTTTTTACTATGTTAATCCTACAAATACACAAGAGATAAGCACAAGAGATATTTCTATCTTCTGATATATTGTCAAATTTCTTTCTTCAAAGACATAAAATTCTTGTCATACAAATATTTCACTTGCTTGATTTGAGTTATCCTAAGATATCTCATATTATTTGTGGCTGTGGTGAAGGATGTTGTTTCCCTGATCTCTTTCTGAGGCCGTTTATCATTTGTATATAGGGCTTTCAATTTGTTGCTGTTGTTGCTGTTGTTGTTAATCTTGTATACAGCCACTTTGCTGAAGGAGTTCGGCTTAGTAAATGCTTAGCTGTAGTATTTCCCTGGTAGAATTTGTAGGGTCACTGTCACTTATGTATACTATCATATCATCTGCAAATAATGATACTTTGACTTCTTTCTTTCCAATTTGATCCCCCCTTCATCTGCTTTTGTTGTGTTACTTCTCTAGCTGGAGCTTCAAGTATTATATTGAATAGATATGGAGCTATGGAGAGTGGACAGCCTTGTTCTCTTCCTGATTTTAGTGGAGTTGCTTTGAGTTTATTTGAATTTAATTTGGTGTTGTCTATAGGCTTGCAGTATATTGCCTTTAGGTACATCCATTGTATCCCTAATATCTCTAAGACTTTCATCATGAAGAGCTGTTGGATTTTGTCAAAGACTTTTTCAATATCTAATGAGATGATCGTGTTGAGTTTTTTCTTTCCGTTTGCTTACATAGGAAATTACATTGACAGATTTTTGTATGTGGAACCATCCCTGCATCTCAGCCCGAGAAATATTTTTATGACATAGCAGGGAGCCTGAATTATTGCCCTCAATCAGATGTAATATGCCTCCAGTGTCAACACAATCTATCTCATAGCTTAGATTTATACCCAGAGCTGGCAATCACAAGGCCTATCTGCCCTATGGTGGAGGCTAGAGAAAACTGTCTAAAATAGAAAATTAAGCATGATTTAGGGTCTCCTAAAACAATAACCAAAACAAGTTTCCAATTTATAAGATCACCCAGAAGCTAGATATGGCTTAGTCAGTAAAATGTCTGCTATGAAAGATCTGAGTTCAACATCCATCAAACACATAAAAGCCAGGTACATTAGCAGGCTTATGTAATTGAAGCACTGGAGTAACAGTGGTTCTCTGTGATTTGTAGTTATGTAGTCTGGCCTAATAAACAAGTTCCAGGACAGTCAGAGACCCTGCATTGAAAAATGAAGTGAAGAACAATAAGGACAACACCAAACACCTGGTCCTATCCTTCACACACATTCCCACATATGAACACACGCAAGAACACTCATGCAAACCACCCATCACTATTCAGAAGCAAAACATCTTAATGTGACTGACAAAGATGTTAATGACTACCAGTGGCAAGATGGTAAGGATTCAGAAATTGTAAAACAGGATTTTAAAATAGCAAGAGCCAGAGGTTGGAGGGAATGTGAAAAACACTGAATGATCTGGATATGACAGGCCCACTGCACTCATAAATTTGTGGCAACTGTGGATGACTGCACATAAACTATACAAGGCCAAGGTAGTCAACATTCTAACATGGAGAGGAGATGAGCTCATTAGGCCTTACCCCTAACTGAGGAACAGTTGACAGATGATGACTTCTGGGAGAAGCATAGTCTGTTTGACTTTAAGGTAGCCCAAGAAGGGAGGGCAACCAAGCTCCAGTGGCCTCTTATCCATGAGTATATGGACAGCACAAATGGATCTAAGAGGGAAATATATATATGTGTGTGTGTGTGTGTGTGTGTGTGTGTGTGTGTGTGTGTGTGTGTGTGTATACAGGCTAAGCAAGCCAAGGAAGCTGCACTCTTTCATGTCTGCTGTATCACTCCTGCCTCCCAGTTCCTTCCATGTTTGAGTTCCTGTCCTGGCATCTCTCAGTGATGTGGAACTATAATCTGAAATAAACTCCTTCCTCCCCAAGCTTCTTTTGCTCATGATGTTTGATCACAGCAATAGAAGCCCTAAAGACAGTGATGAAACTTTTAAAGTGGAGAAAAAGAAACAATTTATGGCACTAACAGAAAGAAACAGAGAATGTCAATACATACCTCATCAGAAACTGTAGGGTTCAGATGGAAAATGAGCATAGCAACACTAAATCCTCTTCACATATATAAAGATCCTTTTGGAATAAAGACAAGGTTTCTAGTGTAATCCTGTCAAGACTGTTAAGGGGGTAACCAACTAATTTTTTTTATTATTTCTGAATCTTGCTCCATAGGAGGGTGCTCATGTCTAGTCAAAGTCACATGGCTTGAGAGGCCATTAAAAACTAAGGGTGAACCTACTACTTCTATGTTACTAATTTGACATGGGATCTGTGGTGGTTTGAATATACTTGGCCTGTGGAAGTGGCACTATTAGCAGGTATGACCTTGTTGGAGGAAGTGTGTCACTGTGTAGGCAGACTTTGAGTTCTCCTAGTGCTCAAGCTGACCCAGTGTGTAAGTGACCCTCCTCCTGACTGCATATATAAGATAGTCTTCTCAAGACACAGAAGTCTCAGTTCCTCCAGCACTGTCTGCCTACATGTTGCCATGCTTCCTGCTATCATGGAATCTTTGAAACTGTAAGCCAGCCCAAATTAAAAGTTTGTATTTTAAGAATTGCCTTGGTTGTGGTATCTCTTCACAGCAATGAAAACCTAATTAACACTGAACCCTGCTAATTGCAGCCCCATCTTTAGAGCATAGAGTTAACTATTAGTTTGGCAAAGCTGATGTTTGACCAAATTGAATGAATAGAAAGATATCCTTTACTATAAATAGTCCTAGAGCAATTATAAACCCATCCATTCCTGGAAAAGGGTGAAGAGCAGGAAGCAGGTATTCCTAGACCTCACACTTTGTAAACAGAAAACCTTGAAGTGGGTAACAAATATTAATGAGAAATACACAACTGCAAAACCTCTAGACAACAATCTCAAAATCTATTGTGTTTATAAATGTACAAATTGACACCAAAGGACAGGAATCTACAGGACGATAGAATCTTACAATCTACAGGAAGATAGAATCAATGGTATAGATGATAAATACATGAGAGAAAGAAGATAGAGTGGTAGATAGATGACAGAAAGAAGAAGATACACAGATGTTAGATAGATAGATGATAGATAGATAGATGATAGATAGATAGATAGATAGATAGATAGATAGATAGATAGATAGATAGATAGCTGAGATAGCTGAGAACACTGTAGTTACTCTGGTTTTGAGCTTGGGAGTCATAGTAAGTGAAATAGTCCCACAATGGCCAGCTCTTACTGTGGGAGGCCTACAACTGGCATTGTACAGTCCCCAAAGCTGGTTACATCATCACTACCATCTGTTGCTGGTAGTCCAAATCATTACTGGAGATCTGCTGATTTCTAGATCTCAGCAAGAGCTTCAAAACTCTGGTTCCATGGCAGCAAATGAATTAGCAGCCATAGCAATAGCACAAATTAACTCAGCAACAAGGGGGAAGGCCAAGGGGCACCAGGTGAGATGATCCTCATTCTGTCCTGCCCTTTATTGTGAAGGTGCCACCTACAATCATAGTAATTGTGAATCTTCTGACATCAATCAACACTACTCCGATTCTTCTTCAGGCAAGGCCCCTACTCAGGCAACTCTAATTTGTGGCAAGTTGACATTAAAGCCAAGCACAATAGACACACTATAAGAGAAAAATTTAAGAAGTGGGACCTTATCAAAATTTTGAATTTTTGCTTGACAGAAGATCTCCTAAGAAGATATCAAGGCAAGATTCACCATGGGAGAGATTTTCATAAAACATATCCAACAAAGTAGTATCTAGACTATATTAAGTACTTTCAAAAGTCAACAGGTTTTTGTTGCTGTTGTTATTTAAATCTAATTAGAAAATGGAAGAAAAACACAAGAAGTTCCTATCACAGAGCTGGGAGAACCATGTTCAGTATAGTTAGCCATTACAGAAACAGATACTAAAGCTCGAATGAAACACCACTGCTTGCCTATGAAGATGGCTGAAAAAATAATAATGCCACAACTAGGCAAGGATGCAAGGTAACACATGACTCACAGTGATGCTGGCAGAGTAAGTGGTCCAGAAGAATCAGGTATGTCCAGACTAAGGCAAAACTACACAAAGCACTATGATAAGTTTCAGCAATTGAACTGCAGGCAGGCCATCTGTTCCTGAGGAACCAAATGTTCACACAACAGCCTGCACAGGAGTATTTGCAGCAGCTTTTCACATAATATCCTGAAACTAGTAACAGTGTCAACATCCTTCACTGGCTACTAATAGGCTGTTCCTCACTACCCTAGAGTCTCCTGTTCTACCTTTCTTTATTGTGCCAAGATCCTTCTGTTTCTCTTTCTTTTTCATTTCTCCAACACTTAACTTGCTTCTCTTAATTAGTTGCACCTGGCATATTGTGGGTGTCTGAAGTCATCTCAGGGGTAGGTCTCATGAGTGCTATAACAGTGTCCTCTAGGGCATGGTCTAACCCCCCACCCCCACCCCGTCCTGTGCAGTGCTGAACTGGTTGTCATTTCAGGCTAGCTCCCTGTCTGGGCCACATGGTACTTTGTCTAGTGGTCTTCTCAGGCTATCTCTTCAGGGCAGGACTGGTGCCACCTGGAATCATGGTAGAGTCCAGGCCTGTGCTTCCATTGGTAGCCACATCTTAATCCACAACCCTGCAGTAGCAGGGATCTGTTACCACCAAAAGCCAGGTGGATGTCAATGGTCTGGGCTGCCATCCAGGGATATGTTGATGTCTAAGTGCCTTGCAGAACTGGCCCTACCCATCTCCTGGGCATTCTTGGAGGGGTTGTCATGGGGTCATGAGAGGAGGAGAGCTGAGCTTTCCCCTAGCCAACTTCAGTACTCCAGAGAGTGGGCCTAAGGATACAAGATGGGAGAGCTAGCCTTGCCATTCATCTCCCACACAATGGCATGAATGAGAGAGAGATACCCTACTCCCTGCTTTCCACTTCCTACCAATGGCAGTCAGGAGAGTTAGCCCCAAGGTCATCAGAGCAGGAGAGCTGTCGCTGCCCCTCACCTGTTGCTGCCGTAGTACTCAGGAAAGCAGGTCCTGCACCTCACTGGCAGCATAGTAGAAATGACTCTAGATGTGGGGCTTGCAGGTTACCAGACACCAAGGGTATGAGTGTGGGAGTGCCAGTCCTGCCTCTTATCTGCTGGGCAGCAGTGTGGATGAGGGAGAGATGCCTTTCTTCCCTGTTTCAACCTTCAACATTTATAGCAAGTGAAAGATGGCCCCAGGAGTCATGAGAAAAGGAGAGCTATGTCCCTCACCAGCTGCAACACTCGGGAGAGTGAGGCCTGTACCACTCCCCTGGTTGTGAAGAAGGCTGGTGAGACAGCCCAGAGGGCATAAGAGTGGGAGACCCTGCAGGATGATCAGCTCAAATACCTCTCAGGCCAGATCCAGGGCTTTGACTTGGCCCACCCCAACATTTACCCCAAAAATGAACTGCTGGAATGCATAAAGGGATTGGTCCTAAGGATTCAAACCTACAGTATCTTCATGACAAAGGGCAACAACAGGATATCCAAGAGTAGTCCTAGTGACATTCCAATAGTGATAGAGTATCAGAAGCCAGAGGCCTCATATGACTCATTGCAATGAACATGTGTAAGCAAAAAAGTATGGACAAAAGGGTATACTGTGCGACACAGTGTGACACACCACAATTTTCACAATGAGATTTCTTTTACCCTGTTGAGGCAGGAGGTTGCAAGGGTTGAGAGAGGATTTGAAGGGAGGGAGAGATGAATGTAATAGGGATGCATGATGTGAAATTCACAAAGAATGAATAAATAGTTATAAAAATGATACAAACACTATGAAAATAAACAAACAAAAACTGGCATTTCCTTTTTTAAATTTTTTAAATATTTTCTTTATTTACATTTCAAATGTTATCTCCTTTCCCAGTTTTGCTTCTGGAAACCCCCTATCCCATGCTCCCTTTCCCTGCTTCTATGAGGGTGCTCCCCCACACACTCCTGCCTCCTCACCCTGCTATTCCTCAACTCTGAGGCATTGAGAAATCACAGGACCAAGGACTTCTCCTCCCATTGACTTTCAACAAGGCCATATGCTGCTATATATTCAGCTGGAGGTATGGGTCACTTTTTGGTTGGTGGTTTAGTCCCTGGGAGATCTGGAGTTCAGGTTGATTGATACTGTTGTTCTTCCTATGGGGTTGCAAACCCTTTCAGCTCCTTCAGTCCTTTCTCTAACTCCTCCATTGAGGTCCCCATGCTCAGTGCAATGGCTGGTTGCAAGCATCCAACTCTGTATTTGTTAGGCTCTGGAAGAATCTGAGGATACAGCTATATCAGGCATCTGTCAGTGAGTACTACTTGGCATCTGCAATAATATCTGGGTTTGGTGTCTGTAAATGGGATGGATCCAGAGGTAAGGCCATCTCTGAATGGCCTTTCCTTCAGTCTCTGATCCACACTTTGTCTCCAAAATTCCTCCTGTGAGTATTTTATTCGCCCTTTTAAGAAGCACTGAAGCATCCCCATTTTGGTCTTCCTTAACCTTGAGCTTCATGTGGTCTGTGAATTGTATCTTGGGTATTCAGAGCTTTTGGGCTATAGCCACTTATCAGTGAGTGCATGCAATGTGTGTTGTTTTGTGAGTGGATTATCTCACTTAGGATGATATTTTCTACTTCCATCCATTTGCCTAAGAATTTCATGAAGTCATTGTTTTAAGTAGCTGAGTAGTAAAATATTGTGTAAAGGTACCACATTTTCTGTATCTATTCCTCTGTTGAAGGACATCTGGGTTCTTTCCAGCTTCTGGCTACAATAATTAAAGCTACTAGAAACATAGTGGAGCATGTGTACTTGTAATATGTTGGATCATCTTTTGAGTATATACACAGCAGTGGTATAGCTGAGTTCTCAGGCCCTATGTCCAATTTTCTGAGGAACCACAGACTGATTTCCAGAGTGGTTGTACCAGTTTGCAGTCCCAACAACAATGGAAGAGTGTTCCTCTTTCTTCACATCCTTAACAGCATTGGTAGTCAACCTGAGTTTTTGATCTTAGCCATTCTGACTGTTTTGAGGTGGAATCTCAGTGTTGTTTTGATTTATATTTCCCAAAAGACTAAGGACGTTGAACATTTCTTCAGTTCCTTCTCAGCCATTCGATATTTCTAAATTGAGAATTATCTGTTTAACTCTGTACCCCATTTTAATTGGATATAGGATTGGGAAAGATCTTTTCCCTACATGTTGGTTGCCATTTTGTCCTATTGACAGTGCCCTTTGCCTTAAAGAAGCTTTGCAATTTTATGAGTTTCCATTTGTCAATTCTTGATCTTAGAACACAAGCCACTGGTGTTCGGTTCAGGAAAATTTCCCCTGAGCCTATGTGTTTGAGACATTTCCCCATGTTCTCTTCTATTAGTTTCAGTGTCTCTGGTTTCATGTGGAGGTCCTTGATCCACTTAGGCCTAAGCTTTGTTCAAGGAGATAAGAATGGACCAATTTGCATTCATCTACATGCTTACATGCTGACATCCATTTGAACCAGCAACATTTGTTGAAAATGCTGTCTTTTTTCTACTAGATGGCTTTAACACTTTTGTCAAAGATCAAGTAGCCATAGCTGTGTAGGTTCATTTCTGGTCTTCAATTATGTTTCACTGATCTACCTGCCTGTCTCTGTATCAAGATCATGCAGTTTTTATCACTGTTGCTCTGTAGTATAGCTTGAGGTCAGGGATTGTGATTCCCTCAGAAGCACTTTGATTGTTGAGACTAGTTTTCGCTATCCTGCGTTTTTTGTTATTCCAGATGAATTTGCCAATTGCTATTTCTAACTCTATGAAGAATTGAGTGGGAATTTTGATGGGGATTTTGTTAAATCTGTAGATTGCTTTTGGCAAGAACCTGCCAATCCATGAGTATGGAAGATCTTTCCATCTTCTGAGATCTTCTAAGATTTCTTTCTTCAGAGACTTGAAGTTCTTGTCATACAGATCTTTGACTTCCTTAGTTAGAGTCACGTCCAGGTATTTTTTGCTATGTGTGATTATTTTGAAGGGTGTCATTGATGTAATTTCTTTCTCAGCCTGTTTATCCTTTGAGTAGAAGAAGGCTACTGATTTCTTTGAGTTAATTTTATATGCAGCCACTTTGCTGAAGTTGTTTAACAGGTGTAGGTGTTCTCTGGTGGAATTTTTGGGCTCACTCAAGTATACATACTATCATACGATCTGCAAATAGTGATATTTCGACTTCTTCCTTTCTAATTTGTATCCTTCTGACCTCCTTTTGTTGTTTAAATTCTCTGGCTAGGACTTCAAGTCCTGAATAGGTAGTGAGAGAGAGGGTAGCCATAGATTTCAGTGGGATTGCTTCAAGTTTATCTCCATTTACTTTGATTTTGGCTACTAGTTTGCTGTATATTGCTTTCCTATGTTTCCATATAGGCCTTGAATTCCTGATCTCTCCAAGACTTTTACCATGAAGTGATGTTGAATTTTGTCAAGTGCTTTCTCAGCATCTAGTAAGATCATTGTGTAACTTTTTTCTTTGAGTTTGTTTTTAATAGCAGATTATGAGGATGGATTTCTATATATTGAACCATCCCTGCATCCCTAAGATGAAGCCTACTTGATCATGATAGAGGCTTGTTTTGATGTGTTCTTGAATTGAGTTTCCAAGAATTTTCTTGAGTATTTTTACATCTATATTCATAAGTGAAATTGGTTTGAAGTTCTCTTTCTTAGTTGGGTCTTTGTGTGATTTAGATCAGAGCATAATTGTGGCTTCATAGGATGAACTGAGTAGTGTACCTTCTGTTTCTATTTTGTGAAATACTTTCAAGAGTATTGGTATTAGGTGTTCTTTGAAGATCTGATAGAATTCTGCAATAAACCCATCTGGTCCTGGGCTTTTTGTGGGGGAGGGTGGGAGACATTAAATGACTGCTTCTATTTCTTCAGAGATTACAGGACTGTTTAGTGTTTTTTTTTTTTTTTTAAATCTAATCCTGATTTAACTTTGTTACCTGCTATCTGTCTAGAAAATTATCCACTTCATCCAGATTTTCCAGTTTTGCCAAGTATATGTTTTTTTGTAATAGGATCTGGTGATTTTTTAAAAATTCCCTCAGTTTCTGTTGTTTTGTTTCTTTTTATTTCTGATTTTGTTAATTAGGATACTGTCCCTTTGCCCTCTATTTAGTTTGGCTAAGAGATTATTTATCTTGTTGATTTTCTCAAAGGAACAGCTCCTGGTTCGGTTGATTCTTTGTATAGTTCTTTTTTTGTTTCTACTTTGTTGATTTAAATCCTGAGTTTGATTATTTCCTGCCATCTACTCCTCTTGGGTGAATTTGCTTCTTTTTGTTCTAGAGCTTGCAGGTATGCTGTCAAGCTGCTAGTGTATGTTCTCTCCAGTTTCTTTCTGGAGGCACTCAGAGCTGTGACTTTTCCTTTTAGATGGCTTTCATTGTGTCCCATAAGTTTGGGTATGTTGTACCTTCATTTTCATTAAATTCTAAAAAGTCTTTAATTTCTTTATTTATTCCTTGACCAAGTTATCATCAAGAAGGACATTGTTCAGCTTCCATGTGTATGTGGGCTTTCTGTTGTTTCTGTTGCTATTGAAGAACAGTATTAGTCCGTGGTGATCTGGTAGGATGCATGGGATTATTTCAATCTTCTTGTATCTGTTGAGGCCTGTTTTGTGACCAATTATATGGTCAGATTTGAAGAAGGTACCATGAGGTGCTGAGAAGAATATATATTCTTTTGTTTTATGATGAAATATCCTATAAATAACTGTTGAATCCAATTGGTTCATGACTTTTGTTAGTTTCACTATAACTCTGTTAAGTTTCTGTTTCCATAGTCTGTCCATTGCTGAGAGTAGGGTGCTGAAGTCTCCCACTATTATTGTGTGAGGTGCAATGTGCACTTTGAGTTTAAGTAAAGTTTCTTTTATGAATGTGGATTCCCTTGCATTTGGAGCATAGATGTTCAGAACTGAAAGTTCTTCTTGGTAGATTTTACTTTTGATAAGTATGAAGTGTCCCTCCTTGTCTTTTTTAACAGCTTTAGGTTGAAAGTTGATTTTATTTAATATTAGAATGGCTACTCCTGCTTGTTTTCGGGGACCATTTACTTGGAAAATTGGTTTTCATCTTTTTACTCTGAGGTAGTGCCTGTTCTTGTCACTGAGGTGTTTCCTGTATGCAGCAAAATGCTGGATCCTGTTTACATATCCAGTCTGTTAGTCTATGTCTTTTTATTGGGTAATTGAGTCCATTGATGGTATCAGATAATAAGGAAAAGTGATTGTTGCTTCCTGTAATTTTTATTGTTAGAGGTGGAATTACATTTGTGTGGCTATCTTCTTTTGGGTTTACTTTCTTGCTTTTTCTATGGTGTAGTTTCCCTCCTTGTGTTGGAGTTTTCCCTCTATTAGCGTTTGTAGGGTTTGGTTTTGGGAAAGAAAGTGTAAATTTAGTTTTGTCATGGAATATCTTGTTTTCTCTGTCTATGGTAATTGAGATTTTGGGGGGAGGTATAGTAGCCTGGGCTGGCATTTGTGTTCTCTTTGGATCTGTATTATATCTGTCCAGGATCTTCTGGCTTTTATAGTCTCTGGTGAGAAGTCTGGTGTAATTCTGATAGGCCTGCCTTTATAAGTTACTTGACCTTTTACTTTTACTGCTTTTAAAATTCTTTCTTTGTTTTGTGCATTTGGTATTTTGATTATTATGTGACAGGAAAAATTTCTTTTCTGGTCCAATCTATTTGGAGTTCTGTAGACTTCTTGGATGGTGATGGATATCTCTCGTTATTATAGTTTTCTTCTATAATTTTGTTGAAGATATTTACTGATCCTTTAAATAGGGAATCTTCACTCTCTTCTATACATATTATCCTTAGGTTTGGTTTTCTCATTGTGTCCTGGATTTCCTGGATATTTGGGGTTAGGAACTTTTTTTTTTTAACTTAATTTTTATTATTATTATTTAATCGTTTTTAATTAGATATTTCTTTATTTAAATTTCAAATGCTATCCTGAAAGTTACCTATACCCTCCCCCTGCCCTGCTCCCCTACCTACCCACTCCCACTTCTTGGCCCTGGTGTTCCCCTTTACTGGGGCATATAAAGTTTGCAAAACCAAGGAGCCTCTCTTCCCAATGATGTCTGACTAGGCCATCTTCTCCTACATATGCAGTTAGAGACACAAGCTCTGGGGGTACTGGTTAGTTCATATTGTTGTTCCACCTATAGGGTTGCAGACCCCTTCAGCTCCTTGAGTATTTTCTCTAGCTAGGAGCTTTTTTATTTTTCATTTTTCTTTCACTGTTTTGACAATGTTTTCTGTGGTATCTTCTGCATCAGAGATTCTCTCTTCTTCTTTTTCTTCTTCTTTTTCTTCTTTTTTTCTTCTTTTTCTTCCTTTTTTTCTTCTTTTTCTTCTTCTTCTTCTTCTTCTTCTTCTTCTTCTTCTTCTTCTTCTTCTTCTTCTTCTTCTTCTTCTTCTTCTTCTTCTACTCAGTTGGTGAGGCTTGCATCTATGACTCCTGGTCTCTTTCCTGGGTTTTCTATCTCCAGAGTTGTCTTTCTTTGTCATTTCTTTCTTGTTTCTAGTTCCATTTTTAGATCTTGGATAGTTTTGTTTAATTCCTTCACCTGTTTAGTTGTATTTTCCTGTAATTCTTTAAGGGATTTTTGTTTGTTTGTTTCTTCTTTAAGTGATTCTACCTGTTTACCTGTGTTCTCCTGTATTTCTTCAAGGGAGTTATTTACGTCCTTCTTAAAGTCCTCTACTTCATGAGATGTGATTTTAGATCAGTCTTGCTTTTCCAGTCTGTTGTGGTATCCACGACTTGCTGTAGTGGGAGAACTGTGTTCTGATGATGCCAAGTAGCCTTGGTTTCTGTTGCTTATCTTCTTGTGCTTGCCTCTTGCCATATGGTTATGTCTGGTGTTAGTTGGTCTTGCTGTTCTGACTGAAATCTGTATGCCTGTGATTTTAGGTGTGTCAGCACCCCATGGAGACCAGCTCTTTCTGGGTGGGATTTGGGTATGGAACACTGTGCCACACAGTTAACTCCAGGGCACAGATGGAGACCAGAAGGATCCTGACCCCAGTTGCTCCTCAGTTTCTATGCCCTGTGGTCTCCTGACAGTTCCCTCTTTGGCCAGTTATTAGAGCAAAAGTGTTAGTCTCACCTGTGAACTTAGGAGTGACATCACTCCTTGGAGACCAGCTCTCTCTTGGTGGAATTTGGATATGAAGAACTGTGCCAGATGGTTAACTTCAGGGCACAGATGGAGACTGGAAGGATCCTGTCCAAAACTGGCATTTCCTAAAATTATAATTTGAAATAACATTATTTCACATCCCATCTATTTTACTTATAGCTACTTGCATACAACTCTAACTGAAAGCGGGTATTTAAACAGTATTTGCACTCTCGTGCTCATAGAAGAATCATATAATAGGCCAAAGGAAAAAGCATCTCAGCTATTCATGGATGGCTCAGTGGATATAAAAATGTCAGCACATATTTGTACATGGTTCAGGTTCTTAGTCAGCCCTAAAAATAAAAGATGCATAGACAGAACAGCATAAATGGGCCTTAAAGAACATTGTACTAACTGAAAAAAAGCCAGTTCCAGAAAGTCAACACTGTATGATCTTACTTATGAGAAATGTCTATAGCAGGCACATTCATGGAAATAGAAGGTGGAAAGATAGTTTCAGGAACTGTGGAAGAGGAACAGTGTTAAACAAATATGGAACTCCTGTTTACAAAATGAAAAGGCCTCTAGAAATAACTGGTTGAGATAACTACAACAGTATGAAGGTCTTTAAAATGGCTAAATTTTAAATGAATAACTTGTGACTATTATAGCATAATTTTGTGTATGTGTTTATTACATGTGTACATATGTGTGTGAGTGTGTGAATGTGGGTACACATGTAGAGAACAGAGGATAACTTTAGATATTGGTACTCTCCTTCTGCCTTCTTTGAGACAGGATCACTTATTATTTGCTGCTATGTACACCAGGATAGCTAGCTTACAAGAATCTGGGAGTCTTCTCCCATCTAACCATAGGAGTACTTCAATGACAGACACATGTTCCCACATGATATTTTATGGTGTTCTGGGGATCCAGGTCCTCACAGTTGTGGAGCAAGTGCTTTTCTGAACTACCTTTTCTGTTTTTTCAAGTTCAAACAAAATATAAAACAAAAACCCAAATGTACACATTTGTTCTGTTGCTATGCATAATAACACTAAATAGTGGTCCTGAAGATATGTTTTCCCCAAGTGAGGAGATCCTCGTGTACACCAAGGGATGCTATGTAAACTTACCCCCAAGTTATCTCTGATTGATCAATGAGGAATCCTACAGCCTGTAGCTGTGCAGAATAGAGGTAGGCAGGGCTTCCTTTCCTGAGCTTGGAGTCTGCGAGCAGAATGAGGAGAGAGAGGAAAAGGGAGAAGATACCATGGGCTAGGTGGATAATGAGACCATGGTCATGGGGATCAGCCTGTTGGAGTAAGAGTGGTCTGGACAGAACTTGGCAAGTGATATCTCGGGATTATCGACAGGGAAATATACAAAATAACATAGAGTGTTGTTATCTGCCCAACTCTACTGCTTTAAGACTAATTATAAATATAAAGGTTTTGTGTATCTTATTTGGGAATTAAATGACCTAAGGTGGGATAGAAATTCACAATTAATGTTCATTACTATACTCAAAACAAACTAAACAAACAAAAATCTCAACCTATTTGCACTATATTAATACTCTCTTTTTCCATATATATATATACATACATATGGAAATTTATATATATAATTGGTAATATTTATATAATATAATTGGTAAATACTAGGCTGCAGAATGGGTGTAAAATTCTTCTCAGAACAAGCGTGTGTTTCTTGAAAACAAATTATAGCTAGTTATATGAGTACCGGCTACATCCCTTGATAAGTTCAAACAAATAGACAGGGAGCAGCAGGAAATACCCATGTCAGTGATGACATGGCATAATGCATCATTGGAATTAGACTTCCCTGACTACCAAAGAAGCTGTCCCTGCAGAAAATACTGCACACTTCTGGCTTCATTCTGTGGGGCAAAAAGAAATGAGTTGACTTAATCATGGATTAGATTAAGCTCTGGGAAAGAATCAATACACATTATTCAAATGCCTCAAGTCCAACTTTGTAGTTTATTTAACAGGATTTATGAGAACAAAATTGGAGAATTCAATAAATTAAATTATCCCCTCAAATCCCCACTGGAAAGAAAAGGAATCTTCACTAGGAGACTTGAGAACTTATTTACTAGAGAAGAAAGTTCTTGATTCTCAGGGGTACCCCCACCTCATGGAGAAGGAACAATGTTCAAAGACAGAACCAAGGCATCCACACAGGTTCCTTCCAGTCTGTCTGGGCTGGGGCCTTAGAATGCACCATTGGAATTAAATGACCTAAGGTGGGATAGAAATTCACAATTAATGTTCATTTATATATCATTTGTCTTGGGAACAAACTGTACAGCCAGCCCCACAACACCACTCCACTTGCAGGCGCTCTAACATGCCCAGGATTAGAGGCTCACAGGGTCCCAGGAGCTTGGTCACACCAGGATCTTAAAGTGCCAAAGGCAGCTTGACTCCTAGGAGCTAGGACACAGCCAGGATCTCAGGATCCCAGAATAACAGGATCACAGAGACAGCTAAACTTAAGAGAAGTTCTGATACAACCAGGATCACAGGAAGGACAAACTCCAGTCAGACATAGCCAGGTCAGGTAGCACTAGAGATAACCAGATGGCGGGAGGCAAGCATAAGAACGTAAGCAACAGAAACCAAGGTTACTTGGCATCATCAGAACCCAATTATCCCCCCATAGCAAGTCCTTGATACACCAACACATCAGAAAAGCAAGATTCAGATCTAAAAATCACTTCTCATGATGATGATAGGTGACATTAAGAAGGACATAAATAATTCCCTTAAAGAAGTACTGGAGAACACAGGTAAACAGCTAGAAGCCCTTAAAGAGAAAACATAAAAATCCCTTAAAGAGTTATAGGAAAACAGAATCAAACAGGTGAAGGAAAGGAACAAAACCATCCAGGATCTAAAAATGGAACTAGAAACAATAAAGAAATCAGAAAGGGAGACAACCCTGGAGTTAGAAAACCTAGGAAAGAGATCAGGAGTCATAGATGCAAGCATCACCAACAGAATACAGAAGATAGAAGAGAGAATTCTGGGTGCAGAAGATACCATAGAAAATATTGACACAAGAGTGAAAGAAAACACAAAAAAGCAAAAGGCTCCTAACTCAAAACATTCAGGAAATCCAGGACAAAATGAGAAGAACAAACTTAAGGATAATAGGTATAGAACAGAGTGAAGATTCCCAACTTAAAGGGCCAGTAAATATCTTCAACAAAATTATAGAAGAAAACTTCCCTAACCTAAAGAAATTGATGCCGTGAACATACAAGAAGCCTACAGAACACCAAATAGACTGGACCAGAAAATAAATTTCTCCTGTCACATAATAATCAAAACACGAAATGCTCTAAACAAAGAAAGAATTTTAAAAGCAGTAAGGGTAAAATGTCAAGTAACATATAAAGGCAGACCTATCAGAATTACACAAAACTTCTCACCAGAGACTATGAAAGCTAGAAGATCCTGGGCAGATGTCATACAGACCCAAAGAGAACACAAATGCTAGCCTAGGCTACTATACCCAACAAAACTTTCAATCACCATAGATGGAGAAAACAAGATATGCCATGACAAAAACAAATTTACACAATATTTTTCCACAAATCCAGACCTACAAAGGATAAAAGATGGAAAAAACCAACACAAGGATTGAAACTACATTCTAGAAGAAGCAAGGAAGTGATCTTTCAACAAACCTGCACAAACATTATTCCACCTCTAACAAGAAAATTAACAGGAAGTAGCAATCACTTTTCCTTTAGATCTCTTAATATGAAAATTAATATTACCAACATATCCTTATCTATCGAAATTTAAAAATATGAGGAATTAGAAAGTTGTCAGCTGTCATCCCATGATCTCTCTAATTTCGTAATGGAAGAAATAGGTCCAATATTGTACAATCCATATAGACTTTCTACTTGTTTGTGCATGACAGATTCTTGCTGTGTGCCACATAATTGTCTTGAACTCATGCTTCTTCTATCTCAGCCTCTCTATGAGTAGGATTGTTTATTTGGTGTTTTTTACACTATACTATGGTTTTCAGAACAGCTTACATATTACAAAATTATTTATACAGCCAAAAGAATTGTAGACAATTAATTTGGGAGGTGGCTTGTAAGGGAACAGCAAAGAGTGAGACTGAAGGCTTTGCTTGATATTTATAATTATTGTATCAATTTTGAACAAGAGAACTTAATAAGTTCTCTTATTCTGAGATGAATGCTTTTCAAAATCATGACAGCCAATGAACCAGAATCTTACCCTCACCTAACGTCTGTGCCACCCTCCAAGCAGAACAATTGTTCATTGAAACATTTGATGAATGACTTCATGGATAGACCATCTTAATACACACACCATTTCTTAAATGAATGTAACCTGTTCCCTGTGGGCTGAGAATGACAATTGCTAAAGTCAAGTAGCTTTGACCATAGCAGGAAATCTGTATCTAAAAATTGTGCCTACAATTCATTCCTTGGAACAGCAGAACTGTCAACTCTTAGCTTATCTACTATGGAGGTAAAATCCTTTGGTGATATGAAGGACATTCAAGTACAGCCTTATTACAATGAGCTCCAATGTGCAAAAACTGTTATTTTGTGTTTGTACCACGGTAAGAGCCAAGATTTTAAGCTCTACTAAAAACTAAACAAACAAACAAGAAGACTTTATCTATTTATGTTCATTTCAAAAACTAATAGTGATATATTATTTTTAAATACCATGCAGTTAATATATTTGGAATTATTAAAAATTTATATTGAGAAAAACATGTATTTTCAGTATTGCTGTAGACAAACATCTACATAAGACTGTCCAACTAATTGTTGATTTATATCAAACAACTTTTATAATGCTCATTTTTATTATAATATTTTATAAATTCTAAAGAATATGATAAAAAATGAAAGGGAGCTCTTCTTGTGCTCGCTTCGGCAGCACATATACTAAAAATGAAAGGGGACTCTTCAGGAGGAGTTGGGGTGCAAAGGGAAAGAAGAATGTGAAGTCTATTTACTCAAAATATGTTTTTAAATGTTAACAAATTCAGATAAATTGAAATTATGTATCTTTTCTCATAATGCAATAAAACTAAAATCAAAGAAAAAAATCACTGGTAAAGTTTTTAATAAAATTTACATGTGGATTATACTCATAAGATTCCCTCCCTCAAGATTTAAAACACTGTCTTTATCCTTATACTATTAAGCCATAGTCCACTCCAGAGATTGTCACTATTTTAACAGATTAGTTTTGCTTGCTTTGTGAGGTGTTGGAAAATACATGGAATGATACTACATGACTATTTTTAAATGTATCTGAATTTTTATTCAACCTAATCATTTTTCAGTTTCCTCATGCTGATGTGGATATTTGTAATTTGTTCCCTTTTACTGCTCAATACCATTCCCGGCTGATAAGCATATCAGTAGTCATCAAAGAAATACAAATAAAAACCATGCTGCCGAGGAATGGCAGCTCTAACGTATGGCAATGGCAGCTACAGATTGAGAAGCAGATCTTGGGGTCAGAGTATGATAAGGAAGCACCTCTCTACAAAACAATTTGATTGTTTCTGAGATCACTAGACATTATAGCCCCACAACTCCATCCCACTCAAATGTCACTGTGGAAAAATGTTCATAGCAGCTGTGAGTATAAAGGTCCCAACCCTGAAACAACCCAAATTTCTATAGACAGGAGGATGGATATAAAAAAGAAAAGAGAACTGGGTACTGCAGGAATCTAACTAGTGGCTGTCATACAGCAATCCAAAGTGTCTAGTTTCATATGCCCTGTGATGAAGACAGAGGAGTTAATTTATGGTCCTGTATAAGGAGAGAGAGGTTAAGAGCTTGAGTCACACAGTCAGAATGCTCCATACTTGAAACCCAGGTCTTATTAGCTGTGTGTTCTTAGACAAACCTGGGTCTCTAACTATATAAGAAATTTGTATGGCACAAACCACAAGCACCATGAGACTTAGAAGAGAGCAGTGATAAGTGTACAGGGTAACATGCAGCATTTAAGATGCTGCATTATTACGAAGGAAGTGAAAGATTTGTATGACAAGAACTTCAAGTCTCTGAAGTAAGAAATTGAGGAAGATCTCAGAAGATGGAAGGATCTCCCATGCTTATGGATTGGCAGAATCAATATAGTAAAAATGGCTATCTTGCCAAAAGCTAGCTACAGATTCAATGCAATCCCCATCAAAATTCCAACTCAATTCTTCAAGGATCTAGAAAGGACAATTAGCAAGTTCACCTGGAATAACAAAAACCTAGATTAGCAAAAACTCTTCTCAACAATAAAAGAACCTCTGGTGGAATCACCATGCCTGACCTCAAGCTGTACTACAGAGCAATCCTAACAAAAACTGCATAGTACTGGTACAGCAACAGACAGGTAGATCAATGGAATAGGATCGAAGACCCAGAAATGAATCCACACACCTATGGTCACCTGATCTTTGACAAGGGAGCTAAAACTATCCAGTGGAAAAAAGACAGCCTTTTCAACAAATGGTGCTGGCACAACTGGCAGCTATCATGTAGAAGACTGGGAATNGGAATTGATCCATTCTTCTCTCCTTGTACTAAGGTCAAGTCTAAGTGGTTGAAGGACCTCCACATAAAACCAGAGACACTGAAACTTATAGAGGAGAAAGTGGGGAAATGCCTCGATGATATGGGCACTGGGGAAAAATTCCTGAACAAAACAGCAAAGGCTTGTGCTGTAAGATCAAGAATTGACAAATGGGACCTCAGAAAGTTACAAAGCTTCTGTAAGACAAAAGATACTGTCAACAGGACAAAAGGGCCACCAATGGATTGGGAAAGGATCTTTACCAACCCTAAATCAGATAGGGGACTGATATCCAATATATATAAAGAACTCAAGAAGGTGGACACCAGAAAATCAAATATCCCCATTAAAAAGTGGGGAACAGAGTTAAACAAAGAATTCTCAACTGAGGAATACCGAATGGCTGAGAAGCACTTGAAAAAATGCTCAACATCCTTAATCATCAGGGAAATGCAGATCAAAACACCCCTGAGATTCCACCTCACACCAGTAAGAATGGCTAAGATCAAAAATTCAGGTGACAACAGTTGCTGGCGTGGATGTGGAGAAAGGGGAACACTCCTCCATTGTTGGTGGGAATGCAAGCTGGTTCAACCACTCTGGAAATCAGTCTAGCGGTTCCTCAGAAAATTTGACATAGTACTACCGGAAGATCCTGTAATACCTCTACTGGGCATATATCCAGAAGATATTCCATCTGGTAACAAGGACACATGTTCCACTATGTTCATAGCAGCCTTATTCATAATAGCCAGAAACTGGAAAGAACCCAGATGTCTTTCAACAGAGGAATGGATACAAAAAATTTGGTATATTTACACAATGGAGTACTACTCAGCTATTAAAAACAATAAATATACTCAGCTATTAAAAACAATAAATATATGAAATTCCTAGGCAAATAGATGGATCTGGAGGCCATCATCCTGAGTGAAGTAACCCATTCACAAAAGAACTCACATAACATGTACTCACTGATATGTGGATATTAGCCCAGAAACCTAGACTACCCAAGATACAATTTACTAAACACATGATACTCAAGAAGAAGGAAGANCCCTTCCTAGAATTAAGAACAAAGCACACATTGAAAGAGTTAAAGAGATCATGTGTGAAGCTGAATCCAAAGGATGGACCCAACGACTGCGGCTGCCAGGGATCCATCCCACAATCAGCCACCAAACATAGACACTATAGCATATGCCAGCAAGATAGTGCTGAAAGGGCCCGGATATAGCTGTCTCGGGGGAAACTATGCCAATGCCTGGCAAACATGGAGGTGGAAGCTCACAGTCAGCTATTAGATGGAACACAGGGTTCCCAAGGAAGAAGGAGCTAGAGAAAGTACCCAAGGAGCTGAAGGGGTCTTCAACCCTCTAGGTAGAATAATAACCATGAACTAACTAGTAACCCCTGAGCTCATGTCTCTAGCTGCATATATAGAAGAGGATGGCCTAGTTGGCCATCAGTGGGAAGAAAGGCCCCTTGGTCATGCAGACTTTATATGCCCCAATACAGGGGAACGCCAGGGCCAAGAAGTGGGAGCGGATGGGTAGGGGAGCAGGGCCGGGAAGGGGGAGAGTATAGGGAACTTTCTGGATAACACTTGAAATGTAAATGAAGAAAATATCTAATAAAAGTTAAAAAAAAAAGAAAACAAGTCACAGTTTTAAGTTCTGAGGTAGTGATCAACAGTTACATTTACGTTATTAAAAATCTTTTGCACATTTATCCATAATAAATTTTAATTTCGGAATAAGAAAAAAAAGATGCTGCATTAATTAATTTCATCTATCCTTATCATTTTTCATGCCCCATTTCTAGTAAGAGCAGGAAGAAAGTCACAAGCAATTATAAAGCAGGTCATCCAAAATACTAAATAGAAATAAGATGTGCTTCAGTGATATGTAGGAGGAGGCTAGCATGAGTTAGAAAATTTTGCTCAGATTTTTTCATTAGATTTATAGAGCTATTATCATGAGCAAATCATCAGGAAGAGGCAACATAATGCAATAAAAAAGCCATCAAGTCTGAAATTCCAGAGCCTCAGGTTTGATTTTTGTCTCATCCACTGAGGAGGAAATAGAATTTTAGGTTAGAAATGTAATCATTCTAAGTTAGAATGTCATTGTTCATAAATGATGACAGATCTTCTTTCAGAAGGTCATAGTGAATTACAAAAGAAAAGCTTCACAAATTGTTAGCACAAGAGCGTTATCTAAAGCCTGGAGCTATGACAATCACCGTAAGTGAGTGGGAAGCATTGTCTACTTGCATCTCTTGGGATGAAGCTGGTGTGTATCTTTTCAAAGAGGATAGTGAGCCTCAACAATGACTCTTAAATAGCTAGTGGTCACTTCAAGAATCTAGGAGTTCATCTTGGGTCCCAGGTCCCTCAGAGACCAGTCTGTGCAGATGAGAGTGCACACTGCAGAAGCAACACAGCTTCTGGGACAGACCCCATTTCAGGCTCCAGATATCCGGGCACCTTCCCCACCAGAGAAGAGGTGTCCACCTGGGAGGGCTTTGCCTGCCGGAGCTCGAGAGAGAACCATCTTGTCTCCCGGGTCCCTCTGAGACCAGTCTGCGCAGATCAGCTCGGAGACTGCAGAGGGTGAACTAGCAGACTGCAGAAACAACACAGCTTCTGGGAGCAGCAGAAACAACACAGCTTCTGGTATAGACCACCATTTCATCCTCCAGATATCTGGGCACCTTCTCCACCAGAAAAGAGGTGTCTACCTGGGAGGGCTCTGACAGCCAGAGCAGGCAAAAGAGCCATCTTGTGTCTTGGGTTTTTTGGAGACCAGTCTGTGCAGGTGAGCACACAGACTGCAGAGGAAACCCGTCTTCTGGGACAGGCCCTGTTTTGGGCCCTCGTCTTCAGCCAGGAGGCAGGTCTGAAGGCCAGAACTCTGTGCACCCTCCCAGCAAGAGGAGAGATTGCCTGAAGAAAGTACTCTGACTATTGAAACTCAGAAGAGAACTGGACTCCTAGGACAGCTGACAAAGGCTAATAGAATCACAGGAGGAAGAGGATCCAGCCAGAGACAACTATAACAACTAACACCAGAGATTACCAGATGGTAAAAGGCAAACATAAGAATCTTACCAACAGAAACCAAGATAGCTACCATCATCAGAACCCAGCACTCCCACCTCAGCAAGTCCTAGTTACCCCAACACATCTGAAAAGCAAGATTCTGATTCAAAATCATATTGCATGATGCTGGTAGAAGAACTTCAGAAAGGCATTAATAACTCACTTAAAGAAATACAGGAGAATACTGCTAAACAGGTAGAAGCCCTTAAAGAGGAAACACAAAAATCCCTTAAGGAATTACAGGAAAACACAATCAAACACATGATGGAATTGAACAAAACCATCCAAGACCTAAAAAGGGAAGTTGAAACAATAAAGAAAACCCAAAGGGAGATAACACTCGAGATAGAAACCCTAGGAAAGAAATCAGGAACCACAGATGTGAGCATCAGCAACAGAATACAAGACATGGAAGAGAGAATCTCAGGGGCAGAAGATTCCACAGAAAAAATGGGCACAACAATCAAAAAAAAAATGCAAAATGCAAAAAGATCCTAATTCAAAGCATCAAGAAAATCCAGTACACAATGAGAAGACCAAACCTACAGGTAATAGGGGTAGATGAAAATGAAGATTTTCACTTAAAGGGCCAGCAAATATCTTCAACAAAATAATAGAAGAAAACTTCCCAAATCTAAACAAAGAAATGCCCATGAACATACAAGAAGCCTACAAGACTCCAAATAGACTGGACCAGAGGAGAAATTCCTCCAGACAAATAATAATCAGAACAACAAATGCACTCAATAAAGACAGAATATTAAAACCATAAGGGGAAAAGGTCAAGTAACATATAAAGGCAGGCCTATTAGAATTACACCAGACTTCTCACTAGAGACTGTGAAAACCAGAAAATCCTGGACAGATGTTATACAGACCCCAAGAGAACACAAATGACAGACCAGGCTGCTATACCCAGCAAAACTCTCAATTACCATAGATGGAGAAACCAAAGTGTTCCATGTCAAATCCAAATTCACAAAATATCTTTCCAAGAATCCAGCCCTTCAAAGGATAATAACAAGAAAACACCAACACAAGGACAGAAGCTACACCCTAGAAAAAGCAAAAAAGTAATCCTTCAACAAACCTAAAAGAAGACAGCCACAAGAACAGAATCCCAACTTTAACAACAAAAATAACAGGAAGCAATAATTACTTTTCTTTAATTTCTCTTAACATCAATGGACTTAATTCCCCAATAAAAAGACATAGACTAATAGACTGGCTACACAAACAGGACCCAACATTTTGCTGCTTACAGGAAACCCACCTCAGGGGAAAAAGACAGACACTACCTCAGAGCGAAAGGCTGGAAAACAATTTTCCAAGAAAATGGTCCAAAGAAACAAGCTGGAGTAGACATTCTAATATCAAATAAAATTGACTTTCATGCAAAGTTATCAAAAATGACAAGGAGGGTCACTTCATACTCATCAAAGGAAAAGTCAACCCAGATGAACTCTTAATTCTGAATATATATGCTCCAAATACAAGGGCAGCCACATTCATTAAAGAAAGTGTAGTAAAGCTCAAAGCACACATTACACCTCAAACAATAATAGTGGGAGACTTCAACACCCCACTCTCACCAATGGACAAATCCTGGAAACAGAAACTAAACAGAGACATATAGACACTAACAGAAGTTATGAAACAAATGGATTTAACAGATATCTACAGAACATTTTATCCTAAAACAAAAGGATATACCTTCTTCTCAGCACCTCATGGTACCTTCTCCAAAATTGAGCATATAATTGGTCACAAAACAGGCCTCCACAGATACAAAAATATTGAAATTATCCCATGAATCTTATCTGACCACCATGGACTAAGGCTGATCTTCAATAAGAACATAAATAACAGAAAGCCAACATTCATGTGGTAACTGCACAACACCCTACTCAATGTTACCTTGGTCAAGGATGAAATAAAGAAAGAAATTAAAAACTTTCGAAAGTATAATGAAAATGAAGCCACAACATACCCAAACTTGTGGGACACAATGAAGGCAATCTCAAGAGAAAAACCCATAGCCCTGAGTGACTCCAAAAGGAAACTAGAGAGAGCATACACTAGCAGTCTGACAGCACACCTAGAAGCTCTAGAACTAAAGGAAGCAAATTCACCCAAGAGCAGTAGGTGGCAGGAAATAATCAAACTCAGGGCTGAAATCAACCAAGTGAAAAAAAAGAACAATTCAAAGAATCAACCCAACCAGGGGCTGGTTCTTTGAGAAAATCAACAAGATAAATGAACCCATAGCCAGACTAAATAGAGAGCACAAAGATAGTATCCTAATTAACAAAATCAGAAATGAAAAAGGAGACATAACAACAGAACCTGATAAAATCCAAAACATCATCAGATCCTACTACAAAAGTTTCAACAAAGCTAGAAAATCTGGCTGAAATGGACAACTTCTTAGACAGATACCAGGTACCAAAGTTAAACCAGGATCAGATTAACAATCTAAACAGTCCCATTTCTCCTAAAGAAATAGAAGCAGTCATCAATAATCTCCCAACCAAAAAAAGCCCAGGACTAGATGGGTTTAGTACAGAGTTCTATCAGACCTTCAAAGAAGACCTAATTCCAACTCTCCTCAACCTCTTCCACAAAATAGAAACAGAAGGTTCTCTACCCAATTCATTCTATAAAGCCACTTTTACTCTGATACCTAAACCACACAAAGATCCAACAAAAAAAGAGAACTTCAGACCAATTTCCTTTATGAATATCAATGCAAAAATACTCAATAAAATCCTTGCAAACCAAATTCAAGAACACATCAAAACAATCATCCATCATGACCAAGTAGGTTTCATCCCAGGGATGCAGGGATGGTTTAATATATGGAAATCCATCACCACAATCCACTATATAAACAAACTCAAAGACAAAAACCACATGATCATCTCATTAGATGCTGAGAAAGCATTTGACAAAAGTCTTGGAAAGATCAGGAATTCAAGGGCCATACCTAAACATAATAAAAGCAATATACAACAAACCAGTAGCCAACATCAAACTAAATGGAGAGAAACTCAAAGCAATTCCACTAAAATCAGGGACTAGACAAGGCTGCCAACTTTCTCCCTACCTATTCAGTATAGTACTAGAAGTCCCAGCCAGAGCAATTCAACAACAAAAGGAGATGAAGGGGATAAAAAAATGGAAAGGAAGAAGTCAAAATATCACTTTTTGCAGATGATATGATAGTATATATAAATGATGCCAAAAAGTCCACCAGAGAACTCTTAAACCTGATAAACAGCTTTAGTGCAGTAGCTGAATATAAAATTAACTCAAACAAATCAATGGCCTTTCTCTACACAAAGGATAAAAAGGCTGAGAAAGAAATTAGGGAAACAACACCCTTCACAATAGTCACAAATAATGTAAAATACCTTGGTGTGACTCTAACTAAGGAAGTGAAAGATCTGTATGACAAGAACTTCAAATCTCTGAAGAAAGAAATAGAAGAAGATCTCAGAAGATTGAAAGATCTCCCATGCTCATGGATTGGCAGGATTAATATAGTCAAAATGGCTATCCTAAAAAGCTAAAATGGCTAAACAAAAGCAATCTACAGATTCAATGCAATCCCCATCAACATTCCAACTCAATTCTTCACTGAGTTAGAAAGGACAATTTGCAAATTCACCTGGAATAATAAAAACCCTACTATTCTCAACAATAAAAGAACCTCTGTGGGAATTACCATGCCGAATATTAAGCTGTACTACAGAACAAATGTGATAAAAACTGCATGGCACTGATAGAGTGACAGATATGTAGATTAGTGGAATAGAATTGATGACCCAGAAATGAATCCACACACCTATGGTCACTTGATCTTTGACAAGGGAGCTAAAACTATCCAGTGGAAAAAATACATTTTCAACAAATGGTGCTGGCACAACTGGCGGTTATCATGTAGAAGAATCCAAATTGACCCTTTCTTTTCTCCTTGTACAAAGCTCAAGTCTAAGTGGATCAAAGACCTCCACATAAAACCAGAGAAACTGAAATTTATAGAGGAGAAATTGGGGGAAAGCCTCAAAGATATGGGCACAGGGAAAAAAATTCCTAAACAGAACAGCAATGGCTTGTGGTGTAAGTCCAAGAATTGACAAATGGGACCTTATAAAATTGTAAAGCTTCTGTGAGGCAAAAGACACTGTCAAGAAAACAAAAAGGCCACCCACAGATTAGAAAAGGATTTTTACCAATCCTAAATCTAATAGGGGACTAATATCCAATATATACAAAGAGCTCAAGATAGGGGACTAATATCCAATATATACAAAGACCTGGACTCCAGAAAATCAAATAACCCCATTAAAAAATGGTGTACAGAGCTAAACAAAGAATTCTCAACTGAGGAATACCAAATGGCTGAGAAGCACCTGAAAAAATGTTCATCTTCCTGAATCATCAGGGAAATGTAAATCAAAACATCCTTGAGATTCCAACTCACACCAGTCAAAAGGGCTAAGATCAAAAATTCAGGTGACACCAGATGCTGGTGAGGATGGGGAGAAAGAAGAACACTCCTCCATTGCTGGTGAGATTGCAAGCTTGTACAACCACTCTGGAAATCTGTCTGGCAGTTCCTCAGAAAATTTGACGTAGTACTACCCGAAGATTCAGCAATACCTCTCCTGGGCATATATACCCAGAAGATGTTCCAACTGGTAACAAGGACACATGCTCCACTATGTTCATAGCAGCCTTATTTATAATAGCCAGAAGCTGGAAAGAACCCAGATGTCCCTCAACAGAAGAATGGATACAGAAAATGTGATACATTTACACAATGGAGTACTACTCTGCTATTAAAAACAATGAATTTATGAAATTCTTGGGCAAATGGATGGATCTGGAGGGCATGATCTTGAGTGCGGTAACCCAATCATAAAAGAACTCACATATCATGTACTCACTGATAAGTGGATATTAGCACAGAATCTTAGAATACCCAAGATACAATTTGCAAAACACAAGAAAATCACGAAGAAGAAAAATCAGTGTGTGGATACTTCATTCCTCCTTAGAATAGGGAACAAATGCCCATGAAAGTAGTTACAGAGACAAAGTTTGGAGCTAAGACGAAAGGATGGACTAACGATAGACTACCCCATCCCGGGGATCCATCCCACAATCAGTCACCAAACCCAGACACTATTGCATATGCCAGCAAGAGTTTGCTGAAGGGACCCTGATATAGCTGTCTCGTATGAGGCTGTGCCAGTGCCTGGCAAATACAGAAGGGGATGCTTACAGTCATCTATATGATGGAACAGAGGTTCCCCAAAGTAGGAGCTAGAGAAAGTACCCAAGGAGCTGAAGTGGTCTTCAACCCTATGGGTGGAACAACAATATGAACTAACCAGAACCCCTAGAGTTCATGTCTCTAGCTGCACATGTAGAAGAAGATGGCCTAGTTGGCCATCATTGGGAAGAGAGGCCCCTTGGTATTGCAAACTTTATATGCCCCAATACAGGGGAACTTCAGGACCAAGAAGTAGGAGTGGGCGTGGGAGGGTATAGGAAACTTTCGGGATAGCATTTGAAATGTAAATTAAGAAAATATCTAATAAAAAAAAGTGAAAAAAAAAAAGAATCTAGGAGTCCTTGTAGCCAGAATATGAGCACACATGAAAACATGCAAACTACTAGTTCTAAGTGGCCTCAAACTACACATGAAGCTGCAGCTTCTGGATCCCTGAATGAGCTTAACACTAAGTGAACAATGTGTTAGTCAACCCCCAACAGGCAGGCCTTGGACTCTCCAACAACCCGCTTTTTTGTTTTTGCTCAATAGCATGAAGGAAAAGAACCCAATTATGAGAGCAAACCTAGTTTTGTGAAGGAACCCCCTCTCCTCTGTGATCTCACTTCCCTAGCTTGTGAAACCCAACCCCTAGGAATCTCCATGTCTATCCAGCCTACAGCTCGCATACAAGACTCCCACAGCTGCCTCTCTCATACAGGTGGTCCTTTGTTCTTATCAGGTAAACCCACAGAGCCATCTGTCACATGCACACACACACACACACACACACACACACACACACACACACACAGGCTGCCTACACAGTCCCTGTCCCTTATTTGATATCCACTTGATACACTCAACATACTGTCTTCACATTGCCTCAAGGTCCAATTAACTGGGGGAGTTTTTTAAAAAGTATTTTACTCAGATGGCTTAAGAATGTCTAGTATAAATAGTCTAAATGTTCCAGAATATTATGAAACTCTGGAGTGGGAAAAAAGGTCTCGGAGTACCTGCCTTTACAAATGTGTGTTTTTTCAGAGAATGCCAGCTGCATTTCAGAACCAATATGGCTAACACGTGTATTGATGCTGATTCCTGTCATTTTACTTCCATCTCTTCTCCTGTATTCTCCTATTTGATGCCCTAGTTAATCTCTCCGTCTCATTCTATTTGCCACCCTTGCTATATGCCCTGGCAACCACCAGGGTTACTTCTTTGAGCTTAGGTAATGGGAGGCACACATTCAGACCAGAGTATGGAAAATTTCATTCCAGTTCTTCCCTGCTTCACTGCCATTACAGCAGTGGCTCCCTTCTTCCAGCAGCTGACTGTCAAATGGTCTCTGCTCCAAGAACTCAGCTCTCCCCATGCTCCACAATACCGGTACCCATCAGAACAGACAGTGGCAGTAGCTTCTTCCTGTGCCTCATGTGTATTCCATTTCCCATCTCTTCCCACTGAGGATCCTCTGATGAACATCTCTGTTACCATCTCAGTCACAGCCTGCATCTTGCTAGGACTCTAATCATAAAGTCATATCCAACACCACCCTCTTGGGAATTAATATTCATTGATTTGCCTTCCCGTATCAGACCATGTTAAGTGCTTCTCTGACATGAACCCATCCACCTTGAACAGTAACTACATCAGAAAAAAAAAGTGTTGTTTTACAGATGAGAAATCAGACTTCACAGTTTTAATGACCTCATCTCAGGAAATACAAAGAGCAAGTGACCAAATCGAACTGAAAACCCTACTGCTTCCACTTCTATGCCTATTGTGACCATTTCTAGCAGCTATTAATGCTAAACATCAGAGTGGTCTGAATTGCTAAAAGTCTAGATCCCAAAATCTTATCCAAGGTGACTTGTAAAAAAACACAACTCTGTGCATGTTTCGTTTTTATTTATAATCAGGGTCCCACTATGCAGCCCAAGCTAGCCGGAAACAAAACAAACAAACAAAAGAACCCAAAACAAAAGGCTATGTCCTCCTGCCTATGCAATTACTGTACTAGGACTTCAGTCATCACCATGCCTGGCCTAATGCTAAGGATGTTATTTGATCAGCTAAATTGGCTCAGTGTCTATCCAGGCTACGTAGTGCATGGGCTGGCAGTAAGACAGGCCAGTGTGGGCAATTATAATTCGTAGAGCTAAACAAATTCTTCCTCTCATTTCCAGATTTGTGTGAAAGCCACTGCAGATTAGCAAAAGGCTAAAAGAACAAGAAGAAAAGGGAGCCCATGAAAAGAAGCAGGCACAGGGTTCCAGTCAATTAAGTACTTCCCGTGTAGATAAGAAGACCTGGGTTTGGCCCACCATTACCATTGAAACAAAGCTGGGCACAGAAGTATGGGCCTATAATCCTAGAGCTTTGGTCAGGTACCTTTTGAGTCTCAGGTTCACTGAGAGACCTTGCCTCAAAAAGTTAAGTGTGAAGTAGAGAGCAATCAAGAAGGACACTCTGGCTGGCTTCTAGAATCTACATGTGGATGCACACACACACACACACACACACACACACACACACACACACACACACAAATCAACTTTTAAAAAGAAGGCAGTTAATCAGTGGTGATGCATGCCTTTAATCCCAGCACTAGGGAGGCAAAAGCAGGTGGATCTCTGAGCAGAAGGTCAGACTGGTCTGCAGAGCAAGGTCCAGGATAGCCAGGGTTATACACAGAGAACCCCTGTCTCTAAATAAATAAATAAATAAATAAATAAATAAATAAATTAATTAAATAAAATGAAGCAGGCAGCAGGATGACATGGTCACACTGATTGTCAGTAGTGACCAGAGACAGCAGAGACAGGCCAGTGTCATCCTGAATGATGACTCTTGCAGGTTCTCTTCTTCCTCTCATTACCTCACCAGTGAGCAATTACTAGACATGCTGTATAGAGATTAGATTAATTCAACTGAGATAAGGAATCCAAACTGTGAATCTAGCTTCACTAACCTTACAAATGGGTTCTCATTGTTTTGTCTTAGACACAGAACCTTCCATTGTGGTCTGCAGGTCTCTGCATAGCCATTTTTCTCTTCAGCTTCCATGAAAGCTACACTGTCCATCAGTCACAGTGACCTTTGTACGTCTCTGTTCTGATCAACACACAGTGATGTCACAGTCTTACCTCCAACATAGACCACTTGCCTTTGCATCTAGTTAACATCTATCCATCAAGTGTCACTTTCTGAAGGATGCTTTACCTGATGGCTGACTGACCTCTTGGCTTACATAGGACAGCAATTTACAGCTACCACATTTTAAACTCTTACCTAACTAATGTTAGCCATTCCAGTAAACACACTGAGACTAAGAATTGTGTCAAATCCTGGTGGTTGTTCTACTGATTTCAGAACCCTGCATAGCACGTGGCCCACAAGAGACAATCAAATGTTGATTAAACATATGATTCAACACCTACATACAATAACACTGGGAAACGTTTTTCAAGTGTCATTCATTATTCAGTTGCCATGGAATGAATGACTATAGTAACAGTGAGCAGGTGACTGTTGCTTAGGAAGGGCCAATGCACAACAGAGGAAGCAAGAGTATGGGTGGCTGTATGCACAGCACCTGGGACCGCACGACCCACTCAAGAGCAGAGCCCAGTCCTTCTGAAGCCCCAGCATCCATTTCAGCACCTAGCAAAATGCCTAAAAGGTCAGTAACATTTGACTCTCCTTTATAGGGTTTAAGTAAACTTGTAGATATAGTTCCAATCTAGTCATATCCATAAGTTTGTAGCCATGATATTGAAAACTTGCTCTCTCTGGCCATACAAGTCCAGATTAAAGTTAAGTTGGAGAAACAAAAAGAACAAATTTGAAGCTTTGCCTGTGAACTGAAAATATGGAATTATAGAAAGATCTTTGATGGCCTCTTGAGATACACTTGCAAATTAAACCTGGTGCTGATTTCTACTGTACGGAGTAGTCTTCAAATGTATCTTTGATGGGAGAAACTTTCATATCATTCAAATGTGTAAACTGGGTCTAACAAGTGAAAAAAAAACGTTCCTTTACATGAAATCCCATTTAGGATACCAACACTTAACAAGAATAAGGTATTCTGCTAGGTAAGAGGTGGGATGTGTGGGGATAAACTGTTGATCTCTGGCTTGTCAGGGTCTTCGTTTTCTAATGGAAAAGACAGAAAATCAATCAGGGTGATAAAAGCCAACACGTGCCATGTGGCAAATGCACATTGTGAAAGGGATAAAGATGGCACTTCCTCCATCCTAAGTGCACATTGTGAAAAAGGAAAAGATAGCACCTTGTCTATCCTAAGTGCACATTGTGAAAGGAATAAAGATGGCACCTTCTCCATCCTAAGTGAACATTGCGAAAGGGATAAAGGTGGCACCTCCTCCATCCTGCCATACATTCTAATGATGTAGAGGTTTCAGAAAATCAGGAAGAACTCAGAGAGAAGAGCCTTGGGGTCCTAACACATGGTATAGGCAGGCAGGCAGTACCTACAAGAGAGAAAAGTAAAGCTTCCCCATCATAAAGCAGTAACACCCTTACTACTTGATGCCAAAGCCAGATTGCCAATCCAAAATTCCCTTCTAAGGATGTGCCAACAGTGTTCCCCTGATGGCCAAACCCTGTTGTTCTGTGTCTTTCCTAGCCCTTTGAGGACGAGAGATGTGAAAAAAATCTTGCAAATTTTGATGTATTGCTTATAAAGCGGCTCTGCTTTTCTTGTCTCCCATCGGGCAACTTTCTACCTACTTCCGATTAGCTGGTGAGATATTTCCCAAATACACCCCTGATATGTAGTCCCCACTTGCCTTGCTTTCTAAGGGTCTAAGTCTCAGTCATCTCGAGTCCTAACCCTGGAGCCTTACCTTCCCCACTGTTTTCAGTTTTAGTTTTCAACTGCCTTGGCTTGAGTTCTTCCATCAAGCCATTTCCCTTACTTCTGGGATTCACTCAGTAAAATGCTCCCTCTAATGAAAGCATGCCTCCTCCTCTTTCACTGATTCATGAGGCCTGTTCCATTACCCTGACTGTAGACAAGGTTAGCCCTTCCCTTTGTATGTGCTTCTGTTGCTCAGTAAGGCATTGTTTGATGTCTTTTTCACTAGACCCTAAACTGCAAGAGAGCATGTCTCTATCACCCACTAACGAATCTCGTTCCCAGATTAGGGGGGTAGGCTAAATACCTAGAGGAAATGCACTTAAAGCTTAGCACTCTATACTGCTGTATAAACAAGAATTCATTATTTTCATTTTTTATCTGAGTGCAGTTACAGGTCTGTGACAGCTTCACTGCATGCAGGCATGTAGTGATAGGGAATGATGAAAGTCCCAGCATCTACAAGTGGCTTCCTATAGTTAAGAAGTACTTTTGTCTTCCATCTTCCTGGGCACAGAAAAGCTCACAGAAAAGTGTTCTCCTTTGTTCCTTTCTGAGTTGAAGGAACTGAAGTCACAGGGCCATATAAGAACCAGGAATATGCAGATTTTTTGTTTTGGTTTGGTTTTTTGCTGTGTGGCAAGTACTGGAAAGGACATCTGTTGAAAACAATATTTTAAGTCATGCGTTGCTTTATGCAGACATCAGTGTTCAAACTTGAAAATCACTTTATTTCTTTTATTTTGTTGGCAGTGTTTCAATATCTAAACAACTGGCTTCAATAAAAGGTAAGCCATGGAAGGGTTGACATGTGTGTCTTTCCTGCTCCATAACAGCAGGCCAAGAGTTAAAATTAATAAGATCATGAATGCTCAAGATGTGAGATAAAACATCAAACAAGAATGCCCAAGATCTGGATAAAGCATCAAATATTAATGAAACTCTTTTTCTCTCCATGCTATTTGGACTTATGCTCTTTGTGTGTTTAGGGGTTAGTGATATAGAGTAAGTACACATATGTATTTAATACCAAGGGAGTTAGGTATTAGCGAACTTGTTGGCCTGGGGAATATTGAACAAGGCCTTAGGAACTGTTAGATCTGTCTATACTACCTGTATGTGCTTGGGCAGGAGATACGTGTTCAACAAGATGCCCCTTTTTCACTTGAAAAAGTAACTTATATGAAAAAATTTCTAAATTGAGGTGATTCTTATACTTCATGGAGTTAAATGTGGTGATTCTATGATAATAATTTGTTAGAATTTCACCAAATCCAGTACTTAATGTATACTGTCCTATGCTTTAGGGGAAAAAAGAGGCAAACACAGAAAATGGCTCTGAAGTTGTCAGTTCAGCTTAATACACATATTGCACATATTCTGAGATCCACAACATACCAGGGTCTGAGAAAAATTCTAACGAACTTACAATGTTGTCATTCTTAGCTTAGAGCTGCCCTATCCCACATGGTACACACCAGGCATAGAGAGCTACTGGGGCAGTGCTTAATTTGAATAAATATTATAAAGCTGAAAGAAATTAATAAACATAGGGTATGAAATCTCATGAACTTGGTATTAACTGCCTGTTGACATTTTTAATATATTGAGTTGAGTAATATATACTATTAAAATCAATTTTACTCATGTCTTAGTCTTTTAATTTGTCTACAAGAATGTTTTAAATTACTATTGTGATTTGCAGTCAATGTTTTTGGGTGACACTGATCTAGGAGACAGCTGAGATAATACAAAGTTTTAAGTTTGAGAGTTATGGAGATGCTATGTTCAGGGAATAAGAGAAGTACAACAGAGGGGCCTGTTGTCCCTTCTGAGACTTTGGGAAAGTCTCCCTACCAATAGTTTCCTGAAAAACAACTCTTGGGAGCAGTGAGAACTTGAGAATGGAGCCAGTTTAGTTCCATGTCTTTGGGTAAGTTATTTAATATCTCTATGCCTCAATGTCCTCATCTGTAAACTGGATCTACTTCAAAGGATTGGCCCATGCATTAAATGAGTTAAGTCACATACACTATCCATTGTTCACTGCTGTGGTCTATTCTAAGAGGTCAGTGTTGTTCTGAAGCCCAGATCAAAAGCTGCATTTACATTCTCATGAGATGCCTAGAGTAGGAATGAACTGTACATAGTTCAAAATTTACTCCAATGGGCTATGGTAAAGAAGAGAGTAACACAAAGCAGTCCTGAGAGCTGGTTTTCACCCATACCCACGTCCAAATCCCAAAGACAAGACAGTCAATAAAAGCTGCCTTTCCTTTTCTAACCCAAAGTGGTCCTTTAAAATATGTATCTAATAATTCATGAGTGTACAAGGCAGAGAGAGAGAGAGAAAGCTAGATGGCAACCGGCTGGGTTTATTAAGGGAAGAAGCAAACTGTGAAGATGGGACACAAAAAGGCCTTAGAAAAATATCTTCCACATTGGTAGGACAAACAACTCTTTTCTACGTCTTAATTTAAATATTTCTAGCTCTATTTTTACCAGGAGCATATGCTATTTTACAGTTGGGAGAAAAATGTGTGCTTTTAAGAGAGGTAGGACAAGAATGTGAAGTTGTAAAGTCCAGATGGAGTCCCATTCAGAGCAGACTTCTCCACCAGGGCTGGGAAATGCCTAGGTTCCACAAGCAGCATGGGTGACCTTGCACAGACTTACTCCAAAATAGCTGGTCTTTCTGTCAGCTTCACAGTTAGAGAGACCCTTCCATCTCTGAGCAGTGTGATTTTACTATGTATAATCTCTCCAAGAGTAGGTTTCTGATATGCAAAACTAAGACACAAATAATACCCACCTCTGTGGGTGTGAGGAAGCATTAAATATGATTACGTTTGAAAGGCCCCTGAACAGTGTAACAAAGGAAGGTGCCCATCATTTCTAAGGAACTCACTCAGAGCCCGAGAATTACTCCTTCCTGACCAGCCAGGCACATCCAACAGAGTATCACCAACTGCTGTGCTCCAAGGATACTCTCAGACTCAGTAGAGAAGCTCATCCTATACCATATCTATTTTTGATTATTGATCAATAAATTGACAAGTCCAAATTTATCATGGATTTATTTCCTAAAGAAAGTAAGGTGTTCGTTCCATCCAGGCAACCACTTCTTCAAAACACAGCATTGTATATAGGATTTATTCTTCAGCATCTTAAATTTGACATCAAGATTATTAAAAATGAACAAAGTAGCACAGTACATGTGTACATGTGCATGCACACGCACATATGGATGGACAGCTTGGGAGCCATAAGAAATATGTCCATCCCCCAGTATTTAGTGAGCAGTAACATGCTAGACACTTCCTGGAAGTGGCAGAGATTGGGGGATGAGATAGCTAGGGGTGAGGCAGGAAAGAGCTAAGAATGGAGAGACATTTCTCTGAGGCTGGTATCCCTGGGAAGCTGACATTTTGGATCAGGAGAAGCAGAAGTTACAAGTCAAAAGCACAAATCTCAAGAGCATAAAATTGAGACTTTGGAGGCAAATGGGAGACTGAGGAAGAGGAAAGTAAACTTAGTTTCATGGCTGTTCACTTAACAAAGTTTTGCAAGGCATATTACAAAGCATTGCAGATTCAACAGGAAACAAAGCAAGCAGAGAGGTGCCTGAGTGCATCAGCTCAGATTTTTGACATTTCCAATCCCAGCTCTCCCACTTACTGGTAACCTGTCACCAGCCAAGTCCTATTTGCTCTTCACTGATGAACTGATAGTCTGAAGGAGAAATCAAATACTTGCCAAGTATGGAATACATTGATTTGCCTCCAAATTGGTCTTTAGTGCAATTTGTATTAAACATCCCAGCAGGTTACTGAAGACCAGCAAACTTACTCTAAATTTTATTTGGAAAGAAAAGGCTCTAGAATAACCACAACAATATGGACAATGCATGAAGTAACAAGAGCCACTGTCCAGGTTGGTAAGATTTTGTTTATAGTTACAGTTACCAAGACAGTAGAATGTCAGCAAAAGTATAGAACACAGACTCAAGAAACTGACCAGAGGTCTAAAAATGCACACATGCATTCTCTCTCTCTCTCTCTCTCTCTCTCTCTCTCTCTCTCTCTCTCTCTCTCTCTCTCTGTGTGTGTGTGTGTGTGTGTGTGTGTGTGTGTGTGTGTGTGTGTATGTGTGTGTGTGTGTTTCACACTCAGACAGTCTCTCCCTCCCTTCATCCTTCCCTCTTTGTCTCCTTCCCTCCTCCCCCACTTCTCTATCTGCCCCATACACTTTTGAACTTTTACCAGTACTTTTCAGTCATTTGTATTTCTTCCTTTGAGCACCACCTATCCAGTTCATTAGTGCATTTATTTATTCATTGGCTGACTTTTTAAATTGAATTTTGAAGGTCTTATAGGTTCTAGACATTAATACCTGTCAGCCTTAGACTGCCCTCTACTCTGTAGGCTATACTTTGCTCTGAAAATTGCTTCTGTTGCTGTACAGAGTTTTTTGTTTTTTTTTTTTCATGGTACACAATCCCATTTTATCAATCTTTAGGATTATTTGATGTGCTATTTTGGCCAATTTCCTGAAAGTTCTCTGCTGATAATAGTGACATACACCGTTAATCCCAGCACTCCAAAGGCAAAGGCAGGTAGATATATGAGTGCAAGGCCAGTCTGGTCTACAGAGTGAGTTCTAAGACAGCCAGGGCTACAGAATGTCTGTCTCAAAAGAAAAAGAAAAAAAGAAACTGCCTGTCTTTCTCTACTTTTGGGTCTTACATTAAAATCTTTGATTTCTTCTTTGCTCTATGTTGTTGTTGCTGCTGTTATTTTAAATTTTATGTGAATTGGCTTTTTCCTGCATATGGCTGTATACCGTGTGTGTGTGTGTGTGTGTGTGTGTGTGTGTGTGTGTGTGTGTGTGATGTCTGTGAAGGCCAGAGAGGCTGTTAGATGGCCCAGGACTAGAGGCAATTGTGAGATGCCATGCTGGAAATTGCACCCAAACCTTCTGAAGAGCCAGTGCTCTTAAACTCTCAGTTGTCTTTCTAGACCCTTAGCCAATTTTTGACAAAAAGAGTTCAGTGAAATGCTTTCAAGTGCTGGTGCTGGAGCAATGGGACATTTCTAGATGAAGCAAAAACATGACTTCACTTTGAGTCACCTACTTTACTCAAAATTGAGTTGGAATAGATTATTAACTTAAGTGGAGCATAAGGTTCTTTTTGTGGGGGTGGGGAAAAGAAATATTTTAAGAGGAAAAATAAAACAAATGATTCCAAAAGAAAAATTGAACCCATCAAAATAAAGTACCTTTCCCCTGAAAAAGACCATGCTGAAAAAAATTTAAAAACAGCAGATGGGTCATGGGGTCGGATGGTTCAGTGGGCTAAAGGTCCTTGTCATGCAAGCCTATTGACCTGGGTTCAATCCCCATGATAAGAGAAAACTGACCCCTACACTTTGTTCACTAATTCCACAATTACACAGACCATGGAACACATGCATCCTTGCTTAAACACACACGCACACACACAAACATACATGTACATACATTAAAAGAAGAAATTTAAAAGATGATCTACAGACTAGGAGAAAATGGTTAAAAATCTCTATGCCATAATGACATATCTTAAGTAGACACAGAACTTTCAAAAATCAAAAATTCTAAACTTTCCATCTAAATATGGACAAAGTTCATTAATAGACTTCAATAGATATTTCATCAAGAAATGTACACAGATGGTAAATAAACACACAAAAAGATTTTTTAGCATAGTTAGTCATTAGAAGTACAAACAAACAGCATTCTGAGATATTCTTAACACCTGCCAAAGTGGCACAATAAAAATAGTGATGAACCCAAATGCTTGAAAGGAAGAAAAACAAACAGATTTTTTCATGCATTATTAAATATATAAAACCCAAATATGCATGTATATTTATATGTATCCTCTTGATTAATGCTTATTTATCTACTAAATCATAAGACACACATGAGCAGAGCTCATATTTAATCTCATCACTCAGTGTACTGAGCATTCATTGACTCCATGATGGCTGCATCGTGCCTGAACTGACAGCTGTGAGATCTATTACTCTTCCTCTTATTCATTCACTCATGGCTTTTATTAGCCCTACCATGCAGCAGACATTGGTGTTATTGGGACTGTAGGGAGAAAAACAAAGGGATGGCCTCTGGCTTCATGGAGAGTGTTGTCTAGTTAGAAAGAAATGTCAACAAGGCACACCTATAAAGTGTGATCCGTCTTGTCCCTGTATTGGTGTATAGAGTTGTTTAAATGGGTCTTTGCATCTTTGTGTGCATTGGATGCTGCCCACTGGGAAGGAAGGGATCAGCACTGTCCTCCCCATCAAAGATCCTAAATTAGAGAAACTAACTGGAACATCACAGTGTTTGAGTAAAAGCTGATGCAAATGTTACTATGTCACAGCTTGCCCTGATGCCATTACTTTTATCACTTGAAGTGGCACAATCTCTAACAGCATATAAATTGCACAAGAACAGGACTTGAAGTTTTTGCACCATGTCTCTTTAATACTGAAGGATAAGATTAGCATAAAGTAGGTGCTCAGTAAATATTTTCTGAGTAAGTGGATGAAAGTACATCTTAGAAAACCAAGGCTTAGTGGAGTAAGGGGCTTTCCCAGGGCCACATAGTAAGCAGGTGTTAAATCTCAGTCTACTATCTCAAATGCTATGAAAGGAACCTTCGTGCTGTATTGCTTAAAGATACAGAGTCAGATAATCCCAAAGAGGGATTACTTAAGAACAGCGGCAATGTGCCCAAGAGCTGGGTCACACTGACACAATTTCAAACTTATTCCCCCCAGTTCATGTGGAAGACACATCCCTGTGTCTGTACAGAGCATGATTCTTATTCTGATTCTTCACTGCACATTTCTTCTCTCCTAGCTTTGAAGAAGGGGTCAGATCTGGAAAAAGCCATTGCTACTATTGCTCTGGTTTTCAGAAATGCTTCTGACCCTGATGGTAAACTTGGGAAAGCCACTGCCAAGAATCTGCTACAAACCCAATTTAAAAAATTCACAGAGGTAAGAGAATTAACTGCATGAATAAACAAGTCTCACACCAAACAGCAAGGAACTCCAGCTCTAGGATGTCATCGTATTATTTTAATCAACAAATGTTTATTGAGTATATCCTGTATCTAAGTTGTCCACTGAATTTGATGAATGAGCTAACATGTGGCTCAGAGTTGGAATTCCAGTTGAGTAGTAAAGTGGCAAAATACTGAAACCATCTTGCTCTGATAAACCAAAGAAGGGATTCTGAACATTAAAAATAAATATAGTGTTTGAAGTATGAGCAAAAATTACCTGATATACTATTTAATTTTTCTGACACCTTCCACCATTGATTTACATGATGTCACATGCATAAGTTCATACTTTGGGGCTATGTTGACCTATGAAACTCGTACAAGAAAGAAAAAAGTATATACCCAAGCCTAAACCACCAAAATTTACTCTGCCCCCTGTGATGAACAAGAGTCTGGTCTAACAAAATATAGATGTTACACACATCCCAATGAAGTTGCTTGGCAAGTTGAAAAACTTGAAAGCACTCATGAGGCACAGTTTCAAAAGGAACTCATCTCCTGGGAAGACATTCTTGCTACCCGTATATCCCTGAGTTAGTCTGGTGTATAGATCCACGTGCTCTCATTTAGTAGGATTTTATTATAGTGCTTTTAAAGATTGAATTCTGACATAGCTAAGCCTTCCACCAGTGTTCTAACATCCTAGTATATCCTTGTATTCAGTAGGAATCTAGAGACAGGGAAACTAATTAGGAATTACAAAGAAGGGAGCCAGAGTAGCTCAGGGCTGGTCTGCAGAATGTTTACTAGGGACTATAGCCAGTCTTACCCAGGCAAGGAACTACATAAGAGTTAGAAATCTCAGCCGGGCGTGGTGGCACACGCCTTTAATCCCAGCACTCTGGAGGCAGAGGCAGGCATATTTCTGAGTTTGAGGCCAGCCTGGTCTACAAGGTGAGTTCCAGGACAGCCAGGGATATACAGAGAAACCCTGTCTCGAAAAACCAAAAAAAAAAAAAAAAAAAAAAAAAAAAAAAAAAAAAAAAAAAAAAAAAAAAAAAAAAAAAAAAAAAAAAAAAAAAAAAAAAAAAAAAAAAAAAAAAAAAAGAGTTAGAAATCTCAGGGCAAGCTTAGCAAAGAATATACTTAGAATCTTCTACAGCCTGGTATGGCAGACTACATTACTTGTTAGTAGAAAGTTCCCCCACACTATCGCCCAGAATATAGCTAAGTCATTGCCCTACACAGGAATTCACCATTATTTAGGAAGAAGGAAGTTTGAGACCTGAGGAGGAACCAGAGTAGATACTTAAGAACTATAGCTAGGTGAGTTACACCCATATACAAGTATTTACAATGGCCTGGGGGAAGGTGGACTATGGCAAGGGCACGAAGCCCTTGCCCCTGGCTTCTAAGTTTAAGCTGACCTTAGATGTAGTTGTTTTTGATCCCAGTTGTTAACATTGAATTTTTTCCCAGTTCTTCTGTGTTTGCAGTCCTGTTTTGTGTAAGAATCCAGTAACCTCTAGTAACCTCTTTGTATCTTGCTGGTGTGTCACCTAACTTCCCTATTTTCTTCTGTATAAAAAGTCTGATGCTCAATTTGACAAATTACATTCAGATCCACACTCCCTTGTGTTGAGTCTGTTTCTCACCCCACTTCCGCCGACTCCATGATTGTCTGAACCCCTGATTCCCAGGGATTGAGGGGGGCCGACTAGGCCCAGTCCGTGACAATATATAAGTTGTCTATAAATTCCTAGTATGCTCTGGGATATTAAAAAGATAGCAATTGTCTTTCTATATGTGTGTATATATGTATATGATTTTTAGTGTGCTAAATTATATAAGATATTACTTGGGGGAAGAACCAGATTAATATTACAGCTTCCAGTGAGCCGGTAGTTCTGTCAGTGTGTGTGTGTGTGTGTGTGTGTGTGTGTGTGTGTGTGTGTGTGTGTGTGTGTGTGTGTGTGTGTGTGTGTGTGTGTGTGTGTGTGTGTAACATATATGAAAATGACTACAGGGATCTGGAGAGATGGCTCAATAAGTAAAACATTTGCTACACAAGCATGAGGACCTGAGTATGAACCCTGAGCACCCATCAGAGCAAGCAAACTCAGTGGTCCTAGAATAGGATGGGAGTTGGAGTCAGGAGAATCCTTGTAAGCAACTTGGCCCCCTATGTGGGTGTATTGAAAGGTAAGCAACAGAGAGCCTGATTCAAAAGAGGCAGAAGATGAGGATGAACACCTGAGGTTGTCCTCTGACTTCCAAATGCACACCTACCTGTATTACACATACAGCACACATATCATCTATACATAACACGCTCACACCCCTCTTTCTACAAAGACACACATAGAGACAGACAGACACACACACACAAGTGGAAAGTAATGATAACAGTTCTTTAGCATTCTCTGAGAGTTATGCTTATATTTTTCTTGTTAAAATATTTTTCTAAATATTCTGTATTATACCTTGTGTTTTTTTTTAAGGAAAAACTATTTTTAAGCAGAAATACTTGGTAGAACTTGAGATAAACTGTTTGGGGGTGGGCTTTTAAATAAAGGGGTAGGAAATGACCCTGCTGTCATATTTGCCTGCATCTGTTGCCAAAATAAATTATGCACACCAGAGAGAACAAAAGGCCCTCATCTGGGGGTCAGATCTCCGGAGGGTATTTAACAAGCATAAGGAGGAGTGAGTGGGAACATCATCCTGATATAAACTGTCATACTTCTAAAAATATCATTCATTAGGGAAGATGCTCTCAGCTTCATGTCCTACAGTGTCGGTAAAACCAAATGATAGCTAGTTTCTCCAGCAGACACACCCTTGCCTGAATGTAATCCCTGTGGTGCAGATCCAGGAAGGCAAGCCTTATTTCAGGGCAACAGAGGGGATGGTTCATCCGAGGGCATCTTCTGGCTCAATGGTGCTGGTTAAACTCTGTCAAACATGTGAAATGAAAACTCTGCCTTAGCCCAATGGTGAAGCTCTCTGTCTCTGAGTCGGGTGTGTGAGCCATAGTGGCCGTCAAATACTTCATGTGGTGACTTCCAACCATAAAATTATTCTCCTTCCTACTTCATAACTGTAATTTTGCTACTGTCATGAATCATAATGTAATTACTCCTTTTCGATCCCTGTAAAATGCTCATAGGCCTCTGAATGGTTTGCAACCCACAGGTTGAGAACCACTGTTTTAAACCTCCTGCAAAGGGGGTAAGAAGTCCTCTGGTAAAATGTGTGGCACCATTTTGCTAAGCCTAGGTCCTAAAGAGAATGTTACCTTTTTCATAAGCCTAAGCACAATTTCTAGTCTTAAAACATAATCACCAGTAAAATACAATAAAACTAGCACCTGGGAGCATTGTTTAGAAGATATTAAAACAGAATGACTGGTTAACCCTTCAGTGACTAGAGCTTAGCAGCCCCCTGATCCTTCCATATGCAGAACAGAGGGAGCAGAAAGATTTACACTTCCATTATCTTTGGAAAAACTGGGCAGTACACACACACACAGAGTACTATCTTTTATTGAACTCTGACCCTTTCCAAGTACTGTTGAACTATATTTTAGCAAATGGTCAAGAGCTCCTTTGACTTTGGCTAAAAATGTGGCCTGTGGACATCCAGACTAGAGAGACAAGGATGGGTTTTGACTGTAACAGAATGGGCCATCATACCAAATATCTCTCAAGCATTCCTGGAAGTTTTGCAGCCAGTGCACAGATGAGCATTTGTGGTTAAACTGAATGCACACACAGCTATGCACCAGAGTGACTCAGATGACATTTCTATGCTTAATGTCAAAGTTCCCAGCTGTTGTTTGAAATGTTTGAAACTGGAAGGGTTCTCCATTTATTTGCTGTTCAGAAGTTTTTCTGCAGTCTATGTATGACATCTATGTGCCTGGGCATGATTAACAATCAGATTAATTGTTGAACAATCACACAAAGCAGTGTGCATTCTTCTAGCACAATTTATTCTGTGGTTCTGAATAATCACATAGTCCAGGGATCACATAAGCGATACATCCTATAGTGAAGAGATTATATATTTAAAATCTGAAAACAGAAAATTCTGTTTCTGAAGAAAGGCAAAATAACTTACTACTTAAGAGTATAGCCCTGGAATCAGGCAGATAAGGCCACAATTTTATCTCCACAGAAAAAGCTGCTTATTTTGAAGCAAGTTACTTAATTCTCTGGTAGTTCACCACAGCTCAGGTAAAATGGAAGGACATATGCAGGAAGATCAGTGTAAGGATTTTCAGAGACAAGCCATGGAAGGATTTTCCAGTGATGGCACTGGCCATGCTAAGATTGTTAATAACATATGTCGTTTTCTAAATATGAAGTTTATATATAAGAGAGGTCCATTTATTCTTTATTTTCAGAGAGAAGAAACCAACCCAAAATACCAAGATGTCCTTTCTGAGCTTGATGAGCACACAGAAAATAAGCTGGATTTTGAGGACTTCGTGATCATGCTCCTGAGCGTCACCATCATGTCAGATCTGCTACAAAATATGTGGAACGAAAATACTAAGAAATAAACAAATTTAAACATGTGATGGGAAAAATGATAGCCAAGGCTGTGCTACATCATTAAATGTGTCTCTATCTGATTTGTAATAAGTGTGGAACTGCAACTCTCTTCAGAAATGTTTGAATGATATGATTTGTGACACGATAAACTGGACACCACTTTTGATGAATGATGAGCAGCTTAAAGGCATTGCCTACTGAGTGTGGAATCACATTTATTCATTGATCATGAAATCAAATGTGTGAGCATCTTCCTGGTAACATTATTTTAAAAATGCAGTAATGAATGGCCAGGTAACTCCTTCCCTTTCTCATGTTTACACAATTCCAGAAGAAAAATAAGACATACAACAATAATTTCTGTGTCTATGTTTATGCAACATTGTGCATGTATTTGTGTGATGGTAACTGCACATGTACATATGGTAACCCAGAGGTCAATCTCCAGTGTTCTTTTTCATGTGATCTCTACCTTAATTTTTAGCTTTCATTGTCCTGGGGCTCACTGAGAAGCTAAACTGGTGGATCAGTGATCCCCTAAGGTTTACCTGTCTCTAACTTCCCAGTGCTGGGACTTTCCCCAGGCCCAGCTTTTGTAAGTGAGTTCTAGGGATCGAATTCAGATCCTCATGCTTGCATTAGTGAGTAATTTAACAAATGACCCATCTCCCCAGCTCTGAACAACTACTTAATAAGTTTAAAACACATTGTAATTATAAATAAAATGAGTGTTACATAATGATAACATAGTTTTTTATAAGAACTTTTATTCAAATATCAGACCCTTACTGATCTATAAAAGAAACAAAAAACAAAAAACAAAAACCTGTGGTCAGCAGTTGCCAGAGTCTGAGTTGAAAGCGAGATTGTCTACAAAGGTACACATGGGAGTTCTTAAGGGCATGACAGTGTTTTAGTTACCCAAGTAAATGCATTTATCAAACTCTTAAAACTTTACACTAAAATGGATAAATTATATGTATGTAAATTATGAATTATATCTAAATAAACATGAGTTTTAAGAACCTTCCAGGTTTGGTATTGCATACCTTTGATTCTAGCACTTGAGCACAGAAGGATAAAGAGTTTAAGACAAGTCTTGACTGTGGTACATGAGACTATAGAAATGCATGCACATGTACACACACATTACACACACATGCACACATGCACACTGCAAACATGTGTACACATATACACATGTGCACACATATACACATGTGCATACATATACATATACACACACATACACACTCATACACACATAGACATACACACATACCTACACACACATACACACATGCACACACAAACACACATGTGCATGCACACATACACATGTCATGATAATCTCTAAGATAGAGTCTCATAAAAGTTTTTATTCATGCCTAAGGAGTGCAGGACTTCAGGGGTCAGCACAATAGATGGTGACAAATGTTCAAGTTCCCTCAGAAAGGTTACTAGACACCAGATAGAACACACGCCTTTCTTGACCATGTGCCTTTTCTTCAGTCTTTAGAGAGGACTATGCATTTATTTTCCAGCCTCATGATGACTGAGGTTCATCCAAGGGATCCATCCAGGATCAGGATCTTATCTTAGTGCAGGGAAGGAAAGAGAAGTCTTTGTGTTCTTATCACAGCTACATTCCACAGTGCCCAACACCTTACTTCTCCTGCCAGTTGACTCTTTGAGGAAGGCACAGGTTAAGAGTCACAGTATATACCTTCCAGAAGTTAGGAGCCAGCAAGTCCCTTAGGGAGATGTTACAGTTTTTGAGCATATTTGCAAAACACGTGGTAGTACCGTGTCTCTATGCTCCCTTACAGGTGTGTATGCCTAGGATTTGGCCAGCATGACCCAAGATGGAGAGAAATACTCCAGTTCCAGGTAAAAGTTTTTCAACTCAAGCTCCTCCCATTTCTCTAGGTCCCTGGGCTACAACAACTATGAAAAAGTACCACGGAGGCTGCTCCAACCACCAGCCTGGGTCTTGAGATGACCTGAGTGAGAAAAGAACTCTAAACAAACAGACATGTCATTTAAGTGTAAAATAAGTCCTTTTTTAGATAGATAAGAATATTCTCATTCATGTAAAGTTATTCTAACACCCAAGTCTCTTTCTCATGTTCTATATTATCCTTAGACAAACACTGCCAGGATCATACACATAGAAAGTGTGGATACTTCAGTCCTTCTTAGAAGGGGGAACAAAATGCCCATGGAAGGAGATACAGAGACAAAGTGTAGAGCAGAGACTAAAGGAAAGGCCATCCGAAGACTGTCTCACCTGGGAATCCATCCCATGTTGTTACCAAACCCAGACACTATTGTGGATGCCAACAAGTGTTTGCTGACAGGAGCCTGATAGAGCTGTCTTCTGAGAGGCTCTGCCAGTACCTGACAAATACAGAGGTGGATGCTCACAACCAACCATTAGACTGAGCACAGGGCCCCCAATGGAAGAGATAGAGAAAGGACCGAAGTAGCTGAAAAGGTTTACAGCCCGATAGAAGGAACAACAATATGAACCATCCAGTACCCCTAGAGCTCCCAGGGATTAAATCACCAACCAAAGAGTCCACATGGAGGAACCCATGGCTCCAGCTGCATATGTAACAGAGGATGGCCTTCTCCAACATCAATGGGAGCAGAGGCCCTTGGTCCTGTGAAGGCTCGATGCCCCAATGTAGGGGAATACCAGGGCAGGGAAACAGGAGTGGGTGGGTTGATGAACAGAAGGAATGATGAGATAGGGTTTGGAGGAAAAAACAGGAAGGGTGATATTTGAAATGTAAATAAACAAAATATCTAATGATAATTTTTTAAAAAACATGAAAATTCTTTCAAAAGAGATAACACCCTTACCACCCTTGAATTCACTGGGGTGCAGGTTCTTCTGGTGGTGGACCAAACCCCAGTCCTTGGCTCTCTCCTTCCCAAACCTCCCATTTCAGTCCAAGACTTTAACCTATATAAACAAAATCCCAAACTTGTCCATTCTCCCAAGACTTTAACAGGAAGTAGGTGTGTTCAACCAGAACATTCAAATTCAATTAGCTAACAAAAGAAGAAAAGAAAATGCACTTCTTTTTTGTTGTTGTTCAGCTTTCAAATTTTTCCTGTTTTTAAGCTATTTGTTTAGAATCAAGTAGAAGAGAAAAATAGAAAATGGTTTTTTTTTATTTTTTTCTCTTTATTAGATATTTTCTTCATTTACATTTCAAGTGTTATCCAGAAATTTCCCCATACCCTCCCCCATCCCCGCCCTGCTCCCCTACCCACCCCCTCCCACATAATGGCCCTGGCCTTCCCCTGTACTGGGGCATATAAAGTCTGTATGACCAAGGGGCCTCTCCTCCCAATGATGGCCAACTAGGCCATCTTCTTCCATATATGCAGCTAGAGACATGAGCGCAGGGGGAACTAGTTAGTTCATGTTATTCTTCCACCTATAGGGTTGAAGACCCCTTCAGCTCCTTGGGTACTTTCTCTAGCTTCTTCCTTGGGAGTCCTGTGTTCCAACTAATAGCTGACTGTGAGCATCCACTTCCGTGTTTGCCAGGCACTGGTATAACCTCCCACCAGACAGCTATATCAGGTCCCTTTCAGCATTATCTTGCTGGCATATGCAATAGTGTTTATTTTTGGTGGCTGATTATGGGAAGGATCCCTGGCAGCCGCCGTCACTGGTTGGTCCATCCTTTTAATTCAGCTTCACACATGATCTCTGTAACTCCTTCAATGTGTGCTTTGTTCTTAATTCTAGGAAGGGGCGAAGAGACCACATTTTGAACTTCATTCTTCTTGAGTTTCATGTGTTTAGTAAATTGTATCTTGGGTAGTCTAGGCTTCTGGGCTAGTATCCACATATCAGTGAGTACATGTTATGTGAGTTCTTTTGTGATTAAACCAGTTTATTTTCGCATATAAAAGGTTTTCTTGGGTTTTTGTTTTGTTTTTTTTCTTTAATTTTATGTCTACATTTTGGTGCTTCAGCTGGAATACAGTTTGGGTTAACAATTCTATTTATTTATTTATTTATTTATTTTACTTTTTGAGAATGTCATACATAAATATATACTTGTATCATTTATATCCCTCCTTCCCACCCATAACAATTTCCACCGTACCCCACTCCCTCTCAAGTTATTTACCAATTCTCTTTTAGTTATTATTGTTACACACACAAACACAAATCTTTATGTGCTAAGTCCATTTAGAGTTGCTCGTCTATGTGTTCAGGGCTGACTACTTGTGATTGCATAACCTATTGGGGGTTCATTCCTGGAGAAAAATGATTCTCCATCTCTCAGCAGCCATTAACTGCCTATAGCACTTCATCTCGAAGTGTGGTCTTGTAAGACTTCGCTCATCCACACTAGCATGTTGACTGGTGTTATTACCAGAGTCTTGTTTAACTAGCATACTCTTCAGTTTTCTTGGGTGCAGATTCCCTGTCACACATAGAAGACTATCTCACAACAGACATCCTGGTCCTTCGTCCCTTACAATCTCTCTTCCCCTTCTCTGCAATACTCCATAGTGGTATAGAGATTGGGGGCCAAATGTTTCTGTTGGGGTTGGGCACCCCATGGTCTACTGCTCTTTGTATTTTAACCAGTAATGGAACTTTTAAACAGCCTCCATCTTTTTTTTTTTTTAATGCTTTCTTGATGACAGGGGAGAACTATACTTATCTGTGGGTATAAAATATGTATTTAGAATGCAGTTAAAATTATTGTGGTTTGGAAAATGGCAGTAGTGTGTTCTCTTCTAGGATCCATAATCTCACCAGCCAGGTGGTTGGATTAGAGAACCAGGCAAAAATTTCTTCCTAACCCAAATTAGACAGCTAAATGGTTATTCCCCAAGGCATAAATGCCACTTTTGCATCAGGTGTCTGCTGGCCTTGTCACTTCTGTGGTTTGCAGGCTTTGCCGCTGGGCAAGACTATCGATTGCCTTTATTAGCTTATGTAAACTTTATATAAAAATGGGTTTTTGTGCATGTGCATAATAGCCCTGCAAAAAGCTGGTGGTGTGGATACTATTACTGCCACCTCACAGATGAGGAAATGGAACACAGGAGTTTTCATCTTTCCCCAAGCCACACAACTAGCAGGCATGAGAGCCTTCTGCTTTAATATTAAATTTCATTGTGAGCAATAATATTATAACTCAACAAAAATAGCTGTGCACACTTCAGGCGCCATGCAAGAGACCAAGGAACCAGCTGGGCCCTGAAACACCATTTGGCATTCCTCAAATAGAATCCTGTGGGCTCTCCTGCCACCCCCCAAAGCCGTTTTTGTCTTAGTCACCAGTAGCTGAAGGTCAAAGTCACACCTTTCAGAGAAGGAAGGATGAGAACCTCGTGAGTGATGAGGAATCCTGGGGGTCATTCAAGCAGTCTGGGTTCCCAGTGAGTCTTTTAAGATCTCAAACTCAGATGGAAAGTCACATTCCTCTGAGGGGGCTATCAATTATAGAATCTATTTTTGTCTGATGGAAAGATTAAAAAGAGCAAAAGCATGTGTATGCTGAAACATTTGTGACAGATAAATCAAGGGAAATGATGCCTACATAATAGAAATAGTTCCACTTCTAGTCCAGGAGCATGAGTTCTGCTGTTTGAAAGGTGCCATATTGAAAATGTGTCTGATCATCATGCATGGGTCTGTGGCACAGATCACTTTTGGAATCTTTTAGTTGCAAGAAACATGCCCACTGTGAACATCCATATAAACAAAGCAAAAAAAAAAAAAAATAGAATGAGTGAATTTATAAAGGAACAAGAATTTATAAAGAAATGAAAGGAAAGAGAGTACAATAAAATTCCACAAAATACTGGAATCAGAAATTGAAAGGAGAGTTGAGGTTTCACTTTATCCACATTTTCCACCATCTGTGTCTCTTCTATCTATCTATCTATCTATCTATCTATCTATCTATCTATCTATCTATCACCTATTTTCTATCTATCTCAATCTCTTGACCAGTTTTTTTCTTGTTCTTTATACAACAGCCAAGTGATAAATTATTACTGACTTTAATTTTTTTCTTGAAATGATCACTTGTCAGTAGCATATCTAAAAGAGAATTCAATTAGCTAATGATAAGTAGGGAGTATTCCTCGTCCTGTTTTTGTGTGGTATCAAGAACACAAGACACATGCACACTGAGCAGGTACCTTAGGAGTCAACTTCTTAGAGCAGATCTTTGAGGGGGATCTCAAAGAAGGAAGAGAGAAAGTGAGAAGAGAAAGATTGACTGAGGACTTAAAAGAATTTCTCAAAAAAATTCATATCTTGTACTAGAAAGACTAGACTGTTCATTTCCCAGCAATGACCTCAACAAAGTTTCTTGATGAAATAATTTTATTCATTCCTAGAAGTGAAATCTTTTATTCTTCATTACTGTACAAAGGAAACCAACCACAGTCTCCTTGGTAAGTTTTCCCATGATTAATTATAGCCAAGATATTCCTATACAAGGGCTGTGACACCCTTGCAACTTTCTAAGCATGACATGAACAATCCTGGAACCCCTAATTTTCTTTATTTTAACATCTAAAAGGGTGACCAAGTTTAAGATTAAGACTGTGCTTTAAATAGTCGTTTATAAGGGGAGAAGGCTTGAAAAGAACCAATGGGAGCCCTGAAAACCAAATGAACTTTGGCACTGGTAGAGCTAACGAGATGTCTTACGAAGATCAATTTGCTGAATACAATGGAGGAAATGGGACCCTATGGAATTTGTGTCTGAGGCATTTGTTGCATGCATCCTCTTTTCTGAATTTCAATCTGATGACTATGAATTAATATTTCTCTGATGACTACAAAGGGATAACGTGTTTTTTAAAATAATTGGATTTAGGCAGTCCAAGTAGAATTGTAAACATGGTTTCTGGAGTTCTCTGAGATTCTGAGTATTTTCTATCATCATCGTTTTTTACAAAAATCCTTTTTCATGAGAAACACCATGCACTCCTATTACAAAAGCACAAACCTTTAACCACAACTCTTGACCTAAAGACTGGTTGCCATTGAAATATTTTTGTGCTTATACAATGACCAAATAAAAAATATAACTAGCTAGAAGCTATTTATGATCTTTATTTCTCTTACTTGGAGCGAGTTCTTAGAATGTATATAACTATGCCTCCAAAGAAGTGGGCAGAAGAGGAGAGGTAGCGTCTGCTCCCAGCTCTGCCACCCAGAGTTATGTAGCTCAAAAATTTCCATCCTTTAAATGAGCCTCACCTTTTTTCAAATACAAATTTACTGTTGAAAACAAAATGAATTTCCTTTGAAAGTTGCTGGAGATTGCAAGGGACAAATTTGTTTAATTGCCTAAATTATTATTATTTTAATTAACAGACACTCCTTAGGAACACCTAGTTCACTCAAGTATTGCTGTGTGGTCTTTTGCTTGATTCCAAACACATCTTCAGATGACGCATATTGCCAACTCTTCTTCACCAGGGAAGCATAAATGGCTTCCTTTGGGCCACAGCACAGTAGTCAGTGGATCAAAGCCAGGACTGCAATCCGGGCTTATTGCGTGTCACTTACTGCATGTCTCTTACTGCATGACAGTTACTGCATGTCACTTACTGCACATCATTTATTGCATGTTTTATCATTTATTGCATGCCACTTACTACATGTCTTGTTACTTATTACATGTCACTTATTGCATATCTCTTATTGCATGTCACTTACTGTGTGTCACTTACTGCACATCACATCACTGATTGCATGTCAGTTATTGCATGTCTCTTACTGCATGTCAGTTACTGCATGTGACTTACCACATGTCACTTTTCACATATCACTTCTTTCTAGGGCACCATAAGTAAAAATGAGATATCTGCTCATTATCCGTAATCCAATCTGAACTACAAGTAATTGTTCTCTAAAACTAAAGAGGAGAACAGTATTTCACATGTCCAGAAACCAAAAGAATCTCACAGAGAATTTTTTTTTATTGTTCAGTGCAATAAGAAGGTAACATTCTTTGTCTAGCTTCCTTCTGTGTCATTTCATTTAGCTTCCTAGAGATTCATTCCTATGAGAAGGTGGTGCAATTTTAAAATCTATGTCACCTGTCAGCATGGCCTTTTTTTTTTAAGAAAGGAAAATGCAAATGGTATGAAGAAGGCCACTGCTATGGGAAGAAAGAGCCACAGAATTCTTGGAAAAGGAAAGCATTTTCAGGATGATGGATGGTGTGTGCCAGGTGGAGCCATGGAAAGGCTTATGTGTAGAGAAGGCTAGAAAGTCATTCCCAGCTCAGAATTAGTGTCTGAATCAAATATTCTCAAGATCATACACAGAGAAACTAGGGATGGTGGTGACCTCCAAGTGTTTGCCCTGGCACCTGAATGCATATAACTTTAAACACACACACACACATGTGAATGTGATAAAATATCTTTATTTAAATAGACCCACAGAATAAATCCTCTGGATAGTTAGGAGAGTTGATGAAGTCATCACAGAGTGGGAAATCTCCCAGGCTGAGTTGCCCAGAACCCAGAGCCAACTGCCAACAGGGAACCTCTGAGAAAAAGTCACATGATTATTTTGGATGGGGCTTCTGTTACTAATGCCTTGAGTTGTTCAGCCAGCCCAACCTGTTCTCAGTAATGTTTTTATTTAAAGGAAAATGCCATTTCAAAATCTGACTATCTATGTTTATAATGAGCAGCCTTACATGCTGCTCAATCCAGTGGCTTGGCCTTTTACCCAAGATAGCTTTCAACATATCTGCATCCCATTGTACGGACAGGTTGTTCTCAGGAAATCTACAGACCTTCCACCATAAGGAACAAGATGGTGCTAGCTTGTTTGTGAGACTGCCATGCCTTTAATGGTCTGTAAATGTCTGAAATTAGCTTCTCTTTCCAAGTCTCTTTTTGAAGGTGAAAGCTGTGGGGTACACATGGGGCCTCTGACAGGCTTAATGGGAATCAATAATGAAATTAAAAGTGTGAAAAGAAGAACCAGAGGATTTCGTAAGGATCTTTGATTTCTCTACATACTTTATTCTTCAAAGAAAGAGTTTGATCCCTCCCTCAAAAGCAGGACTGATGGTGAAGACAATAAACCACACAGTAACAGGGCTCATCACTCAAGAGTGGGCCTTTCTACATTTCTCTCCACTTAGCATTTCACTGAACTCTTGAAGGAAAGAGAAGTTAAAAACTGGAAGTTGTTTCTAATCTCCAGAGTCACCATCCAGAAATAAACTGGGATTTCTTGGCCCTCAGAACCTTTTGAAGCTAAGCTTGGAGAATCAGCTGACTTTGCCTTTGTCCTGAGGTCATACACAAAGCCAACTTTATGGTGATATTTTATTAGACCCCTAACTGTTCAAAGCAGATTTGTATATAATTCAAAAGCTATGACATGGTGGCTAAACTTACAAATGATATGGTTCTAGGAGGATCCCAACTTGAAGACTGAGGTTTTGATTCTGTTCTGTGTCTTTACTCTGAAAGCTTATATTCCCCGGCATCTCTATACTGTATGCTTACAGTTGCTACCTAGTCAGAATGATCTGTATCCAAACCATGGAAGCTGTTAGATATTTTGAATATCACTGGGCAATGGAATGATGGAAATGCCCAGCCCACAAGTTCTCAACACACTTGAACTATGGTAGGTTATTTTTAGCACATTAACAACTTACTTCAAATGCAGGTATCTGCTCTTCTTCTTGCCTTCATACCTTACAATTAAGTGGTGATGCCTTCATAACTTCTCAGACTACACGACTGAGTTCCAGTTGCCCATGGTGACAACCTGCTCACTGAGACATCAGGACTGCTATTTCTCTTTTCTTGATTCAGTTTCCCAACTTCTTCAGTTTTTTGATTTCTAATATTGTCTTCTAATACACTTGCTATATTTAAGTCTTTGTTCATATTCTGTGATAGATAGAAGAGCAAACTGAGAAAACCCTTCTGCTAACACTTAGGCCTGCAAACAGTATTTTCGACATCAGATAAACTCATAAACTACTCATGACATATAGGAAAATCTTAGTGGAAATTCCAGATCATCCTTGGAATCTTTGGGGAGCTATACAATCAGAGACCATAGACTGAGAAGACAGAACAATCATCCCTCAAAGAAGGAAGAACCACCGTGAAAAGCATGAACAGGAATGGAGAGAGCAGGAAGGCTGTGTTTCTGTGTGATAGAGCATCTAATGGGTTTGAAAGTGAGTGCTAAGGAATTGGTTATAAAATGCTCCTATGTCACATTTCTGTCCTTCTGACTCATTGCAGTGGGAGCAACTATTAGGCTGAGGATTAGAGGTGTAGCTTCTGGCTATTCAGAATCTTCATTCACACTGCATTGTTCAAGATTAAATTACAGGAACAGGCCCATAATGACACAGGATTTCTACTAAACACCTGATAAAATAGGCAGAACAGTTTTCTGTTTCCACTGATGTAGGAACGAACTGTTTGCATTATGAAGCTAAGCTCAACGCCAAATTCAACAAGGATTTTCCCACACCCATCATAACACTCTGGAGATATTGAGCTCAACTGAGACAGAGTGGAGACAAGTGAAGTTGTGCAGATAATAATCAAAAGAAAATTGCTAAGTGGAACTGGTATTAAGAGCTGGAGAAGGAATGATTTCTTAGGTATGAACAATGAATGGTGATGATAAATTGGGCTTCACATTGTAGAGTAAAAACTTGACAGAAGCTCTGAGCCCAGCGGACGCAGCTAGGACCTGCCCTGCGCTTCACACACCCCAGTACTTTAAGATCGCATCGGAGTTAAGCGTGAGTGCAGTGCAGAGGTGGTGTTGGGAGCAGTGGGCCAGCAGTTGCCCACAGGGTCTGGATCCGAGAACTCCCCCCCACAGCGCTGGAAAGATATTATGTGAATTTGCTTTTGTCATGGAATACTTTCATTTCTCCATCTATGGTAATTAAGAGTTTTGCTGGGTATAGTAGCCTGGGCTGGTGTTTGTGTTCTCTTAGGGTCTGTATAAAATCTGTCCAGGATCTTCTAGCTTTCATAGTATCTGGTGAAAAGTCTGGTGTAATTTTGATAGGTCTGCCTTTATATATTACTTGACCTTTTCCCCTTACTGCTTTTAATATTCTTTCTTTGTTTAGTGCATATGTTGTTTTAATTACTATGTGATGAGAGGAATTTCTTTTCTGGTCCAGTCTATTTGAAATTCTGTAGGTTTCTTGTATGTTCATGGGCATCTCGTTCATTAGGTTAGGGAAGTTTTCTTCTATAATTTTTTTTTTTTTTGAAGATTTACTGGCCCTTTAGCTTGGGAATCTGTTCTCTACCTATTATCCTTAGGTTTGGTGTTCTCATTGTATCCTGGATTTCCTGGATGTTTTGAGTTAGGATCTTCTTGCATTTTGCATTTTCTTTGACTGTTGTGTCAATGTTTTCTATAGTCTTCTGCTCCTTAGATTCTCACTTCCATTTCTTGTATTCTGTTGGTGATGTTACATCTATGGCTCCTGATCTCTTTCCTAGGTTTCTATCTCCAGAGTTCTGTCTCCCTTTGTGATTTCTTTTTTGTTTCTAGTTCCATTTTTAGTTCCTGGATGATTTTGCTCCATTCCTTCACCTCTTTGGTTGTGTTTTCCTGTTTTTCTCTAAGGGATTTTTGTGTTTCCTCTTTTAGGGCTTCTACATGTTTCCCTGTGTTCTCCTGTATTTTTTTAAGGGAGTTTTGTTATGTCCTTCTTAAAGTTCTCTATTATCATCTTTAGATGTGATTTTAGCTCTGAGTCTTGTTTTTCCAGTGTGGTGGTCTATCTAGGACTTCCTATGTTGGGATAATTGGATTTCTGGTGATGCCGAGAAACCTTGGTTTCTGTTGCTCATGTTTTTATGCTTCCCTCCCTCCATCTGGTTATCTCTAATGCTACCAGCCCTCACTATATCTGACTGCAGCCTATCCTTCCAGTGATCCTGGTTGTGCAAAGCTCAGCTGTCTTTCTGATCCTGTGATTCTGAGATCCTGTGGTCCTGTCATTCTGGGCATGTTAGAGTACCTGAGAATGGAGCTTCTTCTGGATTTTGTGGGACTGACTGCAGAGTTTTTGATCAGAGTCTGCTCAGGATACCGACCTAGACTGAAAGAAACCTGTGCCACTGGTCGGGTGGAGTTTCTGGGTGACTGGGTCCTACTGGTCCCAGTTACTCCCGGTGTTGGGACAGATGTGTCCTCCTCACCTCTAATCCTATGATCCTAGGCATTTTAGAGTGCCTGTGATTGGAGCTTCCTCTCGGTGTTTTGGGACTGGCTGTGGAGTTCATGCTCAAGGTCTATTCAGGGCACTGACCCAGACCAGAAGGAACCCATGCCACAATGTTTGCACATTCTTTTGGAAGAGGAACCTCTTGGTTCTGTAGGGTGTCATCTATGCTGAAAGCCCTTTCTTCATCCCCTAAAGCCTGGATTTCCCAGCCTGGGTTTAATCCTAGGTTGGAAGTGAGTATGATCAGCTGTGGTTTAGTTATGAGATGAGTCATTATAGGAACTCTTACTGCTTTCTGATTAAAACTTTGGAACCTATATCACATTTTACTGTGTACTAGGGCAGTCTATTGGAATGGTAATTATAACATTTTCCCCTGTTCCTTGCTTTGAGTTGAGGTGAAGGGAATGGACTTCAAGCCAAGGATAGGAGATGTAGGGGAAAAGTATTCAATTCTCTGGAGAATGTACCAGTATCAAAAAGCAAAGCCTTTGGTGTTCAGTTTTATCTCCAAACCTTTGTTACCTAGTTCACTTATTACTTTCTGTCCTGAGTTCCACATTCTGGGAAACTCCTAGATTCCCAGAAGTCTGGAATAGAAAGTGGTCATGCTCTAAGGATATGTTTAACCAGTGAATGAATGAAGGCTTTTATCCTTCACATGAGGTCTCTCTAAGGCCAAAGAAGCAACACAGGTTTTCCAGCTCCTGTATATGTGAGGAGCACTCTCTATGGCCTGTGCATTAAGATGCATGTTGAAAGGTTAAATAAAGAATATTCAGAAATGTGAAAAGTTTTTTAAAATTTGATTTTAGAACCTATAAGTAGAGTGTCATTGTAACATAGCTACACTCATTTTGTGCATTGTCTGTGGCTGCTTTTCCAACATGGGGACTCAGCTAGAGGGTTAGGGGTGGCAGGACCATGGCATGCAGCAGCAAAATCGCAAGCGAACTCAGGATACTGCCTTTCTGCCGTTAATCTGAGCCCAGAGCTTCTCAGAGTGACCAGAGGTTACTGTCACATGTGCTACCATGGGCCTGGGAATGAGCAGTCAGGGCACTGTTTGCTGTCTTCTGAGTATGTAGAGGAGGGTTCTGATGCTAAGGTCCTGTTCTTCAATTGGTTTGTGATTGATCAATAAAGATGCCAGTGGCAATTTGCTGGGCCAAAGAAAAGAGGCAGAACGTCCAGGTCCCTGGAGACAGGCTAAGAGATTCAGGGGAGGAAAAGAGAATTTCACCATGCTTTGGAGGAAGAAAAGGAGACCTGACATGTGACATCTCAGGCAGAGCATCCATAGGCCACTTCTCCAGGTTAGAAACATAACTAAAATGAGGGCAGACTTAGCGTATTGAGCTGGGACTAAAGGTAACTGAGCAACTGAAACTGAGGACAGATTAAGAGGTGCTGAACTAAAAGTATTGGAAAGGGCACTCTAACCATGGGAGATTAGAAATGCCCAGAAATTGAGCCAATAAGACTGGTTGAAAATAAGTTTGTGTGTGTGTGTGTGTGTGTGTGTGTGTGTGTGTGTGTGTGTGTGTGTGCATGTGTTTGTGTCTTTCATCTGCAGATTTAAGGGAACCTGGGCAGGGCTGGCAGCTTGGTCTGCCTGGAGCTTAAAGCAAAGTAACAAAAATTGTATGCTACATGAGTACTTTGAAATTCTCTTGGATTGTAAAGGGACTCAGAGGGACATGAGAAAAATAGTGGTCAAGGTCTTCCCAGCCTAGGAATATATTTAGATTTGTAAACATACAGAGCTTAATGGAAACAAATAAATGACTATTCCTTATGCATCTGCTTACTGATGATTCTGTGGTCATAGGAAGCACACACATACAGCAGGAAGTGCTGTACCAGCCCTAAGAACTGCTAGCCAGGTGATTCACTTCACCTTATAGGAGGAACAGTTACAAGTGATAGGCTTGTCTCTCCTCCACTCCCAGGAAACTACAGCAAACCTGAAACCTGAAGAAATGCTTAATGTGGATAATGGGCAAATCTTGCTTTCTCTCTTCTAGCCCTTTAGAAACTGTGATAGTCTGACTGGTCTAGATAATTTACAGGCTTCTGTAGATGTTTGTTACTAAGCCTTAACTTTAGCAGCCAAATGGAAACATATTCTTCAATTAAAGGGATTCAGATACTGTGTTAGTCTATGTCCAAATTTTAGTGAAGCTTCTAAAATCAGTCTCACTAAAATGCTAAAAGCAACTGTGTATATTCTCATAGAAATGCTGTGAAGGACACTACTGGGTGGATGGGTAAAGTGAAGTACCAAGATGTCAAGAAATAGACTCAAGTGATGTAACTATTGTTTTATCTTCCTCAGCCTTCTATGTTCCCAACAGGAAGCAAGTGCCTGAAAATATTTTTTAATGTGGTGAGTCAGAATTGTGGACAATGAAAGAGAGTTGACTAAAGTCAGATCAGAGTAGAGAAAGGCAAGTTGGTTGAATATACTGGATAGGAATAGTAAGCAAGGTTGGTAAAAGAAGCATGAACTTCCCAAAGACAGTGAACTATGATAGGTTGAGGAGCTGCAATCTTTTCAGTGTCAGTGTCTGTCATGTAACAAGGACATCTTTGATTGGTCAGATAGCAGACTGGGACTAGGTTTATAGGGCATCAGCACTGTTGTATAAAGTTGTGGTTAATTTTGTTTAAACTCAAACAGAATGCTGCTGGAGTACCTCTCAGACTTCAGGTGGACTTGAAAGCCTAGATAGTTGGATACTTCTCAAAGCTTGTTCAAATGGAAGTCTTCATTTTTATGCTATTGTATTCTCAGACTGTCTTTCACTGTGGAAGGTCCTTGATAGAAACCTGCTCTTTGGGTCTCTTGAGCCTGGTCTTCTCTCCACATCCACTCTGACAGAGCACCAAACTCAATCTGAGGAAGTCGGTTGGAGGTGTCTTCTATCATAGCTTTTATAGTGGTGAAGGGATATAACAGCAGCCCTGCTGTATTGAATTTTTCTGGAGGTAGGAATTGGGGTTTTTACAGCCTTTTAAAAATTATCCTGGCTGGCCACAGCTGAAGCAGCTCAATTGGAGTCATTAAGTGTCATGAGAGGAGACATCACTTGACAATCCAAGATGGAGGGTAGAGATACATGGAGCACCTGGGAATGGGCTTGGCAGCGGCCATGTTAAAGAATTCTTTCATATCACACTCCTGTCTCTCCTTTTGCTTCTCAGTTCTTCTTGGCTATTGAAGTTCTTGAATATCGAGGTTCATATTTAATTCACTTTACTACATTCATTTTCTTTTACAGAAGAGGCTTACAGTTCTTTGTCTAATTTTGAATATTTTGTCTGAAGAGGTCTAGCTAGTTACAGTGAGCCTCCAAGATGGGGAAAGCCTTTTGAGTTCTCTGGGTCCAGTTTCTATATTTATTTATGCGTATCTTTGGCCAAACTGGAGTAGACAGGGCAGGAAGTTCAGTGGGGTTCAAGGTACTCTCTCTCAGTTTGACATCATTAATAAGTTTCATTGGTGTCTTTTTTATACCATCTATTAATATTTATTAATAGTAATAATGTTACTATCAAATACATATTTGAATATGTAATTATGGAACTTCCTACATAAATCTGTATTTTATTGTTCAACCTTGAAATTGCTACAATGCTTCTCAGACTAAAGCTAACTTGACACTTTTGGACAGCCTGAAAAGAGATCATAATTTGTCCTTTAGGGCCAGTTCCTGGACAAGGCTTGCATTGTGGGAAGTCTCCAGTAGGAACTTGTTTTGGTTCCTCAATCTCTGTCTCGCTATAGCTATGACCCTTGCTTTTCCTTCCTTGCATTACATCTTGAACAGATACATGAGTGTGGCAGGCTCTTGCCTAGGAAATGTAATGGGCATTATTCCTAGTTCCTCTCCTAGTTAAACACAGCTGGAGTTTTCATCCATCTTCTTTAAAGGAACACAGATATATCCTGCATCATTAATTTCATTGGAGCCTTGGGAAGTTTAGCAAGAGAAATGCAACATTTTGAATAATAAACTTTGTAACTCGACATTTCCTCACATATAAGAAAGTACCTGGGTCTCAGGTCCCTGGGTGCCTCGCTAATTTATACACATGAAAGTCTGTGTCATGAAGATTCCATTTGGCAACATTCCCAGCAATGTACAAAGCTGTGAGCTGAGGATTAATTTCTAGCCCTGTTCCTAGGCCTATTACTGAACAGACTTCAAAATCCAATTAGAAATTATAATGCAATCTAACATATCCCCAGTTCTTACAACACTCCAGGGACTTGATAAGATGATTTACCTTGAAGGTATTTATATTTATTACTTCTTGTATTATAAGGCCAAACATTTCTAATTTGTTATTTAACGATTCTTACGTTGAATTCTTCTTCTGTTGTCCCCTGAGTTCCCATTGAATAGGAATGAGGAGATGTTTTTTTATGGAGGAGAGAGAAGACTTCTCCAAGCCCCTGCAGCAATGTTCAAGCTGCTTATGGCTGGGTGTTGACATTGGTGGAGCTGTTAAGACTCAGACGTTTTAAAATTTAACTACTTTCCCCTCTGCCTATGAAATCAAGCAACGTAAATAAATGTTATTTGAAAATTATTTGATAAATGTAATTTGAAAATTTTTAATTTAAACATTAAGAGCAAAATAATTTTTTAATAATTCCACCAAGCAGTTACTATAATCTGTAATATATTTGAAATATTTATTAAATGCAATGCTTGTATGTATTTGTGCATATATGTGCACACAGACACTGAAGTGTTACCCTGATTGTAGACTGTTTTATTTAAATCAATCAGAGACCTTAAGAGATGAAGATTACTATTGGTCACATTTTCTAAAAAATATGGAATTCTAGACTCATCTAAGCAATCTGACTAAATATTTTTATCTCAGACTCTTTCACAACCTTGGGATTATGTTTCCATCTGGAAACATAACAGGGTATAAGTATTAACATGATATTATGTTGATGGCTGTACATTTTATACTGAACTTAGTTACGGTGTAATCTTTGTTTCCTACTTTAAAATTTTTACACATGCTTATTACTGTTTCTAAATTATTTTAATATCTGGACACTTTGCTGAAGTTGTTTATTTTGGGGGTCACTTATGTATACTATCATATCATCTACAAAAAGTGATACCTTTATTTCTTTTTTACCAATTTGTATCCCCTTGATCTCTTTTTGTTGTCTTATTTTTCTAGATAACACTTCAAGTACAATATTGAATAGATATGGGGAGAGTGGGCATCCTTGTTTTGTCCCCAATTTCAGTGGAATTGCTACAAGTATGTCTCCATTTAATTTGATATTGGCTGTTGGTTTGCAGTAAATTACTTTTATTATGCTTGGGTATGGGCCTTGAATTCCTGATCTCTCTAATACTTTTAACATGAAAGGGGTGTTATATTTTGTCAAATGCATTTTTCTGCATCTAAGGAGATGATCATGTGATTTTTTTCTTTGACTTTGTTTATATAGTGGATTACGTTAATGGATTTTCATGTACTAAACCAACCTTGCATCCGTGGAATGAAGCCTACTTGATCATGGTGAATGATGGTTTTGATGTGTTCTTGGATTCAGTTTGCAAAAATTTTATTGAGTATTTTTGCATTGATATTCATAAGCGAGATTGGTCTGAAGTTTTCTTTTTTGGTTGAATCCTTGTTTGATTTATGTATCAGAGTAACTGTGGCTTCATAGAATGAGTTAGGTAGTGTTCCTTCTCTTTCTATTTTATGGAATAGTTTGAGGAAAATTAGTATTGTGTCTTCTTTGAAGGTCTGGTAGCATTCTTCAAAAAAAAAAAAAAAAAATCTGGCCCTGGCATGTTTTTAGTTGGGAGGTTTTTAATAACTTCTTCTATTTCCTTGTGTGATTTGGGCCTGTTTAGATAGTTTATCTACTCTTGATTTATCTTTGGCATTATCTTTCTAGAAAACCATCCATTTCATCTAGATTTTCAAGTTTTGTTGAGTATAGGCTTTTATAATAGGGTCTGATGATTTTTTGAATTTCCTCCATTTCTGTTGTTTTGTGTCTCTTACAATTTCTGATTTTATTAATTTGGATACTGCCTCTTGGCCCTTTAGTTAGTTTGCTTAGGGATTTATCTATCTTGTTGATTCTTTTAAAGAACCAGATTTTAGTATTGCTGATTCTTTGTATTGTTTTCTTTGTTTCTATTTGGTTGGTTTCATCTCTGAATTTGACTATTCCTACCTTCTACTCCTTTTGAATGAGTTACTTCTTTTTGTTCTAGAACTCTCATGTATACTGTTAAGTTGTTAGTGTATGATCTCTCCAGTTTCTTTACCAGGGCGCTTAGTGCTATGAAATTTCCTCTTAGCACTGCTTTCATTGTGTCCCATAAGTTTGGATATGACATGTCAACATTTTCATTAAATCCCAGGAAGTCTTTAATTTCTTTCTTTATTTCTTCCCTGACCAAGTTATCATTGAGTAAAGAGTTGTTCACTAGCCGGGCGTGGTGGCACACACCTTTAATCCCAGCACTCGGGAAGCAGAGGCAGGCGGATTTCTGAGTTCGAGGCCAGCCTGGTCTACAAAGTGAGTTCCAGGACAGCCAGGGCTATACAGAGAAACCCTGTCTCAAACAAACAAACAAACAAAAAAAAAACCAACAAACAAAAAGAGTTGTTCAGTTTCCAAGTGTATGTGGGCTTTCTGTAGTTTTTGCTGTTATTGAAGACCAGCCTTAGACCATGGTAATCTGGTTTCAATCTTGTTGTATCTGTTAAGGGTTATTTTATGACCAATAATATGGTCGATTTTGAAGAAGGTACCATGAGGTGCTGAGAAGAAGGTGTATTATTTTGTTTTAGGGTGAAATGTTCTGTAGATATCTGTTAAATCCATTTGGTTCATAACCTCTCTCAGTTTCACGGTGTCTCTGTTTAGTTTCTGTTTCAATGATATTCATTGGTGAGAGTGGGGTGTTGAAATTTGAACCCCACTATTATTGTGTGGGGTTCAATGTGTGTTTTGAGTTTTAGTAAAGTTTCTTTTATGAATTTGGGTGCTCCTGCATTTGGGGAATAAATGTTCAGAATTGAGACTTTCTTTTGGTGGATTTTCCCCTTGATGTATATGAAGCGTTTTTCATCACACTTGATAACTTTTGGTTGAAAGTCTATTTTATTAGATATTAGGATGGCAACTCCTGCTTGTTTCCTGGGACCATTTTCTTGGAAGATCTTTTTCCATCATTTTACTCTGAGACAGTGCCTGTGCTTGTTGTTGAGGTGTGTTTCTTGTATGCAGCAAAATGCTGGATCTTGTTTGTGTATCCAATCTGTTAGCTTCTATCTATTTATAGGTGAGTTGAGTTCATTAAAATTGAGAAATATTAAAGAGAGATGACTGTTGGTTCCTGACATGTTTGTTTTTGTAGGTGGCTTTATGTGCTTTTTGCTCTCTGCTTTGGACTTTGTTGTTAGGTGCTTAATATCTTGTCCTTTCTTTGGAGCAGGTATCTTCCTTGTGTTGAAGTTTTCCTTCCAGGATCCTCTGTAGGCCTGGGTTGGTAGATAGATACTGTTTGAATTTGGTGTTGTCCTGGAATATTTTGGTTTCTCCATCTATGTTGATTGAGAGTTTTGTTGAGTATAGTATACTGTGCTGCCATTTGTGTTCTTATATCATTTGCATGACCTCTGACCAGGCTCTTCTGGCTTTCATAGTCTCTGTTCAGAAGTTGATATAATTTTGATACTTCTACCTTTGTATGTCACTTGGTCTTTTTCCCTTGCAGCTTTCAATATTTTTTCTTTGCTCTGTACATTTAGTGTTTTGATAATTATGTGATGAGATTTTTTTTCTGGTCCCAATTTTTTGGTGTTCTATACACTTCTTGTACCTTTATGTCCATCCCTTTCTTTAGGTTGGAAAAGTTTTCTTCTGTGATTTTGTTGAAGACATTTTCAGGTATTTTTTGCTGGGAATCTCCATTCTCCTCTATTCCTATTATCCTTAGATTTGGTCTATTCATTGTGCCCTGAATTTCCTGGATGCTTTGGGTTAGGAGATTTTTATGTTTTGAATTTTCTTTGACAGTTGTATCAATCTCTTCTACCGTATCTTCTATACCTGAGATTCTCTCTTCTATCTCTTGTATTCTGTTAGTAATACTTACATCTGTAATTCCTGACCTCTTTCCTAGGTTTTCCATTTCTATGTTTGCCTCCATATGTGTTTACTACTTCCACTTTTAGGTCTTAGTTTGCTTTATTCAATTCATTCACTTGTTTACCTGTGCCTTCCTGTATTTCTTTCAGTGAGTTATTGATATCCTTCTTAAAGGACTCTATTATCTTCATGAGATAGGATTTTAAGAGAGATTCCTGATTTTCAGGTGTGTTGGTATATTCAGGGATTGCTGTGGTGGGAGAACTGGATTCTGATGATGCCCACATCTTTTGGCTTTTGTTGCTTATGTTCTTGTGCTTGCCTTTTGCCATCTAGATATCCCTGGTGTTTGTTGATGTGGGTGACTATATGGAGTCTGCCTCTTTTGTACCTGGGTTGCTTCATGTCTCCTGGTAGGCTTGTGGCCTTGGCTGTATCAGATCACCTTTTGGGCCTTCCAACTGGGGGCTCTTCTCAGGGACAAAGAAGCTACTAATCTGTTGCCCTCGCTTCAATAGATCTCCTGGGAGGCCTTCAGAATGTTGTGTCTTCAGTGGAGCAGTCAAGCTGTTGTCCAACTGCCCTTAGTTCAGCCAAACTTCAACTGCTCTGAGAGTAGCAGATCCTCAATTGCTCTGAGTTCAGAGGGTCCTTAATTGCTCAACTGCTCTGAGTGCAGTGGGTCCAACTGCTCTGAGTGCAGTGTGTCCTCTAGGATGGATTGAGATATGGTGTCTTCACAGAAGCAGACCAATTAGGAGTCTGCCCCAGCAGAAAGGAACAGGCAGAAATAGTGGAAGGGACAGAAGGGGACCCTCTAACCTATAATTGTTCCTGTCTGAAAGAATTAAAGGGATGGAAACGGAGAGGAGCCTGAGGAAAAGAAGGGCCAGTGACAGACCCAAATTGGGATACAGCTCAAGGGGAGTCCCAAGGCCTGATACTATTACTGAGGCTATGGAGAGCTCACAAAAAGGGATCTATCATGACTACCCTCCAAAAGACCCAACAAGCAGCTGAAAGAGTCAGATGCAGATATTTGCACCCAACCAATGGACAGAAGCAGCTGACCCCTGTTGTTGAATTAGGGATGGCTGAAAAAAGCTGAGAAGGGAGACCCTGTAGAAGGACCAGCAGTCTCAATTAATCTGAACCCCCAAGATCTCTCAAACACTGGGCTACCAAACAGACAGCATACACCAGCTGATATGAGGCCCCCAACACACATAAAGTAGAGGAGTTCCGGGTCTGTGTTCATTCAGAGATGATGCACCTAACCCTCAAGAGACTGAAGGCCCCAGGGAGTTTAGAGGTCAGGTGGGGTGGGGTTGGGAGGTGTTGGATGTGGAGCAGAAGAAGGGTGGATGGGGGGATGGAATGTGGAATGTAAAAATAAATTGAAAATAAAATAAAATTTAAAAAATAATAAATTATTTTAAACCCAACATTTAACTTGTGACTGACCAATTGGTTGTACTTTTAGAAAATAGAGTATTTATGTCTCAAAAACTTAAAATTTCAAGATGGAATAAAAGGTTTTTTTTTCAATTATAATAAAGAATTCAAAAAGCTTAGGGCATCAACATTTTACTGAGGATGAGAGGGACACTTGAGGCCTTTGCTGAGGGGCATGGCAGTTAGTTAATATTTGCTGTGAGATGGATATCATTTTCTTTAATGGTATAACAACTGAAAAGTAACCTGTATATCAGTAAATAAGTTCCCACCCATGCTTATGCAGACAAACCAAATCAAACTAATTGAATCACAAAAAAGAAGACAATAAAATAGGAGGAAAGCTCCTTGGGGACAAGGAAGGGTTTCAATAAAAGGGGGGAGGAGGATTCAGGATAATGGAATAAAAATGGATAACATTTACTATGACAGTATGGAAATTTTTTAAAAAGAAAATACATTGGCACTCCTCCACTGGAGTACAGTATTGTCCTCTTAGTCCAAACAAGTCAGATATGACCATTGGTCACCATGAAACAGAAATTACTTTGGCCCTATAGTCACAGCAATGAAATGAGAAGCACAATCTTAGGTTCTTAGGTCTATGAGAGTGAGAAGGGGGTGCAGGTGTTGGAAGGTGTGAGAGGACAAAAGAGATGGAAGGTTCACTAGAGGTGGGAGATTAGAATCTCCAAGATGCAAATTCTCTGTATTCATTATCCATGATGATATGGGATTTTTCCAGTGATGCCATTTTTCTTGAGACCCCCCCCCCCCAAAAAAAAAAAAAAAAACTAACTCCTGGAAATACCAATCCTGTGTGAAAACCAAATAAACTCATTGGTTTGCCAAGTTGATCTTAGAAGGAATCCTTTCTTAGGTTTCTCATTAGGATTTTGTATGGAATGCATAAATATTAACAAATCACATCCCCTACTGTGAGTTTGAACCCTATTCTAGCTATTTAGAACTCTGTCACCTGAGGCAATTATTTAACCTCTTGGAGACTATAAAACAGACATGGTGTTGGTGTTCTGACCCAGGGCTTCCACTTGCTTGGCAAGGCTCGCCCCCCCATCGCCTTGCATCAGTGAGCTGCATTCTCACTCACAGAGATCTGTTGTAAGTTGAGGATTGGTAAAGGATTAAGTGGAAGGATTGTCATAAGCATGTATAGTAAATGCCAAGAAAATGTAAACTATTGTTAGAGAAAAAGGAACAGAAAAATAATTTCAATACATGCAACACCAAACTCTGACTATAAGCAATCCATGTATTTGCACATTCGGACCTCCACCCTCAGCCATGTCTTTCTCAGAGAAGTTTATTCTAACTGGCATCTAATGAGGAATTGCTTTTATTCTTACACATGGCTCAGGGTGAATTAAACCATTTTTAAATTAAGCACAGAAATGAAAATGTCTGCTTTCCTGTCAGCTTTTTTACTCATTGTTATTCAATCACTAACAAGAGGTTTGGAGTGTGAGTCTGCTTATTTGAAGAGGCAGAAATCTGATTTCCATAACTAGTTTCAGTCTCAAAGGAAAAGAGTCAGGAAGTAACTGCTAAACAGAAATGGTGGACAAAATCCTACTCAAGAATTCAGGAAGCTGAAGCTACGCACCCAGATGAAGCCAGAGTTTTGGAGAGTCAGCAGGGAATTTGCCAAATGTTCTTGATTGCAAATCTGCATGCAGACTTTTCAGGTTGTTGAGGTCTGAGGGAGAGCACCAGACCATATAGCCTTTAGTTTAGAAGAACTAAGAAGGGAAAGGAGCCCCTCACCTGGAGCTCTGACTGGAGACTTTACTGACAGATAACTCCAGCACAACTACCAGCTGCTTAAGGCCTTTCTTTCATCCCAGCTACAAACCTATAATTTTCCAGGAATCTCACAAGAATCTACATTTACAAGAAGACATGCACCTATTGTGCAGCCCTAGTGGCTCCTGGAAACAACCATTAAGACTATGATTCCATGCAAGGCATCTCCAGAGAGATACCTCACTTTCCTATAAAAAATGGAAAATGAAGAAAGAGAGGGAATTTATTAGCAACCTGTAAAACCTTTTTGGATTTGTTCCTTTTTATTAAAAAATATATATATATGGTGTTTTGCCTGCGTGTTACCATGTGTATGCATGCAGTGCCCGTGGAGTTCAGAGGAGGGCATTGGATCTCCTCAAACTATAGCTACAGATAGTCATTAGCTACCTTGTGGGTTCTAGGAATCTAATTCTGGCCTTATGGCAGAGCAATCAGACCTCTTAACTGCTGAGCCACTTGTTTAGCCCCAACAATCTTTTTTGTAAGTAATATTTTTATCTATTCTCTGAAATTTTCATATATGTATACAATGATCTTGGTTATGTATACCTTATTTTCACAGTCTAAGTCCCCAGAACCTCCTCCAACAAACTTTCCTTACAACATCATGTCTTGATTGATTGATTGATTGATTGATAACCTAGTGAATCCAACTAGTGCTCTTCATATTGGCACAGGTGTGGGTCATTTACCGAGATATCGAAACCTACCAGTGGCCACCCACTCAAAGAAACCTGACTCTCAGCCTCCACAGACTGCCAATAGTTAAGGTGGAGCCACAGTAGCCTCTCCTGACCAGTGCTGGATTCTTATTTGGTGCAGATAAACACAGCTTCTGTGAATTCATATTTGCAACAGCCATGTCATGTCTAGAAGAGATTATCTCAGCTTTTCTTTTCATGCTCTGGTTTATGAGTTCTTTCATCTTTTCTTCCAAGCTGCTACTTAAGACTTGTGGTTGGAGAAGGAGCAGGTTGATACAGATGTTCCTCCCATGACTGAACACTCACAGCTGCTTATTCTCAGCACTTTGCCTTAACCACCACCTTCAACAATAAGAAGCTTTCTGAGCAAGGTTGAGAGCACCACAGATCAGTGGATATAAGCATAAATACATAGAACACAGTTTGATTACATGATTATTTAGAACAACCTAGATCTCCTAGAGACTAGGATCTCCTAAGCTTTTGGCATTTTTATGGTACTAGAAGGAATTCCCACATACAGAGCAGTCTTGGCACTATTGCATGTTGTCCTGCAGGTAGTATCATGGCATGAAGAGCCCAGTGCTGTATAAAATTGTTGTCTTTTCTCACTCAGAAACATGAATAGAGCCTTCCAGAACTAGGAAAACCAGCCCCTGGGAAGACAGTTTCCTATTTTTTGTTGTTGTTGGTGGTGGTAGTTTATTTAGGAACCCTCTGACATGTAGCTTGATAGCCTCCACAGTGGTGTCTATGGCTAATTCTAAGGTAGTGTTTTTGCTCTCCTTTGAGAAGAATATGCCCACACTTGGCTCTATCTTACTTTTTTCAAACCACCCTTCTTTCTTTGAGTATTCTTATGTAAGCCTTTAATAATACAATTTTAATAAAAATGCTGAACTCTTCTGCATCAAAGCCATGATCTCCATTTTTGACTCGGTTGAGGTCCCATAAAGTCTGGGGAACCCTCTTAATCTGCCGAGGATGATGATAAGAAACCTGTCCCCTTACCACTGACAGATGAGTAATGCAGTTGGCATTTCCAAGAAGTTCTACAGCAACAATCCCAGAAAATTTAGGCATAGTATCCCAAGTTTGAAGATGAGGTATATTTTCCCATACTTTGAAATGGCTAAGGACATCAAGCATCTCTTTATATGCTTATGCTCTATTTCTGTATCTTGTGTGCCCAAATGTACCATTTTCCAGTTAGATAGCTGTGGTCTTACTACCAACTTTCTGGGGCTTCTTCAGTTATTCTAATTACAAGTTCTAAGTCAGGCTGTGCTGTGAGTACTGTCTGTAGCTTGCAGTACTGCCTTCCTACTGTAGTTTTCAATGAGCAAGACTATTAAATTATGAGGGAGTTCAATTTATTAATTTTGAAAAAAATATACCTCCAAGAAACACAATTTGAAGAACAGACTCTTCAACAATCTGTGGATAATCTAATATCTGTGGATAATCTAATAAGTACTGTAATTTGAACATATCCCCTAATAGTTAAGATGTTTGGAAGTTAATAGTATTTTGAGGTAGGGATATGAGGAACAACTACAATGAAATGAATTCATGAGAGTGGAGGTAGGATGGAAAGATTTGAGATAGCATTTTTCCTTTACCTCTCCTGTGATGGCCTCTGCTATGTTACCATGTGATGAACCCAGTGCCAAGCAGATGATGATACTGTTCTTGGATTTGCAAGTCTTCAAAACTGGGAGCAAAGTAAATCATCATTCTTTATAAATTATCCAGTGTCAGGGATTTAGTTATAGCAACAAAAAGTAGACAGAGACACTGAGTTTGAAGAGGCTGAAAATCATCAAGCAATATGTGGGCTTCTTATTTAGTAATAAGATATGCTATATATTAGCATAACGACATTAACCCATTTTTTTTTTCTCCTCCACTTTAACCAGGTATGGTTACCATTTTAACCAGATAAGGAAACTTAGGTACAAAGAGGGTAAGTGATTTGCTCAGTGTGCTGGTTTGAGTAAGAATGCCTACCCAAGGGCATATATATATATTTGTATGTCTAGTCACCAAGAGTGGAGCTATTTAGAAGGATTAATTGATATCATCTTGATGGAGAATGTGTGACACTGGGGTTGGGATTTGAGGTTCCAAAAGCCCATTCTGGGACCAGTGCATTCCTCTCTACCTGTGGATCTGATGTAGAACTCTCAGCTACTTCTCCAGCACCATGTCTGCCTGTCTGCCACCAGGCTCCCTGCTATAGGACAATGGATGAAATCCCTGAAATTGTAAGCAAGCCCCCCCCCAATAAATTTTTTTTCTTTACTTATAAAGTTCCTGTCATTATGATGTCTTTTCACACCAATAGAACACAGGCTAAGACACTCAGTTGTTTAATGATTGAATCAGAATCAAATGTGGATTGTCTGATTCACCGCTATTGCTTAATGTGATAGCTATTCATTGTCTCTCTGTCTCTTTGTCTCCCCCACCCCCATCTCACTGTGTGTGTTTTCAAAACCAGTTTCTCTCAGCATATGTTAAAATGTTGTGATGGAATGTTTCACACATGTGAAATAATCAAAGACTGCAAAGATGTTTCTTTCGTGCTTGTATCACCTAGTGTCAGTAACTCCTGTTGAATTTTGTTGTCATTTACATCTCTGTTCCTTTTAGTATTCTGAAGCAAATCCTAGACATCAAGTTATTTCTTTCCTAATTATTTCAGTCCATATCCAGAAAGATAAAAACCCTTAAAAACTTATCCCAATGCCATTACTACCCCATACAAAATTCCCCTGAGTTCTGTGGTATCAGAGGGTTTTAGAGAGATCTTCTGAATTATGTGTGACCATGGTCCACTTCTGGCCTTGTAAATGCTGCTCAGAACAGTTGTAGTACACTATTGACAGAATGCACCAAGGTTGCTAGATAAAACGCTTGGTTAATGAAATTTGAATTTTAGATAAACAGTTACTTTTTGGTATGATGGTATTCAAAATATTTTGTGGGACATATTTGGACTATAGTATTTGTTGTACATTAATTATTCAAGTTTTACTGAGTAACCCACATTTCTATTTGATAATAAAGGCTAGTCTTAACACTACCAGGGAAGAAGGATCAAAATCCCTCTTAGAGAAGATATACCTATAAAAAGATGTAGACATGCTTCCGGTTTCTATCTGCACCCAGGAGCTAAGGCTGTTCCACAGCCCTCTGCACACAAATCGCACCAGGAGAGAGCTGGTCTCCCAGGAGTGCTCTCACTCTTAAGCTCAGAGGTGAGATTGCCACTTTCACTCCAATAACTGTCCTAAGCAGGACCGGCCAGGGGTGCACAGGACACAGGAACAGTGAAGCAGCTGGGATAGGATCTTTCCAGTTTGCACCTGCACCTGGAAGCTAAGGTTATCCCACAGCCCTCTGCACCCAAAAGCTGCCCAGGAGAGAGCTGCTCTTGCCAGGAGTGCTGACACACTTAAGATCACTGGCTTACTGGCCCACAGAAGGGACAAGCTCCAGTCAGAGACAGCAAGAACATCTAATACCAGAGATAACCAAATGTGAAAAAAATCTTACCAACAAAAGCCAAGGATATTTGGCAACATCAGAACCCAGTTCTCCCACCACAGCAAGTCCTGGATACCTCAACACACAGAAAAAGCAGGAATTGGATTTGAAATCATATCTCATGATGCTGATAGAGGACTTTAGGAAGGACATAAATAACTCCCTGACAGAAATACAGGAGAACACAGGTAAACAGATAGAAGCCCTTAAAGAGAAAACACAAAAATCCCTTAAAGAATTATAGGAAAACACATCCAAACAGGTGAAGGAATTGATCAAAACTATTCAGGATCTAAAGATGGAAAGAAGAAATCACAAAGAGAGACAACTCTAGAGATAGAAAACTTAGGAAAGAGATCAGGAATCATAGATGCAAGCATCACCAACATAATACAAGAGATGGAAGACAGAAACTCACTGCAGAAGATTCCATAGAAAACATTGACACAACAGTCAAAGAAAATGCAAAATCGAAAAAGCTCCTAATCCAAAACATCCAGGTAATCCAGGACTCAATGAGAAGACCACACCTAAGGATAAAAGGTCTAGAAGAGAGTGAAGATTCCTAACTTAAAGGGCCAGTAAATACCTTCAACAAAATTATAGAAGAAAACTTCCCTAACCTAAAGACAGAGATTCCCATAATCATACAAGAGCCTACAGAACTCCAAATAGATTGGACCAGAAAAGAAATTCCTCCTGTCACATAATAATCAAAACACCAAATGCAATAAACAAAGAAAGAATATTTGTTGGGGTCCACTGCCCGCAGTGGACGGGGTTCCTGGAGGATTGGCCCGAAGCTGAAATGAAACTAAGGGAGTGGGGGAAGAAAAAAGATCTCCAAGGCTACATGGTTGCTTCTGCTTAGAACGACCGTTTAATGGTGGACAAGCATTTGGGGAAAAAGGAAGGGTAGCCCCACCCCCAGTCTTCTGGGCAGGCGTTCTGGAGTTTGGCGGGGAACCCCGAAGTATCGTGACATCTCTCAGGGGAGCTGGGCAGAGCCGGGGGATCTGGGAGACACACAGAACCTGGCTGGGGGGGTGGGGGGGGCTGGCTATCTCTTAGCCTAATTAACAAAACAGATGCCATTGGGTGCAGCTTTCTCAAGGCTTAGATCTTAGCACCAACTATGTTGGTGGAGAAGGGACACCAAAAATATTAAAAGCAGTAAGGGGAAAAGGTCAAGTAACATATAAAGGCAGACATATCAGAATCACACCAGACTTCTCAACAGAAACTATAAAAGCCAGAAGTTCTTGGGCAGATGTCATACAGATCATAAGAGAGCACAAATGCCAGCCCAGGCTGCTATACCCAGCAAGACTCTCAATTACCATAGATGAAGAAATGAAGATATTCCATGACAAAACCAAATTTACACTATATCTTTCCACAAATCCAGCCCTTCAAAAGATAATAGATGGAAAACACCAACATAAGGGGGGAAACAACACCCTAGAAAAGGCAAGAAAGTACTTTTCTTTTAGCAAACAAACAAAAAATAAGATAGCCACATAAACATAATTCCAACTCTAACAACAAAAATAACAGGAAGCAACAATCACTTTTCCTTAATATCTCTTAACATCAATGGACTCAATTCCCCAATAAAAAGACATAGAACAACAGACTGGATAATTAAACAGGGCCAAGCATTTTGCTTCATACAGAAAATGTACCTCAGTGACAAACACAAATTCTACCTCAGAGTAAAAGGTTGGAAAACTTCTTTCTACTTGGTCCCAAGAAACAAGCTGGAGTAGCCACTCTAATATTAAATAAAATCAACTTTCAACCAAAAGTTATCAAAAAAGAGAAGGAAGGACACTTCATACTGGTCAAAGGAAAAATCTACCAAGAAGAACTCTCTATTCTGAATATCATAGGCTCCAAATGAAGGTACAACATACCCAAACTTATGAGACAAAAGATAGCTCTGACTAGAGTACCTCCAAAATGAAATTTAAGGGAACATACACTAGCAGGTTGACAGTGCACCAGAAAGCTCTAGAACAAAAAAAATGCAAATATACCCAAGAGGCATAAGTGCCAACAAATAATCAAACTCAGAGCTGAAATCAACCATAGAAACAGAAATAACTATACAAAGAATCAACAAAACCAGGATCTGGTTCTTTGAGAAAAATTAACAAAATAGATAAACCCTTAGTCAGACTAACCAGAGAGTACAGAGATAATATCCAAAATAACAAAATCAGAAATGAAAAGGGAGGCATAACAACAGAATCTGAGGAAATAAGTCTGGTGGTTCCTCAGAAAATTGGACATAATACTCCCTGAGGAACCAGCTATACCATTCCTGGCATATACCTAGAATATGCTCCAACATGTAATAGGGACACATGTTCCACAATGTTCATAGCAGCCATATTAATAATAGCCAGGAGCTGGAAAGAACCCAGATGTACCTCAACAAAGGAATGGATAAAAAAAAAAAAAAGTGGTACATTTACACAGTGGAATACTACTCAGCTACTAAAAACAATGTATTTATAAAATTCTTAGGCAAATGGATGGAACTAGGAAATATCATTCTGAGTGAGTCAACCCAATCACAAAAGAGCACTCATGGTAGGCACTCACTGATAAGTGGATATTAGCCCAGAATCTTGGAATACCCAAGAAGGAACAAAATACCCATGGAAGGAGATACAAAGTCTGGAGCAGAGACTGAAGAAAAGGTCATCCAGAGACTGTCCCAGCTGTAGATCAATCCTATATATGGTTACCAAACCCACACACTATTGTAGATGCCAACAAGTGCTTGTTGACAGGAGCCTGATACAGCTGTCTCCTGAAAGGCTCTGCCAGAGCCTGACAAATGCAGAGGCCAATGCTCGCATCCAACCATTGGACTGAGCACAGGGTCCCAAATGGTGGAGCTAGAGAAAGGACCCAAGGAGCTGAAGAGTTTAGCAGAACCATAAGAGGAACAATAATATGAACCAACCACTATTCCCAGAACTCACAGAGACTAAACCACCAACCAAAGAGTATACATGGAAGGACCCATGGTTCTATCCACATATGTAGCAGAAGATGGCCTTGTGGGACATTGTTGGGAGGAAAGGCCCTTGGTCCTGTGAAGGCTCGATGCCCCAGTTTAGGGGAATGCCATGATGGGGAAGTGAGAGCAGGTAGATGGGTTGGTGAGCAGAAGGAGGGGGGTCGGATAGGGGGGTTCTGGAGGGGAAAACAGTTAAGGGGATAACATTTGAAATGTAAATAAAGAAAATATCTAATTAAAAAAAAAGAAAAAAAAAGTTGTAGACATACAAGTCTATGTGTTTTAAATAGGCAGTTGGGAGTTGTGGGTTCTGTGCTTTTATGTTCTACCTCCCACAAGGCTTATGGAAGCCTTTTGTCTCCTAGCCACATGAGAAAGCTGAAATTCATGTAGCAATAGCAGCTACTACTGCTGGAATATTTGTAATTTGCCAAATGTTCATCAGAGTCACCCAATTCTCCTAATCCTCCCAACATTCCCCTGAGGCTGGAATTCTCATTGTACAAATTATCTAAAGCTGAGCTGAGCGATTTGAGAACCCCAATATGCTGGAGGTTCCAGAGTCATGGGATATCTGCCAAGGAAAAAAGCAAAGCAGGTGTGAAACCAGCCCAAGAGAGCAAAATATGTTGCAGCCAACAAGCTGGAGTAGTTGTAGTTCTGAAGAACACATTGATATCAGATATGGAGATGCAGAGTTTGGAGTTTGCACTGCTAATTTTCTAACTTGCTTTGACCCAATATTTCTTCACAGTGGTCACTTTCAAACATTTTGGGAGGAAAATAACTACTTAATCTCAAGAAAGACTTTTATTTGGATTTTTAAACACTGTTGTGACTTTTCTAGACTATGGGGACTTTTGAAGTTGGAGTACATGTATTTTTGCATTATGACATGGCTGCAAACCTATGGGGGACAGGGAGTAGAAGGTGGATCTTTGAATAAGAATGGCCCCCATAGGCCATTTGAATTTATTTGAGTCAAATTTATTGCTATATTTGAATGCTTAGTCATCAGCAAGAGACACTATTTGAAAAGAAGTTTGAGATGTGGCTTTATTGGAGGATGTGTGTCACTGGGACTAGGTGAACTCTATTTTAATTGTTGGCTTTATCTCTAGGGTCATTCTAGAACCATTGTTGGGGTATGGGGTGGGGGCTGGAAACTGTTGCTGGGGAAGTCTGAAAACTGTTGCTGAGGTAGTTTGGAAACCGCTGCTGACCCAATGTCCTTGCCTCAGGCCAGGCAGTGGGTCACTTCTGAGGCCTGGGCTTGCTTGGACTTTCTCAGTTCTTGGAAACAGAGATTTAGACCCAGTTTCCTAAACTGCCAGTTTGAAGCCTTTCATAGAGTCAATCTAGCCTGTCTCACCACTACTACCAGGTGCAGGAGTTCATCACCAACTCAAAAGTTTATTTTTTCACTGTGTACACTTTAAAAATGATCTCCTTGTTGTATGTTCTCAGCTGGCCTGTTTGCATGTGAGGACTGTGCCATTGCGAGCCATTGACTGGTACAACAATGTGTGCAGTTGTGGTAAAGTGCAGTAGATTTGGTCTTTTTAAAACCAGATTGACGCCACCAACAGATTGTGAAAGGATTTTTACCAATCCTTAATCTGATAGGGGACTAATATCCAACATCTACAAAGAGCTAAAGAAGCTAGACTCCAGAAAAATGAATAACCCCATTAAAAATGGGGTACAGAGCTAAACAAAGAATTCTCAATTGAGGAAATCCGAATGGGTGAGAAACATCTGAAAAAATGTTCGCCATCCTTAATCATCAGGGAAATGCAAATCAAAACAACACTGAGATTCCACCTCACACCAGTCAGAATGGCTAAGATCAAAAACTTAGGGGACAGCAGATGCTGGCGAGGATGTGGAGAAAGAGGAACACTCCTCCATTGCTGGTGGGATTGCAAGCTTGTACAACCACTCTGGAAGTCAGTCTGGCGTTATCTCAGAAANTACAGAGACAAAGTTTAGAGCTAAGATGAAAGGATGGACCATACAGAGACTAACCCACCAGGGATCCATCCCATAATCAGTCACTAAACTCAGACACTATTGCATAGGACAGCAAGTGTTTACTGAAGGGACCCTGATATAGCTGACTCCCACAGAAGTGGATGCTCACAGTCATCCATAAGAGGGAGCACGAGGCCCAAATTGGAGAAGCTAGAGATAGAACACCAGGGTCTGAAGGGGTCTGAAACCCTAGAAGAAGAACAACAATATGAACTAAACAGAACCCCCAGAACTTGAGTCTCTAGCATCATGTGTAACAGAAGATGGCCTGGTCAGCCATCATTTGGAGGAGAGGCCCCTTGGTACTGCAATCTTTATATGCCCCAATACAGGGGAACACCAGGGCCAAGAAGTGGGAGTGGGTGGGCAGGGGAGCAGGGAGGGGGGAGGGGACTTTCGGAATAGCATTTGAAATGTAAATTAAGAAAATATCTAAGAAAAAAAAAAGGAAAAAAAAAACCAGATTGATAGAGGCCCACTTTCCTCAAGCATGATGCAAGTACAGACTGAGAATTGCCATCAGTCTTCTATGACACTTGCAAGGATAGGAAAGATTCAGGAGAACTAGAAATCAACAGGGAAAGTGTGATGCCTTCTCCCATTTTTAGTGAGACTCAAGGCTTTGGGGGAGTTCAGAGGTCAGCATGCATCTGCCATCAGAGTTGACCTGCTGGGGTAGGGTGCACATGAAAATGGACTCCTACACAAGACAATGGTAGGTGTTTTGCAAGCCCTCCCACATACAGATAAGGCATCCCTAAGCTCTCAGACTAAGTCAATTGGAAGTACCTGCTATCAGACCCTGACCCACCCCAAAACTATATATAAGAACCCTATCCAGAAGGAATTAAGGGTGTGAGAACTACTCCCTCTTCTGAGAGCTTCTGTCATAAGAACTGTAACACTATCACTTGAGAACAGGTCTGCCCTCCTGGAATGCTACCAGAAGCTCCACGCACTCCTCACTGGCTAGTGGGCCTCTCTTTGGCTCAGTCCGCCTCAACTCAGTGTAGGTCAAGTACAACAGGGTCTTGGAGCAACTGAGGTGGACAACAGCAGTGGAGACAGTGGAGGCACTGGAGGCACTGGAGACAGTGGAGGCAGTGGAGACAGTTGGCACCAGAGGCAGTGGAGACAGTGGAGGCAGTGGAGGCAGTGGAGGTACCGGAGGCAATTCGCCCTGCCTGTTCACACTCTCTCTCCTTTGCCTGAACCCTCGCACCTGGCTGGGCCAAAGATTTCCATGGAAAGCCTCTAATACACAGGCCCACACATGCATTTGGTTTACTTTTATTGGATTGAGAAATTAATATCTGAGATTTGCTAGGGAGTTCATAAACATAGGGAAAATGGCTATGTGCCAGAGGAACTACTGTCATTGGGTCTCTGCACTTAAGAACTAACAAGTTAGAACTAAAGTTTGCTCTCTGATTTACTACTAACCTCCCCTCATCCCAGTCATTTCTCTGAGGTCTTCACCAGGAGAGTGTACAATCTGCCTATTTTGATGCGTTGTTTATTTTTTCCCAATGACATGAAATTTTCTTGGCATCTGATAGTACTATTTTTATTTTCTCTACCAAACAATTGAATTTACCTTTGGACGACTTTCCTCAGAGAAGAAGGCAATAGCAAAAATGAGACAAACAGGTTGCTGCTCAGAGTTGTCTATTTGTGATGATAAGGCGAGGCATGTAGATGTAGAAGACGTTTGTCTGGGATCTACTTAGGGAAGAGGCAGTGTCAGCTTCACTGAGGCCTAGGTTGACCTCTCTATTAGAAGAAATATAAACATACCTCAGAATCCTAAAAATTCATAGAGTTGTAGGTATGTTTCTGACCAGAGGTCAGAAAACTATAGCTCACATGAAAATATATAGTGTCACCTATTTTACAAATAAAACTTTATTAGAACAGAGTATGCCTTTGAGAACTATCTACAATATTTTTGGAATGTACCAAAAGAGTTGAAAAGTTGTGGCAAGGACTACATGGCCTTATTATGTAAGCCAAAAGTACTTAGTGTCTGGAATTTTATACAACCTGTTGACTAATGACTGTAAATAAGAAACTCTAGCAGTTCATCATAAAACACTCTTAATACTTCAGGCTGCCCTGTGTAGAGGGAAATCTCTGGTTAGTGCATTTCAAAAGTATACTACCTTACCTGTTCTCTGGAGCTTCCCATTCTCATTATACTTCTGTGGAAGTCACCATCCTGTCTGTTCATAACCTCTGCTGGTTTCTTTATAATGGATATTTTCTTTATTTACATTTCAAATGTTTTCCCATTTCCAAGTCTCCTCTCTGGAAACCCCCTATCCCATCTCCCCTCCCACTGCCTCTATAAGAGTGCTCCCCCACCCACACACTCCTTGCCTTCCCACCCTGCCACTTCCCTACATTGGGGCATGGAACCCCCTCAGAGCCAAGGAGCTTTCATCCCACTGATGTGCAACAAGCACATCCTCTGACACATATGCAGCCAGAGCCATGGGTCCCTCCAAGGGTACTCGTTGGTTTGCTGTCCAGTCCCTGGGAGCTCTGAGGGGTCTGTCCAGTTGACACTGTTGCTCCTGCCATGAGGTTGTAAACCTCCTCAGCTCCTTCAGTTACTTCTCCAACTCCTTCCCTGAGGTGTGTCCAGTGGTTGGACTTGAGCACACACCTCTGTATTTGTCAGGCTCTGGCAGAGCCTCTCAGGAGACAGCCATATCAGGCTCCCATCAGCATCCACAATAGTGTCCAGGTTCGGAGACTGTATATGGGATGGATCCCCAGGTGTGGCAGTCTCTGGATGGCCTTTCCTTCAGACTCTGCTCCACACTTTGACTCCATATTTCCTCCTGTGAGTATTTTGTTCCCCCTTCTTTATTTTAATTTTTTTTAGATTTATTTTATAAATATGAGTATACTGTAGCTGTCATCAGACACACCAGAAGAGGGAAAAGGTTATCATTAGGGATGGTTTGAGCCACCATGTGGTTGCTGGGAATTGAACTCAGGACCTTTGGAAAGGCAGTCAGTGCTTTTAAACTCTGAGCCATCTCTCCAGCCCTTGTTCCCCCTTCTAAAAAGCACTGAAGCACCCACACTTGGTCTTCCTTTTCTTAGGCTTCATAAGATCTGTGAATTCTATCTTGGGTATTCCAAACTTTTGGGCTAATAACCACTTTTCAATGAGTGCATACAATGTGTGTTCTTTTATGATTGTGTTACCTCAATCAGGATATTTTCAAGTTCCATTCATTTGCATGTGAATTTCATGAAGTCATTGTTTTTAATAGCTGAGAACTATTCTATTGTGTAAATGAACCACATTTTTTATAACCATTCCTCTGTTGAGGGACATCTAGGCTGTTTCCACCTTCTGGCTATTATAAATATGGCTGCTATAAACATAGTGGAGCATGTGTCCTTGTTATATGTTGCAGTATCTTTTGGGTGTATGTGCAGAAGTGGTATAGCTGGTTCCTCAGGTAGTACTCTGTCCAATTTTCTGAGGAACCATCAGACTAATTTCCAGGGTGGTTGTACCAGCTTGCAACTTCACCAGCAATGGAGGAGTGTTCCTCTTTCTCCACATCCTTGTCCACACCCCAGCACTGTTTTATTTCATGTTGTGTCTTAATAGGAATTTTTTCTTTTGTTTTTTTAATCCCTTTTCTGTTAACAATTTTAAGATTTATATTCTTGTAAGAAATTAACCATGCCTTCCTCCTGAATCCTGTCCTCATCATCTTTCTTAAGAATTTTAATGACAGTCCTAATTATTGCCTGTGTGGCCCAAAATTGGATGGAGAGTGTTTCCCTTTGTTTATATGCCTTTTCAATGTTCTTTCAGACTGCATTGCATACATCTTCCTTCAAAGTTTCTTCATTTGGAAACCTGGAATTATAATCAAGAAGCAAGCAATGTAATAGTTGTGGTTTTTAATACTCATGCTTCTCTTTTCTTTATAAAATGATGCATAAGCATGACATAAGGCAAAAGCCTTAACTGGGTTCTGCCCTCATGATTCTCACTCACCTCCTTTTTTGAGGGTGGCACTCTCTTATCTCATAGACAACTTTAGAATTCTAATTTGTGTTACCACTTGATTACTGCTATACAGGTGTTGGGACCTAGGGGAATTAGGTCAAGAAATGAGGCAGAGTAAAGTTACATTTAATAACCAACAGATAATCAGATCATCTGACAATTTAAAAAGAGTGACATTTGTAAAGTGTGTGATAACAAAGGCAAGACAAATGGGACAAACAAGCCACAAATGGAAAAACATGTTTTACATATAGGTATATAAGCAAATAACAATAGACAGTTGTAGTGAATATATTGAAGTAAACTCAATCCTATGAAATTTCCCTGGGAGAGGCAGAACGCATAATCTAAGAACTATTGCATATGTTTGAAGAAAGCAAAGTTACAAGACTCTTGTCTTTATTTATTGAACTGTTCATTTAATTCCACTTATGGACCTTGTTCTAACATTTATATGCTGAACTTGAGTTTTTCTCTGTATACCTTTTTTTTAATTAAATATTTAATTTAGCTACATTTCAAATGGTGTCCCCTTTCCTGTTTTCCCCTCTGAAAACTCCCATCCCCTCCCCTTTTCCCCTGCTCACCAACCCACCCACACGCACTTCCTGGCCCTGGCATTCCCCTACACTGGGACATAGGATGTTCCCAAGACCAAGGGCCTCTCCTCCTATTGATGACTGACTAGGCCATCATCTGCCACATTTGCAGCTAGAGCCATGAGTCCCACCATGTGTTTACTTTGGCTGGTGGTTTAGTCCCTGGAGCTCTGGGGGTACAGGTTAGTTCATATTGCTGTTCCTCCTATGGGGCTGCTAACTCATTCATCTCCTTGTGTACTTTCTCTAGCTCCTTCATTGGGGACCCTGTGCTCAGTCCAATGGTAGGATGTGATGATCCATCTATGTATTTGTCAGCCAATGGTGGAGCCTCTCCAGAGACAGCTGTATCAGGCTCCTGTCAGCAAACACTTGTTGGTATCCACAATAGTGTCTGGGTTTGATGATTGTATATGGGATGAATCTGCAGGTGGGACAGTCTGTGGATGGTCATTCCTTCAGTCTCTGCTCCATACTTTGTCTCTGTAACTCCTTCCATGGGTATATTGTTGCCCATTCTAAGAAGAACTGAAATATCCACACTTCTTGAGTTCCATGTGTTTTGCAAACTGTATCTTGGGTATTGTGTGCTTTTGGACTAATATCTGCTTATCAGTGAGTGTATACAATGTGTGTTCTTTTGTGATTGGGTTAGCTGACTCAGGATGATATTTTCTAAATCCATCAATTTGCATAAGAATTTCATTAATTCATTGTTTTTTAATAGCTGAGTAGAACTCCATTGTGTAAACGCACCACATTTCTGTATCATTTCCTCTGTTGAGGGACATTCCAGCTCCTGGCTATCATAAATATGGCTGCTATGAGCATAGTGGAGCGTGTGTCCTTATTACATGTTAGAGCATCCTCTGGGTATATACCAAGGAATGCTATTAGTGTGTCCTCAGGTAGTGTTATGTCAAATTTTCTGAGGAACCTCCAGGCTGATTTCTAGAGCAGTTGTACCAGTGTGCATTCCCACCAGCAATGGAAGAATGTTCCTCTTTCTCAACAACCGCCTCAGCATCACCTGAGTTTTGATCTTAGACATTCTGACTGGTGTGAGGTGGAATCTCAGGGTTGTTTTGATTTGCATTTCCCTGATGACTAAGGATGTTGAACATTTCTTTAGGTGTTTCTCAGCCATTCAGTATACCTTAATTGAAAATTCTCTGTTTAACCCTTTACCCCATTTTTTAATAGGGTTATTTGTTTTTCTGGAGTCTAACTTCTTAAGTCCTTTGTATATATTGGATATTACCTTCTATAGGATATAGGCATGGTAAAGATCTCCTCCCAATCTGTTGGTTGCCTGTTTGTCTTATTAACACTGTTCTTTGCCTTACAAAATTTTGCAATTTTGTCACATCCCATTTGTCGATTCTTAATCTTACAGCACAAGCCATTGGTGTTCTGTTCAGGAATTTTTCCCCTGTGCCCATATGTTCAAGGATCTTCCCCACTATCTCCACTATAAATTTCAGTGTAACTGATTTTATGTGGATGTCCTTAATCTGCTTGGACTTGAGCTTTATACAAGGAGATAAAAATAGGACAATTCACATTCAACTGGCTAAACCGCCAGTTGAGTCAGAACTATTTGTTTAAAATGCTGTCTGTTTTCCACTGGATGGTTTTAGTTCCTTTGTCAAAGATCAAGTGACCATAGGTGTGTAGGTTCATTTCTGAGTCTTCAATAATATTCCATTGATCTACCTGCCTGTCACTGTACCAATACCATGTATTTTTTTTTTTAATCACAATTGCTATGTAGTACAGTTTGAAGTCAGGTATGGTGATTCCACCAGAAGTTCTTTGATTGTTGAGAATAATTTCTGCTATCCTAGGTTTTTTGTTATTCCAGATGAATTTGCAAATTGTACTTTCTAGTGAAGAATTGAGTTGGAATTTTGATGGGGATTGCATTGAATCTATAGAGTGCTTTCAGCAAGATGGCCATTTTACTATATTAATTCTGCCAATCCATGAGCATGGAAGATCTTTCCATCTTCTGAAATCTTCTTTGATTTCTTTCTTCAGACTTGAAGTTCTTATCATACAGATCTTTCACTTGCTTAGTTAGTCATGCCAAGATTTTTTTGTATTATTTGTGACTATTGTGAAAGATGTTGTTTCCCTAATTTTTTTTCAACCTATTTATCTTTTGTGTAGAGGAAGGCCACTGATTTGTTTGAGTTAATTTATATTCAGCTACTTTGCTGAAGTTGTTTATCAGGTTTAGGAGTTCTCTGGTGGAATTTTTGGTGTCAATTAATTGTACTATCATAGCATCAGTAAATTGGGATAGAATGACTTCTTCCTTTCAATTTTGTATCTTTTGACCTCTTTTTGTTGTCTAATTGCTCCGGCTAGAACTTCTAGTAGTATATTGAATAGGTAGGGAGAAGGTGGGTGGCCTTGTCTAGCCCCTGATTTTAGTGGGATTGATTCAAGTTTCTCTCCATTTAGTTTGATTTTGGCTACTGTTTTGCTGTATATTGCTTTTACTATGTTAGGTATGGGCTTTGAATTCCTAACCTTTCCAAGGCTTTTATCATGAAAAGGTATTGGATTTTGTCAAATGCTTTCTCAGCATCTAATGAGATGATCATGTGGTTTTGGTCTTTGAGTTTGTTTATGTAGTGGATTGCATTGATGGATTTCCATATATTGAACCATCCCTGAATCCCTGAGATGAAGCCTACTTGGTCGTCATGGATGATCATTTTGATGTGTTCTTGGATTCGGTTGGCAAGAATTTTATTGTGTATTTTTGCATCAATATTCATAAAGGAAATTGGTCTGAAGTTCTCTTTTTCTGTTGGGATTTTGTGTGATTTAGGTATCAGAGTTATTGTGGCTTCCTAAAACAAATGGGTAGAGCACCTTCTGTTTCTATTTTGTGGAATAGTTTGAGGAGTATTGGAACTAGGTCCTCTTTGAAGGTCTGATAGAATTCTGCACTGAACCCATCTGGTCCTGGATTTTTTTTTTTTTTTTTTGGCTGAGAGAATATTAATGACTGTTTCTGTTTCTTTAGGGAATATGGGACTGTTTAGATTGTTTATCAGATCCTGTTTTAACTTCGATACCTTGTATCTGTCTAAAAATTGTCCATTTCATCCAGGTTTTCTAGCTTTGTTGAGTATAAGCTTTTGTAATAGAATCTGAATATTTTTGGATTTCCTCAGTTTCTGTTGTTATGTCTTCCTTTTCATTTCTGATTTTGTTTTAAGATAGTGTCGCTGTGCCCTGTAGTTAATACGGCTAAGGGTTTATCTATTTTGTTGATTTTCTCAAAGAAGCAGCTTCTGGTTTGGTTGATTCTTGCATAGTTCTTTTTGTTTCCAGTTGGCTGATTTCAGCTCTGAGTTTGATTATTTCCTGCCATCTACTTCTCTTGAGTGTATTTGCTTCTTTTTGTTCTCATGCTTTCAGGTGTGCTGTCAAGTTGCTAGTGTATGCTCTCTCTACTTTCTTTTTGGAGGCACTCAGAGCTATGATTGTATCCCATAATTTTGGGTATGTTGTGGCTTCATTTTCATTAAACTCTAAAAAGTCTTTAATTTCTTTCTTTATTTCTCCCTTGACAAAATTATCATTCAGTAGAGTATTGTTCAGCTTCCATGTATACATGGGAGTTTCTATTGTTTATGTTGTTATTAAAAACTAGCCTTAGCCCATGGTGATCTGATAGGATGCATGGTATTATTTCAATATTCTTGTATCTGTTGAGGCCTGTTTTGGGACCAATTATATGGTCATTTTTGGAGAAGGTACCTTGAGGTTCTGAAGAGGTATATTCTTTTTTTTTAAGGATAAGACACTCTATAAGTATCTGTTAAATCCATGTGATTCATAACTTCTGTTAGTTTCACTGTGTCTTTGTTTAGTTTCTGTTTCTGTGATCTGTCCATTGATGAGAATGGGGTGTTGAAGTCTCCCACTATTATTGTGTGCAGTGTAGTGTGTGCTTTGAGCTTTAGTAAAGTTTTTTTTTTTATGAATATGGGTGCCCTTGCATTAGGAGCTGGCCCCATTCCACACAGTTATTGGAGAGAAAGTGTCTGTCTCACCTCCACCTCCTAGCCTGGGAGTAAAAACACTCCTAGGAGGACAGGTCTCTCCTGGCAGTACCTGTGCACAGCAGGCTGTGGAAGAGCTTTAGCTCTCGCGAGTGCAGATGGTGGACCCTCTGGATACTTTTTAATATGAATTTTAATGATTGCTGATTCCTTCATCCCTGGGGTAACCAGATCGTGGGGGCCAGTATTCATCATAACTGTACATAGCAGGAGATCAAACTTCAACACTTCTCTGTGTTTTTCTTTATAGGTATGGTCTCCATATACCTTATACTACGGAACTATGCTGCCTGAACATTACCTGTTTATTCTGTCTCATTGTTGTATGTCTTCCCTGAGGAAAAAAATGACTTTAACTGGCACTGTCTGATTACAACAAATAAGGAAAAAAAAAATAACACCAGACCTGTGTTATTGCGTGTTCATTGTAGGTCCTGGGTTTTGCCTCTCTTGACCTGTGATGTCTGGGTGCTGCCAATTCATTGTCTCAGAGGGCAGAAGGTAGTGTCTGCAATATCTGTTTCCCTTCAGGGCTTCAGATGCTACCACAGGCCAGGCTGGAAGGAATAACGTGACTTGAGATGTGGCCCTGGTCTTTTCTCTGAGTACTTAGATGCTGCCAGTTTACTTCCTGGAAAGGAAGTCAGGAACAAGGATCCAATGCCAAGTGCGCGCCTCAGCTTGGGGAGGGTTTCTAAGAGAAGTGTTTGCCAACAGCGAAACAGATGACTTGAAGTCAATAGTAGGTCCAAGCTGGCAGCCTATGCTCTGCTGCGGTGGTTTTCCAGACTGGTCTCTCTCAGTACTCTGCTTTGCTCTAGACAGCTTTTTCTTACTATTCTAAAAACTCTCCGATTAAGATTGCTAGCTGTCTCCTCAAGACAGCTCTCTCTGCTAGTAAAAACTCTAAATGCTCTCTGGATAACTCATGGGTTTTCTGACCAAAGCCAAAAAGAAAAATCTTGGATTTTCTAACTAAGACAGAAATACTGTACAAAAAAATTCAAAAAGTAACTCTTGGATTTTCTGAACAAAATCAGAAATCCAGAAAAAAATTCTAAAAGAACTGTGTTCACTCTTCAGACAGCCTTCTCTGGATAGCTCTGGAAAACATTCTAAAAGAGCTGGGTCAGCTCTAAATAATTCTTGGTCAAAAATCCTGTTAGAAAAATTCTAAAAGAGCTATGAAAATTCTTAAAAAGCTGTGATTTTTCTCCACAAATTTTCCAACTAAAATCAGAAATATGTTAAGAAAAAAACCTTGAAGAGCCATTTTCGATCTCCAGAGATCTCCAGACAGTTTTGCTAGAAAAAAAAAAATTAATGAAAAATTGCTATTGTTTTGTGCTAACTCATCTCATGCAGACCAAATTCCCAGGTTTTTATTTACATATCAATTCAGTTATTTATTCCAGGTTTCCTACTGACCATCCCATGAATCATTATTTCATGACATTATCCACTTGACTCAAGCAAGCACATTTTTTCTAACATTGCAAAAGAATTCAGAGATCTGCCTGCCTCTTTTAAGCATAGACAATAAGATAGCTGGGTGGGACCCATCTCTGAAATTACCATTTCTACCATGCCTAGGTCTACCCTTGCTTTTTCCTAAACTGAACTTGAACTCTTGAATCTGCCTGTCTTTATACCTTTCTGCCTTTGTATCTTTCTGACAAACTGCTTCTATTCCTTTAGATCTGTAAAGCTCTAAATTTATATTGCATCCTTATATTTTTGTGTAGTTGAGAAATTATATATATATATTTTAATTCATGTTGTAGAATTCTTTCCACAGCCTTATGGGCTGTCCTAAAGGTCCCAGTGTTTTTCATTTTGCTGAGACATTAGCCATACCTTCCCCTCTCAGACTCATGTTGTCTCTGACTTTCATGAAGTCATTAAAATTAACAGGAATGAAATTCCTTGAAGAAGAAATGTAAAAAATATGTACATTATGATTATACAAGCTTTATGCCCACAGTAGCCATTGAGACTTGTAGAGGCCCACACTTGCTGACCCTGTCCCAGGGGTAGGAACATGTCATTCTGTCCCTGCCAAGGCCATGCTGGACTCTGCAGTCCAAGGTCCACATTTGTCCTCAAGGCACCTGCATGCCAGGCAGAAAGGGCAAAGAAGGGCTTGGCATGTATATTGTGGTCCCTGATCTCTCTGGGTACCTGAATTCTGCTGAATTTACTCCCTGGAGAAGAAGTCAGGTTTGGATTTCTGTGGCCCAGATTTTCCCTCAGGGCAATTGCACACCAAGCAGGAAGGGGAAAAACAAAGTCTTTAACAAGCAGGATCCAGTAAGATTAGGAGCAAGTGTCAAGTACTGGAGGGGCAGAAGAAGAGAAAGGTCTTTTTCCAGAGTCTTAATGTCACAGCTCGTTTAGGTGAAGACCTTCCCCATGGCAGCCTTTAATGAAGCAGCTCTCTGAGCTGATTCTTGCAAAAGCAAGGATCATACTGTTTTATTAGGGATGCATATGGGTGTGTATATACTTTATTTGTGGTGAACCAGGAGTTATATATGGGGGGGGGCACAAGACTATACAAAAAGGGACAATCACTGGCTGAAGGCTAATGTAGATACCTCATTAGCATGGAGAAGAACTCCCGGTGCTATGCTATGTGACTGAGTGCCAGTGGTCCTTTCAGTTGTTTCTCACAATTATTTGTTCCAGAGCAGGCATTAGAGACTGGGAGGGGGCAGCTCCACTCCTGCCATCTCAGATCTCTGAGATTCCTGGTGTTTGAGCACTACCCACTTCACCAGTTCTTATGCCCATCCAGAAGCATGGTCCCACATTTCCTATGCACTTCTGTCTGGTTTGCACTACCAGACTTGGGGATTTGGGGGGAATTTGCAAGGTTACCTTCATTGGAATAGGTGCCTGTACTGTCTAGTTTTGTGTCAACTTGACACAGCTGAAGTTATCACAGAGAAAGTAACTTCAGTTGAGGAAATGCCTCCATGAGATTCAACTGTAAGGCATTTTCTCAATTAGTGATCAAGGGGGAAAGACCCCTTGTGGGTGGGACCATCTCTGGGCTGGTAGTCTTGGGTTCTATAAGAGAGCAGGCTGAGCAAGCCAGGGGAAGCAAGCCAGTAAAGAACATTTCTCCATGTCCTCTGCATCAGCTCCTGTTTCCTGACCTGCTTGAGTTCCTGACTTTCTTGGTGATGAACAGCAGTATGGAAGTGTAAGCTGAATAAACCCTTTCCTCCCCAACTTGCTTCTTGGTCATGATGTTTTGTACAGGAATAAAAACCATTAATAAGACAAATTGGTACCAGGAATGGGGTATTCCTGTGACAACCTGACCATATTTTGGGGAGGTCTGTGGAAGGACTTTGGAACTTTGGGCTAGAGGATCCATTCTGTGTTAAGAGCTTTGTCAGATGTTGTATAGGAGCTTGGAAGATAATGTTGAAAACAGTGCAAAAGATGGAGGCCTTGTGAAATTTCAGAGAAAAAATTTAAGACTCTTTTCAGGGCCATTGCTATTTTGGAGTTTGATTATTCTGTGGTTCTGGTTAGCTGGGGCTGAAGAATCAGCTGTGATTAACAAGATACCAGAACTACTAAAGCAAAACCTTTGCATTACTGAGACTATTGATGCTGGTTAGCTGAAGCTAAGAAATTAGCGGTGATTAAGAAGAGACCAGCAGCGTTGAGGTGACATCCTCTGGGAAGTTTTCTGAGAGCACAGAGGTTGTATTCCAGAGATAGCCAAGGTTGTACTCCTGCTGCAGTGGGACTTGGTAATGTGTAAGGGTCACCCAGGTGGTACTGGTTTTGAAGGCATGAAGGGGTCATGCATAAAAGCTGAGGCCATGGAAGCACTGTGAGAGGCCATGGAAGGCCATTGGTGAAGGTTCAGCCTCAGTTGCAATTGATGGCCCAGGACTGAAGGGGTCATGCAAAGGAGTTGAGGCTTGCCACCATGAAGAGAGCCTATGAGAGGCAGTCGGTGAAGCCTAGTTAATGTGGAAGACAGCAGCATTTTGGAGATGCCAGTACCATGAGATGACCACCAAGAACAGCAGCAGCAATGGAGTATAGGCAGCTGGAACCTAGAAGACAAGGTGTGTGCATGGCTGCAGAAGTGACCCAAGCCCTTGGAGGAGCCCAGAAGATCATGAGTTGGATCCCAGATATTGGACGGTTGGAGATTGATTTTTGCTTTTGATTGTGACTGTGCCCTGATATTTTTCCCTCTTGAAGGAAGTTTTTTAGTGAAGCCCACAGTTAAGAGACTTTGAATTTTAAAGTACTTTGAATTTTAAAAGATACTGGATATTTTGAAAGGATTGAATTTTTAATATGTAAAGACTGTGGAACGTTTAAAGTTATTTAAGATCTTGGGGTTGAATAAGAACTAAGGATTGAGGCTTACTAGTGATGTATTTGTGTATCAAGTTGACAAGGGGTCAATTGTACTGCCTAGTTTTGTGTGTCAACTTGACACAGCTGGAGTTATCACAGAGAAAGGAGCTTCAGTTGAGGAAATGCCTCCATGAGATCCAACTGTAAGGCATTTTCTTCAATTAGTGATCAAGGGGGAAAGGCCCCTTGTGAGTGGGACCATCTCTGGGCTGGTAGTCTTAGGTTCTATAAGAGAGCAGGCTGAGCAAGCCAGGGGAAGCAAGCCAGTAAAGAACATCTCGCCATGGCCTCTGCATCAGCTCCTGCTTCCTGACCTGCTTGAGTTCCAATCCTGACTTCCTTGGTGATGAACAGCAGTATGGAAGTGTAAGCCAAGTAAATCCTTTCCTCCCCAACTTGCTTCTTGGTCATGATGTTTTGTCCAGGAATAGAAACCTTGGCTAAGACAATGCCTCAGTGATTCATTTTACCATAAGTGATACCCATGAAAGCTGCATTAATATGATAATTTAAGTGAAGTCTCTTTATCAGAGATTGTTTAAGCTCTGTGATCTTGTATAAAGAGTCACGAGTTTTGTAAATTCTTGTGAGATCTTGTAATTTTTCTAATGAATTTTATGAGTCTCCCTATCTTCTCTACATAAGAGAATATTTCTGTATGGAGGAAATAGCTACCTGGGACCGCACCTCTTCCTCAATCTCTTGCATTATTTTCAGCCCCTCTTCTGTATCATCTTCTCTGCCAAAAATGAGTGAGACAGGTGTCTGATTCTCTTTCCTTTCTAGATAAGTAATGGCACACTATACCACACCAAAAATCACCTACTCTGAACAGTCTGATCAGTAATGAGTTGCAGTAACCTCCAACCACTGCACAAATAACTTTCCCTCTGGGGTGATGGTGACAGCATGCATGGTTTATAACCATGAACAGAAGCACTTAGCAGATATTTATCAGGTATATCATCTGAATTTGACAAAATAAAGCATTCTCCTCACTGGGATATTTTAAGTTGTGTAATTTGCCATTGATGGTTCAATTTTTTGAGAATTCTCTGTTCATTTCATCATCACACATGTTGATTGGATTGTTTGAAATTTTGGTATTTAGGGACTTTAATACTTTATTAGGCTAGATATGAAATCTCTGACAATTATTCAGTTAGTGAACAATTTATTCCACTCTGTGATCCCTCTTTCTTTCCTGTAGTCATTTGTACTTGAAAAAAAAAATTAAAACAATCACACTACCAATGTCTCACTTTATTTCTAGAGCTATTGGACTCCTTCTCAGACATACCCTGTCTATGCTCATCTGTGCGTTTGTCTGGGTTTCAGTGCCTATTTTAAGGCACTTGATGCAATCGGAATGAGTTTTGAACAGGCAGAGATAGATACACAGTGTCCTTCTATACTTCTGGACATCTACTGCCTAGAAACACATGATAATGAGGCTGTCTTTTCTCCAGTGTAGCTTTATAACATCTTTATCAAACATCAGAGGGTTGTCATAATGTACTTGTTTTCAATTTTATCTCAGTGACATGGAGGTCTTCCTTTGTCAATGCAATTAATCTGAGTCTCTTCACCTTAGGCTCAGGTAGACTCTTCAGACAAAGCCAAAAAACAGCCACATTCTTCACCAAAATACTACAAAAACAGTCTCTAAGCCACATACTGAAGTTCTCCACTGAAACCTCTTGGGCCAGGTCTGCACAGTTCAGATCACACAAAGCAACAAAGTCTTCCATATTCCTACTAGGATGGCTCATTAAGCCCCACTTAAAATATTTCATGGCTTTGCAAATCCAAAGTTCAAAAATCCACATTCTTAAAAAAAAAGAAAAGCATGGTCAAGCCTTCACAGCAGTCCCTGGTACCAACTTCTGTATGAGTTATGGTTTTACTGCTGTGAACAGACACCATAACCAAGGAAAATCTTATAAATGACAATCTTTAACTGGGGCTGGCTTACAGGTTCAGAGGTTGAGTCCATTATTCTCAAGGCAAGAACATGGCAGCATCTAGGCAGGCATGGTGCAGGAGGAGATATGAGTCCTACATCTTCATCTGAAGGCTACTAGCAGAATACTGGCTTCCAGGTGGCTAGGACAAGGGTCTTAAAACCCACACCCACAAGACCACATCTACTCCAAAAAGGCCACAACTCCCTACAGTGCCACACCCTAGGCCAAGCATATACAAACCATCACAGTTCTCTACCCCATTTTAAATTGAGTTATTTGGTTTGTTGGTCTCTAAGTCCTTAAGTTCTTTTTTTATTTTTTAATTTTTTTCCCTTGTTCTGGTCAACCCTGCTTGCTCCACTCGACCCCGCTCGCTCCGGCCATCTGCTTGTGCTGGCCATCCCCATTCGGCTCCACTCGCTCTGGACAGCCCCGCTCGCTCCGGACAGCCCTGCTCGCTCTGGTTGGTCTCTCCAGTCCAAGAATTCGTTTCTTATTATTCTTCTTAAGTACACTGTAGCTGACTTCAGACGCACCAGAGGGCATCAGGTCTCATTACGGGTGGTTGTAAGCCACCATGTGGTTGCTGGGATTTGAACTCATCACCTTCGGAAGAGCAGTCGGGTGCTCTTACCCGCTGAGCCATCTCACCAGCCCCTTAAGTTCTTTATATATTTTGGATAATAGCCTTGAATTGAGTGCAGGGTTAAGGAAGATCTTTTCCCAATCTATACCCTGCCATTTTGTCCTATTGATAGTGTCCTTAACCATGCAGAAGCTTTTCAATTGTATATTGCCTTACTTACCAATTGTTGATCTTACATCCTGAGGAATTGGTGTTCTGTTCAAAGAAATTTTCTCCTGTACTAATGTGTTCAAAGCTATCTCACAGTGGCTGTAGTCAGTTCGGGTGTTCCAGGCCCTGTCCCAATCCACACCCAAGAGAGCTTGACCCCCAGGAGGTCCATCGTAACCAGGTTTGCAGATGAGACTTCCTCCTAATATGTGGCCTAACTGGGACTCCCACAGGGCCAGAAGGCACAGGGTCTATCCACCCTGCCAGAGACACAACTTCCTTCCTGTCTACAACTGCTCCTGGAGGCAGTTTGGGTGTGCCAGCCCTCTCCCCGCACACTCCCAAGAGATCCATAGCAACCACACTCACAGGCTCACAGACCAAGCAGTCCAGAATGCCTCCCACAAGCAAAGACAGCAATGACTCCAGAAGGTCCATCATAACCAGGCTTACTGGAGGGACTGGCTCCAGTCACAGAAAGCAAGGCCAGTTAATATTAGAGATAACCAAATATTGAGAGGAAAACTTAAGAAATTAAGCAACAGAAACCAATGCCAGTTGATACCATCACAACCCAGTTCTTCCACCACAGAAAGCTCTTGATAGCCTACTACAACTGAAAAGCAAGATTCTGAGCAAAAATCCTAACTCATAAAGATGATAGAGGACCTTAAAGAGGAGAACACAGGCCCTTCCATTGGTGCCAGCTCCAGGCCTTTGTGCGAACTAGATGGATGGTCCCAAGGTCCTCAGAGGACTCTTCATGCCACAAGCGCCCTAGCACATCCAGGATCTTAGGATCACTGGTGCGTAGAACACAACATCTGTTCTAAAACAATCATGACAGGCCTGTGCCAGTAGCATGGACTAAGTAAGCCCACCTGACCAGGGGGACAAGTCCCTTCCAGTCAGCGCCAGCTCCGGGCCACCTTGGGCACGAACTCGGCCAACTGTCCCAGTGTTCCCAGAGCACTCTCTGTGTTGCAGGCACGCTAGCATGCCCAGTATCTTAGGATCACTGGTGAGTGGAACACAGCATCTATTCCAAACCAATTGTGATAGGCCTGTGACACAGGAGCAAGGACACAGGAGCCCTGCCTAACAAGCAGCTCGCGTTCTTTCTGATCAGTGCTGGTATACCTTGGTTTCAAACACACCAGACAGCCCCCACGGTCCCCAGAAGAGACACTACTTCCAGGATCTATAACATGCCCAGGATCTTAGGATCCCAGGATCCCAGGAACCCACGACCTTGGTAACACTAGGATCTCAGGGTCTCAGAGGAAGCTTGACTGCCAAGAACTCTGACACACCCAGAATCTCAGGTTCACAAGAAGCCAGAATCACAGGATCACAGAGAAAGCTGGACTCTGAGGAGTCCTGAATCAGCTGGATTATAGGAAGAACGGGCTCCAATCAGATATATCAAGGGCAGCAAGTACTTGAGATAATCAGATGGCAGGAGGCAAGCGTAAGAACAGAAGCAACAGAAACCAAGGTTACTTGGCATCATCATAACCAAACTCTCCCACCATTGTAAGTCCTGGATACACCATCACACCAGAAAAGCAAGATATGAATCTAAAGTCACTTCTCATGATGATGATGGAGGACTTTAAGAAGGAAATACATAACTCCCTTAAAGAAATAAAGGAGAACACAGGTAAACAGCTAGAAGACCTTAAAGAGGAAACACAAAAATCCCTTAAAGAGTTACAGGTAAACAGTACCAAACAGGTGAAAGAATTGAACAAAACCATCCAGACCTAAAAATGGAAGTAGAAACAATAAAGAAAATCCAAAGGGAGACAACTCTGAAGATAGAAACCCTAGGAAAGAAAACAGGAACCATAGATGTGAGCATCAGCAACAGAATACAAGACAGGGAAGAGAGAATATCAGGGGCAGAAGATTCCATAGAAAACATGTACACACAATCAAAGAAAATGCAAAATGCAAAAAGGTCCTAACTCAAAACATCCAGGAAATCCAGGACACAATGAGAAGACCAAACCTAAAGATAATAGGTATAGATGAGAATGAAGACTTTCAACTTAAAGGGCCAGTAAATATCTTCAACAAAATTATAGAAGAAAACTTCCCTAACCTAAAGAAAGAGATGCACATGAACATACAAAAAGCCTACAGAACTCCAAATAAACTGGACCAGAAAAGAAATTCCCCCTGACACATAATAATCAGAACAACAAATACACTAAATATTAAAAGCAGCAAGGGAAAAAGGTAAAGTAACATGAAGGCAGACCATCTCTTTCTTTTGATTATGGAAGTTTTCATCTATTATTTTGTTGAAGATGCTTTTCTTCTTAGGTTTGGTCTTTTCATTTTGTCCCAAATTTCCTGGAACTTTTTACCCTTTGTATTTTCTTTGACAGATGTATCAATATCTTCTATGGCATCTTCTACACCTGAGATTCCCTCTTACATCACTTATATTCTGTTGGTGATATATGCATCTGTAACTCCTGATCTCTTTCCTAGGGTTTCCATCTCCACATGTGCCTCCATCTGTCATTTCTTTATTGTTTCTATTTACATTTTTTTGTATCTTGGACCACTTTGTTCAATTCCTTCACTTGTTTGTCTTTATTTCTTTAAATGAGTTATTTATATTCTCATTAAAGACCTATATCATCTACATTAGAGGGAATTTTAGGTCAAAATCTTGTTCTTTGGGTGTTTTAGGGTATTTACGTTTTGCTGTGGTTAAGAACTGGGTTCTGATTAAGAACAAAGCATACATTGAAAGAGTTAAAGAGATCATGTGTGAAGCTGATTCCAAAGGATGGACCCAATGACTGCGGCTGCCAGGGATCCATCCCACAATCAG